>JAFCMP010000060.1:0-368076 GCA_017506865.1 Tribonema minus | reverse complement strand
AGACAACGCTGCTGCCGTCGCTGACTGTCGACATTCTGAGCGACGGCGGCCTGCTGACTGTTGCACCTCAAGCAATTGCGTGTGAAGACCAACATATGGTTGTTAGCACTGTGCCACTTATATTGTAATAACTTGTCACAGCTGCGGCATGGGACCAGACACAGAGAGTCACAGTGATGTTCGCATTCACACACCAGCAAAAATAATTACGTTAAATGTGGGTTCGGTTGCGATTGATGAGATAGGCGCAATCTTGAACGATGCAAAAGCTGGCGAGCTCGCCGCTGGCTTGCCTGCCTGGCCAGCAGCCCTATGACGCGACAGAGGCTCACTGACTCAACGTATGTGAATCGATCATTGTCGGCAGCCTAGGAGTACCATGTGGTGCGAGACATTTGACACACCACATCAAAACAGAAAAAAAATTTGCAGCTTGCAGGAGTATCGTGCCAGCATGAACCATGCAAGGCATGGCAACACACTGGATTCAAGTTGATGCTGAAACTGAGAGCGCACACAAGAGGCACAACAGCAGACGTAGGCCAGGTCGCACAAGGACGCAGTAGCTTTTCTAAGCAACATGTGCTCGTCCACAGCAGTAACCGTGTGTCCATCTGCACGGGAAGCTAGTCACTTCAAGGGACTACCTATGATGAGAATACATTCCGAACGACTCCGGAGAGGCTCAAGATGCAGCTGCGAAGTGGGCACCGACTCACCATGGACTTCCAGTCCAGTCCTGCTCGGCTTCTGCCCTTTCTGCTGTTTCCACTGTTGCGTGCGTTCGTTCACGCTTCCTAGGTTCCGCAAGTAGGCGGCACGGCCTTTTGCCTCTTTCGATTTGCCCGACCCGCAAAGTTCAACATTGAGGAGAGTCAACCAAGGGAGCATTACCTCAGCATGGCACCAAGACGTGCTGTACAGTCCAGCAAGTTGATTTGAGACACAGGAGACTCATAGCAGCAGCATAACGTTGTGATGAGGGACAAATCATGATGATTATGTTGTTGTTATGTGATCCTCTCCTGAAGGCTTGACGATGTGTTGCTCTTGTGCACAGCTTGACAGCTAGATGTTCTGATGCGCGCGACACTAGGCATGCCAGATGCGTGACGAATGTCACCAGCTGCTGAGGCCCAGCGGTCACGCCAGCTGCGCCGTGATGTGATGTAGCCCCTCGCCCCAGTTCCATGTGAGTCTGTCTCTAAAATCCAAGTGAACCTCCCCCCAATCTAAGGTGATCTGCTGCTGCTTCTATTCCTCCTCTTTGCTGTCCGGCTGCTGCTTTTTTCGTTCCTGCTGCTGTGCCTTCTCTTCCTGCTGCATCTGGTCGAACCTCTCAAAAATGGTCTGGTCATCACCAGCTGCCTGCACGCAGTGGACATGAGATCATCACAGTTATCAGCCAATGATACACTCAGCGCTGCAATAGGCGCTCTTTGTGTGTCAGGGCGGCATGGCCGAGGAGTCCACGCTGGCGCAGATAACTCACTCTGAATGATGCGAATATTGACAAAGACGTGTCACAAGCCTGTCGTATCTTGACAGCATGCACATGAACACCAGTGCTGTTCCCACTAGAAGACCAATTTTACTAGGGGTGATCTGCAAGCCCTTGTTCTGGCGCAGTCGGAATCGTGATGCCATTACCCAATCTGACATGCTGCATGTTGGTCGTGGTGTCAGTACATCAGGCATTTGGACAACGTGCGAAGCCTGGCAGCAGGTGTGTGCATACACACATACACACAGCTGATGCACGCACCTTGCTGCCAAACACGACCTCATTCAGGCTTTGCCCCTGCCGCCGATAGTTGTACCCCGCTGCCTGAAAGCTCGGACACGGCCTATACGCCTGCAGTGTTCGAGCAAACGTGCATGTCGTGTCAGCATGCAAGCTTGCCAGCTATTGATGCAGTGGTACAATCCGACGAGAGGCCTTGCATGATGCTTTAAAACGAGCTGCACAAATAGATGCAGATCAGCATGCCGCATGCTCTGCAATGTGTGGAACTCTGTCCCTCGTACACACAAGAAAACACAGAACTGACTCTTGTCGCCGATGTTCACACACCGCCTCATGGAGTGCAGTAATCATGTCATGCCTCACCTTAATGGGCAGCCACCCCAAGCCTGGCAACGCTCCCAGGCCCCCGATGATGCGGCCTGCCGACTCAACATATAAGGTGCACCACAGCAGAATCCGCCGATCGTGAGCAACAGCGATAGTTTTTGTCTAAGTGTGCATGGTTGTTTGCGCAACGAAGATAATGGTGTAGTGCATTATCACCTGTCCCATCGCATCCCTTGCTTCTCCATTCGCCATTGCACTGTGCAAAGCCCGGGCAAGGACCTGTTGGCTCATCTATTGCAGCGTCCTCCGGCTCTACAGCTGCTGGTGTTCCTGCAGCAGAGGTGTCGTCGCTGGACGCCAACAACAGCCGCTGTGGCGCCACCCACAGATGCGATGCAGGAGCAACGAAACACAGTGCTCCATCGCAGCACAGCAGCAACACCAGCAGGGCGGCTCCTAAGCGCACCATCGCAGGAACTTCCTCCCATGAGGGAAATCATCAGATTTGTTCAAGATGTTGAAGTTCAGCTCGCTGGGAATTTTTGTGGATCGAGATATCTGTGTGCACACCGTGCCTGGCGGGAGAGGGATTGGCATTCGCTGAGGTACCCATGGCGCTGCGCGGGGCAGCGCTGCTGCTTATGGCGTCGCTGCTGGCGCCTGTTGCAAGCTTTGTGCAACCAGGTCAGGACGCACACAAGCATGCTGCAGCAAAATGTAGACTGCCGCGCTTGCCGCTTTGCCACCATTCATGCTGCGCCGTCTGCGTTGCCTCGGCTGCATCAGGACGCCGCGTTGCTCTGCGCTGGGTGGCGGGACATCACGTTGCCAGGGCAGCTGCGGCGAGTGACACTGCGGAGCCCGGCGATGCATTGTATCACGGGGGCAGTCCATCTGCACAGCAGCAGGCAGTCGCTGCCCCTCCATCGGCATCAGCTGCAAAGGTGCCACTGACTTTTGCTGTGGGGGCCTCCGCGCAACCACACCCTGCACGTGCTGATACAGGTACGTGCACTGGAAGTTGCCAATGCGTCCACCATGCCTCTCAGCGTGTTGATGTTGTCAAGAATGCACTCTGCTGCACTGCTGATTCGGTCTTGCATGTTGTCTACATCAGGTGGCGAGGACGCATTTTTCCTTCTGCCAAAGGACATCGGCGTGTTTGATGGCGTCGGTGGCTTCCGTAAGCTGGGTGTTGGTGAGTGTGTAGCTTGGGCGGCACACAATGCTGTTGCATCTTTGACTTCCATCGTTGCAGCAGGCATTCACGAACACATCGTTGTGTAATGCCAGCCTTTGTGAAAAGTCACTCAACTGCCAGACTGCCAGTGTTGGAGCTTTGACCCTCAGACGTTCTAGAAGCGCTTTGCAAGCAACTCTCTCTGTGCAGCAGATGACAGTGCGCTACCAGACCAGGATATCTCTATTATGCTGGCGCAGACATTCCCGCGCTCTGCCGCATGCTGCTGCGCAGTGGTCAGCTTTCATCGTGCGCACAATATGCAGTTGCGGCAACACGCATGTGCATATGGCCTGATACTACTACAGCACATTGTCAGGCGTCGAGCACGGCGTGCATGGCACTTACCACGTGGCTGGCCATCTATGCTGCCGCGCTGCAGATCCAGCAGCGTTCTCACGCGCTTTTGCGGCGGCAGCGGCGCACAATATCACGGCGCAGCGCGCTCGGTGGGAGGCGATCGGCGGCGGTGGCGGCGGCAGCGGCGCGCAGACGGTGGCGACGTTCAAGGTACAGCGATGCTGCGCGCGATACATTCATTCATGTCACAGCCACGCCAGTTGTGCATCAGGAATCAACGGGCGTGGACGCTAGAGCGCGAAAGGCCGGCGATGTGTGTACGCGCTGAACAGGCGTGCAGTACTGCACACACGCGCTGCGCAAGTCGCAGCGCAACGACATACACGTGCGCACTCAGCGCATGTAGAGGCGCGCTTCCGCTGCAGCTGCGACTCTCACCGTGCAGAAATTCGGGTATGCGTGTATGTTCTGTATTGACATCGCCGTGCTGGACGCGCCGGGTCTGCAGCAACAGCCTTGCCAGAAGTCTTGCATGCCGTGCGCTCGCATGCCTGCACACGAGGCACCGCCGCCACAGGCCGCGCAGCAGGCGCCGCCAGTCGTCAGGCCGCGACGCGCGCGCATGTCGCGCTGCATGCATGCCAGCGCAGCAGCATCGACGCTCCTGCCTGCAGCAGCCGCCGCGCGCCGGCCGTGCGCCTGCCGCTGTGCTGATTGCTGCGCGGCCATCGCCGCTGCCGCCGCTCCCCCCCCCGAACCTGCACACGAAACGCACCCGGCGGCCGCGCAGCACACCCTCCGACACACACACACAGAGAATGAGAGAGCGGCCTCTCATGCGCTGTCCGTAACCCGTGTTGTTTGCCTGCCATGCGCGGCAGGGCGTGGACCTGCGGCTGGCGCTGGAGCACGCGCTGAGCTCTGCGCTGCGCGGCACGCGCGGTGGCGGCTGTACGGCGTGCGTGGCGAGCTTCGACGCGGCGTCGGGGCTGCTCACGGGGGCGAACCTGGGGGACAGCGGCCTCGCGGTGCTGCGGCGCGACCTGTCCAAGCGCATGTTTGTCGCCTACAGGTGGGCAGCAGCTGCGCGAGGCGCGGCGCCGTACGTGTATCGTGTGTGTGTGTGCGGTCGTTGAATGCGCAGCGGCAGGCAGCGCGCCAGAACCTGTGTGGCTCGCGCCCATGCGCAAAAGTGCTGGATGCCCTTGTGCGGTCAAGCGGTCCGACCTGCGAGGATTGTGAGTGGATGCGGCTGTGTCGCATGGCGTGGAGTCGTCAGCCGCTCACTAGCACTCTCTCGTGGCGCGTATTGATGGCTAGTGTCTAAGACGAGCGGCCTCACTGGTGATTTCGCATGCAATCGCAATACAAGAGGCAGAGCCATGTGACGCTGTTGCGATCAAGCCACTTCAAGTCAGTGCCTTTTACAAGCACCAGATGGTGTGCGTGTTGGGGGGGTATGTTGACGACCCGCGCGTAGGGCCAACAGCGATTGCGACAGTGCAGCTCGGGGCGGTGGCGATGATGGGTGCTGGTGATGAGCAGCCCTGGCGACACCACGCGCGGGAAGTGTTTGTGCTGTGCATTACCCCTGTCAGGTGCATGCGCGCACTTGCAGTATGCGCAATCATGTCAGGGAGCGCGGGCGCTGCGGAGGCACAATTTGCACCTTGCGCAATGCTAAAGCGCTGATGCGTCAACGAGAGGGCAGGCGCGAGCACTGACGCGGGCGCGCGCGGCGAGTCACCTTCCCACTGCAGCTCGTCAGCACGGAAACAACCCCGCTCTACAAGTGGCGGATGGCAGCGCGCTCGATGTAGCACGCCCCTCGCGCAAAGTGGCGCCACCACAGAACTGACTCTGCGCCGCTTTTGATGTTACCGATGGCCCCTAACTGATATGTTTTGACGACCGCGCTAAATACATACGTGACCTTCTCTGCGCGTGCGCGCAGGACCACGCCGCAGCAGCACCGCTTCAACATGCCGTACCAGCTGGGCACCAACAGCACAGACACGCCCGCGGACGCCGTGCAGTTCCGCTTCTACACGCGCCCCGGCGACGTCATCGTGCTGGCAACTGACGGCCTGGTGAGTCCGCGCGCCTTGGCTTGAACTGCGGCGTCACTTCAACTTGGCCGACAACGCCTTTGCATGCGGCCTCTCCAGGGTTGCATGCCCGTGTATAAGTGTGGTGGGCAAGGGGTACCATCACCGCAGCATCAGCAGCAGCAGCCTCTGCATCGTTGCTCATCGCGAAGCCATCCCCCCCCCCCCCCCCCCTGTGCGCCCCTGCATCGCAGTTTGACAACCTCTTCGACGAGGACATCGTGGAGACGGTCGCCGCGCTGCTGCGCCGCAAGCACGCGGGCCATGCGGCGGCGCCCGTCACGCCGGAGGCCATCGCGGCGTGCCTCGTGCTGCGCGCCGTGGAGCTGTCGGCGGATCGCGAGCGCGAGTCGCCGTGGCACCGCGCCGCCGCGCAGGCGCGCCTCGGTGAGCGCCGCCGCTGCTGCCACGCAGCTGCACTCCCCGTACTCTGTCGCGTTGCCTCTAGCCGCCTGCCGCGTGCATGCGTACGCCTGAGCGCGCGCATGGCGACGCGCAGTGTTGTTGGCGCAGCGGGTCCGCCGGGGTCGCGATCGATGACAGCTGCGGCGCCAGCGCGGTGGCGGCGATGTGCATCGAGTGTGAGGTTGTGTGTGGAGCGCTGAGGCGCGCAGGCGTGCAACGTTTCGGGCGTTGCTTATGGCAGGCGGGGTATCGGAAGTGCTGCTCACCTGCGCACGGACGAGCCTGGGGGAGTGCTGCCCTGCAGCTGCCGGCGCGGCCGCTGCCTCCGTGCGCGCGCCATCACGTGGGGGGGCAGCGGCGCGGCAGCGCGCAGTCTGCGTCAGATGCGCGCTGCTCCCTTCGCCGATGCCGCACAGCGTGACTGTCAACGTGCCTGTCACATCGGTGCACGCCCATCCAGCGTCGTCAGTGGCGGACCAGCAGCGCGGCAGTGCGAACCCTGCCTGAGACCGCCGACGGCAGCCAAGTGTGCTCGCCAGCATGCCTGTCATATCAGTGCACACCCATCCAGCGTCCTCATACCCTCTCCCATGTGGACGCCTCCCAATGCTTCATTCCTTTGCGCATCCGTTTCGCGCAGCGGCGCGGCGGCGACGGCGCGCCAGCGGCGCCGCAGCGTGGCGCTCTTTCACGCGGCGCCTCGGGGAGCTGCTGGGCGAGCTGGAGCCCGGTACGCGCGCGCTCGCTGCGTACGAGGGCCCCGCCTACGAGGGCGGCAAGCTGGATGACATCACGGTGGTGGTGGCGTGCGTAAGCGGCGGCGGCGGTGGCGGCGGCAGCGGCGGCGGCAGCGGCGATGGCAGCGGAGGATGAGCACTGTCTGCAGAGAACACTTGCGTGTAAACAACGACAAGGCGCGGGTCGCAGCGGTGGGGGCAAGTACACAAGCAGTACCTGTGACGGCGCGGCTCTGCAGCGCACCGGCTGCCTGCGACAGCGCTGGCGTTCAGGCTGCCGCACCGGCTGCTGCCGCTGGTGTGGCGACGGCGCGAGCTCGTGGGCGATGAGCCACAAAGGGCCCGCCTCAGCGAGCCGCTGTGACACCGTGTCCACGCACCTGGTGCTGAACCTCACGCTTACGCATGGCGCCATGGGCTGCAGCACGGGTCTGCCACGCTAGCTGCAGCACCCTGACAAAGCGTAAAAGCGTGCTGGCGGGACACCACGCAGCCCTGGCGCTGCTGTGCACGGGATTGCAGCGACGGGGGGCAGCAACGCGTGGAGCGCTGCCAACATGTGCTGAGCCCTGCCTCTGTATGGCAGCGCCACGAGCTGCCAGTGCACGTCCGGACAGCGGCGCTCTTTGCGGACCCCGCGTAGCGCAACAAGCAGCGTATGTTCACGCTGAAAGTGCCGGCAGCGCTGAGCGGCACTGCTGCTGTGTGCTGATGGCATGTGAAGCGCTGTAACGCTTCACTGCAGAGTGGTCACAAGAGGGCACTTACATAGCACTGCAGAGAGCCCCAGGCAATGCATCGAGGTTCAGGTGCTGCACGTGCGTTGTGCCCAGCGCACTTGTTGCGCCATTGGCTACGTAGAGTAGTCACGTCACGAGGTCTCCATGCAGCACCACCTTGGCTCGCAGCAGCACATGAGTATTTGTGCGCAGGGCCTTGAGAGCGCACTTAGACGGTCACTACCGCCACTTGCACAACCAGAGCCTGCAAGACGTTTCTTGCAGTCCAGCTGTGAGCCTCACCGATTACGTGCTCACAGCCTCGACCACCGCACATCAAAGTTACTGCCAGTGGACAGTGTCATCAATCATTACACTGGTTCAAACATGTCACCGCTGCAGCGCCGCCTGTTTTCTGCAGGCGGCACATGCAAGCATGCTCAACACGATGGTGGTTCGATGTTGTACATAGATGTACCATTCAAATTCAACTGCATGCAATCATTCACCATGCTGGCAGTGCAGAACTTGAGTGCTGCGACAGCAGTGCCAGCACCAACACTGTGAATGGCACTGATGTTGGTATGGTAATGTCTTGTGACCAGCTTGGCTGGACCGCTGCCAAGTGAGATTGCCATGTAACTTCTCATGACATTGTGTAATGACGCATGTGAGCATAAATGAAAGTTCAACACCAACATACAGGTGCCGTGAGTGCGGGATGTGCGCATAGCGCACACGCCATTTCTTAGCAGCATGCAAAAGTGGTAAAGCCATCGTGCAGCAGTTATTAAAACGCATACAGGAGCAATGTTGGTGTGTTTGATACTTCAGAATGTACTTTAAATACATTCTTAAAAGTATGCTGATGACCACAACACTAGCCCAGGTGTAGGCGACGCTGCACACCGCAGGTACAAGTTGCACAGACTGTCACGCGGTGTAGCACACCGTATGAGTACATAGCATACTGGTTAAAGGGGCTCGGTGTCCTTCAAATTGGCCATTGTGAAGGCTGAAGTAGTGAGGCTTGCCGTAGGGTCTATCGCCATGAGTGCTGTCATCGCCACTGCATGGCTGTTTGGCATCCATGTTGCGCTGCAGGAGCTGCCGTCAAGCACTCCCGTTGGGCACAGCACCTCGTTTTATGCGTTCTCTTGTGTGGCACTGCACCATAGCGGCAGTGACAAGGTCATCAGATTGTGCCGCCGTCTCAATTGTCTCACGGCCAAGTTGGTACTTAAACCTGCCCTGATACCCTCCCGCCACCAGCTCCCCCCTTCTCTGTCCCTGACCTCTTCCACAGAAGGTTCTGCCACACGCTGTGCAACTGGCGAGGCTTCACGATGAGTTGCGCCTTAGCTTACGTCTGTTGGCCTTCAGGCAAGCTTGCCTCCAATTCCCTTGACCACCGTGGCGGCCGTGGCAGGTGCCTCGGATAGGTGTGGTAGACCAGATTCTTGCAGCTCAGCTGAGCCTATGCCTTGCACCTAGGTTAGTTCACATATTGTGGGCTTCAAACAGGTGTGCGGCAAAGCGCCGTCAACAAAGAAGGGGGGCTCTCAGCCCCGCCCCTCTTGCCAGCAGCCGACGGCCCAGCCAAACTCTTCACCACTTCAATCGAAACCTCAACTTTCAAAGAAAAACTTTCTTTTAGTGATCCAGAACTACAGTACCGCCAAGATCTTGAGGTGCGGTAGTTTCAATAATGATCGGCATCGACGGATCAGCTGCTCCAGACATCGCAGCTCTGCAAGCTCGCAGGAAGCATGTTGCGACAGCAGTTGATGCCTTGCGTGAGGCATATGCGAGCAAAGAGCAGGAGCTGGCGAGCAAAGAGAAGGAGGTGGCGAGCACGGAGCAGTATCTGGCGAGCAGGAAGCAGGAGATGGCGAGCATAGAGCAGGAGCTAGCCGCTCTAGATGCAGCAATTTCACGAACGCGCCAGGGTGGCAAGTGCCTCGCAGGATCCGCCGCAGCCGCACGCAGCGAGCCAAAAATTTCCCCAGCGGAAGATCTAGCCGCTGGCGGTGGAAGCGCGGCTAGACAGTGCGCTGATTCGTTAGCCGGCGGCAGTGGTGAGGATGGCAGGACCGACGCGATCACAGCGGCGGCGTCAATGACCCGTAAACGCCACAAGATCAAAGGACGGGAGGAGACCAGGCTGCTGCTGGATGCACTGCAGGTGCTCACGGTAATGGCCCAGAACCGCCTTCTGCCCAAGTCTGCTTGGGGCATGTGCAGGTCCATGCACCAGAAGGTGAGACCGGCCGCACGCCTCATCTTCCAAGAGCCATGGCCGCATGCTACAGCACGTCAGGCCTTCATCAGCCACACTGTTGTCCACGTCGAGCTCCGCGGGGGCTTCGACGTTGACCCGCTGCTCGCCCTGTCGCTGAGCCCTCCTGCGCCTGCTGGTACCACAGACGTCTTTGACAGCCTGTTCAGCGACGTCAAGGTCATGACCCTTCGGAAGCTGCAGGGGACACTAACACGCGTTCCGCGCTCACTACAGGACCTGCACATTGTAGATTGCAAGCCCAAGAGGGTTTCAAAGATGCTGCCTACGCTCCTGCGCGCCACGGATTCGGGTGCGCGAGCAGATGTGCTGATGCTAGTGAGGTCATTCACTCTGAAAGTTGAGACTACTAGCATCACACGACTGCCAGGACCCATTGGCGACCTGTCGGCACTGACCATGCTTGATCTTGGCGGGTGTAACATGCTCACTAGGCTGCCTGATAGCATTTGTGGATTGAGCACGTTGACGGTGCTTAAACTGGGCCTGCTGGCCGCGTTAGCGACGCTCGATCTGAGCTGGTGTGACAGGCTTGTCTGTCTGCCAGAGAGCGTCGCGGACCTCGCAGCGCTGACAGAGCTAGATGTGCGCTTTTGCGGCAGCCTTGAGGAACTGCCAGCAAGCATCGGCACCCTCGCTGCACTGACCACGCTGCAGGCAAGCTATTGCGTCAGCCTTGCGACGCTGCCAGACAGCATTGGTGCCCTGGCTGCGTTGACGAAGCTTGATCTCTTCTGTTGCGAAGCGCTGGCTACCATACCGGAGAGCATAGGCAGGATGACAGCTCTGACAGAGTTCACGATTACAGAGTCTCATCATCTTGAGCGGCTGCCGGACAGCATCGGGGATCTGCGGGCATTGCGGACACTTGACTTGAGGATTTGTACTGCGCTGACACGATTGCCGGACTCCATCGGCAACATGGCGGCACTCAAAAAAATCCACCTGGGCAACTGCGCGGAACTCACAATACTGCCAGACTCTATCGGCAACCTCAAGCCACTGAGGGCGCTTGATCTGTACCATTGCAGCGGACTGTCGCACCTGCCCGACTCTATCGGTGAGCTGGCGGCGCTCAGAACGTTGGACTTGAACAGCTGCACCGGGCTCGTGAGCCTGCCAGCAACGCTCGGCCAGCTGACGCTGCTGACGCGCATAGACGTTGACGGCTGTTGTGAGCTCGTGAGGCAGGCTGCCGCAGCGCTGTCGAATTCTGACGGTTCTGGGTGTTCAGACTCTGAGTGATCGTATGCACGCCATACAGATGCCGCCGTATACATACATAATACACAGAAGTACTAAGTTTACAAAATGCAAATTCGCTGGCGCACTGCTGTTGGCTTCAGGAGTTTGGCATGCAATGATTGTCAGCAAAGTGTCGTCTGCACTGCACACTTGCTAGGCGTCTGTCTGTCTTCAGGTTGCACTTGATAGGGCATCGCTGTACACATTGTATGCGCAGCTACCGTATCTGCTGCATTCCATCTGCGACTTGGCTATTGTGGCACCAGCAGCTGCGGCGCCTATATCTCTGGTGCTGGGCATGAGCACTGTGACATTCATCCATGCCTTTAGTTGCTTGCCATCCCTGAGCGCTCAGCTTGCGGCGTGTGCTGTGCGTTTAACTTTGTAGTAAAGTGCGCTGCATAGCTTTTGGTTCGCTGTTGCTGCTGCCAATGCACGTGAAGCTTGTGGTATGCAGTGGCAGAACTTCCGGTTCTAGAGTTGAAGTCGGCTGTTTTTACAAGGTGAGACAGGGGCGCAGTTGCCAGTTGTGATGTCTTCAGGGCGCAGTGGCCTGTTGTCCTGGCTTTCACAATCAGATGTCATGGCTGCAGTGTACTCTCAGCCTGCATCACGCTTCTTGACACACAGCCTTGTGCTGGCATGTGCATACAGATATCATGTGGTGGCATCATTGTCGACTTGCATGGCGGTCGTGACCCTCGGGCTATAGTATTCCTTGTTTCTTTTCTTTAATGTGCACTGCACCGAGTCATGCCCTTGCCACTGCAGCAAAAAAATTGCACAACGCAGGCCCAAGGGTCAAGCCAGCACGTTAACTTGCCGCACCTGCTGGCAGTGCAACATTCATTCATGATTGCGCATACCTGCAGCAGCCATGCAATTGGGAATGTGCTGCAACATGCATTGGCATGATGTGAAATGAGCACCGCAAGCTCTCCCCATGACGCTGTGTGCTCGTCAAGTCAGAAATTGCGCATCATGCAGTGCGACGATGCGCATGATCATGTGCACTGTATTGATGGCGTCGCTTGTGTGACACTGCGCTGTGTCATTGATTTTTCATACTGATCATGATGACATATACGCGGAGCTTCCTTCTGCTACATGTCGGGTCTGCCGGCTGTGCACTGCTGCGCTGCTTTGTTGCGGATCAGTTCCAGATTGCTAGCCATGTATGCGTATCTTGCATGGAGAGTGCTGCACCATGGATGCATCGAGATATCTTCCCAGCTTTGGCCCAAAGCCCGGCTGGAGTGTTGCTGAACCGAACTCAACTTCAACTTCAATTTGAAATCTTTGCAGCTGAACTGAGAAAGTAAGCGACAGTATTCTAGCAGCACCAGGGCAGCACCGCCAAGCCCCCCTTGGCGAGCGCGCTTTGACCTGACGAAGCATCGCCCTGCAACACAAACCTGCAATACAAACCCGTGCCTTGCACCCGGACATTTTGACACAGTGGACCGCTATCTGGACAGCATCGCAGACATGTTCGAGTTTCACAAAGGGCGAAGTGGCTATGCAAAACTGCAGGCAAGTGGCGGTATCCGTTTATTGTGCAGAGCGAGCTTGTGTTGCGCTTAGATCTGGGCGTCAAGTCGCTGCTGTCCCTCATATAGTGCCGTCAACTTAGGGCATGCACTATGATAAGCCATGAGAGACTTGTTATAAATAAACGTGTCGTTAAGGTCAACAACTCGTATTTTTCACCTACATAGGGAGCACAGCTTAGGCGAGCAGCATATAAGCAGTTGGCGTGCATGTCGAAACACGGTTGCCACCAAGCAAAGTCAATAGCAGGAGGTGGACATGCCAGTTCATGATGCGTGCGCACCAGCTGGCACCTCATGATGTACAAAGGTTTAAGTCAGACAAACACCGTGACGCGCTGCGCTTGGCACAACACGGTGTACTTGATACAGAACACAGACGTGCAACCACAATATGCGACCACATATATGCAAAACAAGCTGCAGGCCCACGCTAGCTGCGCATTGCAACTGGGATCGCACGTATAACACTTGCGTTCCTTGTTTCACGCCACATGGAGTGCAGCATGCTACGGGTGGTGATGTCAACGAGGTGCTCTTCATGTTTCAGCTCATGTCGCATTCCTGGTACTTGTCTTCGCAACTGGCGCTCGGCGCGACAGCTCACAGCTCCTTCTTCATCACGTCCAGACCCCACCTGTGCATCTCATGCGCCGCTGCCGCCGCCCTCAACCCGTGCCCGCCTGCCACACGGCATCGCCACCCTTGCGTCCCCCCGTGCCCGCTCACATGCCGCGGACGCCCCCCCCCACAACCGCTCTCCACCCCCCCTTGCAGGACATCCCTGCTGTTCTGCAGCGGAGCCCGGGCTCCTTGTCCCAAGACCGTTCTCCACGGCATATGGAAGAGTCCCGCACCATGTCAACATCCGCCCCCCTGGGCCCCGGACGCCCCCTGCTTCCGAGCCGGTCCCACTCGGCCTACTCCTCGACATCGGCCAGCGCTTTTGGCGGCGGCGGCGGCGAGGGGGGTGAGGGCGGCGGCGGCAGGCGCAGCGCGCCGCCGTCGTCGCGGCCGCTGCACCGCGCCGCGTCGATGGGGTACCACCTCGCGTCAAAGGCAAGTGCTGACGGCGGGAGTATGATGACAACAGAGTCAAGGGCTGAGCTGCTGCTCGAAGAGATGGAGGCGCTGACAAAGACGGCGGCAGGCAGCGGTGGCGGCGGGCAGTGGCAGTGGCGGTGTCGGCAGCAGCAGCGGCAACGCCGGTGGCGGAGGCGCCGGCGGCAGCAGCGGTACATGCAGCAAGCCATCTGCGCCATGCATGAACTGGTAGCGCTAGTTACCACATGATGGCCAAGAGGCATCTATGGCCCATCATGCACAGCCCCGCTCAAGGCAATTCCACATTCGCTCCGCCGTCCTGGTGCGTCACAGTGCAAGGCACGCTCATTCAATGTGTCAATGCAACCATGTACAGGCAGTAGCATTATGGCGCTTGCGTGTTTCGCTGTCGCGCAGATGTCTGCAAGTGCTGCACCCCTACCTCCAGCCCTAACCCTAGCTCTTACGCACGCCACCACCCCATCGCGTGTTCACTGCCGCGTACGCGCAGCTGGGTGGTGGCACGTTCAACGCCTCGAGGCACCGCGACAGCGGCAACGGCGGCGGCGGCGGCAATGAGGAGGACCGGCTCACTGCCAACAGCGAGCCGGACAGGGGGGCGGGGGAGGGGGTGTGGGCGGACCAGCAGCAGGTGCGCCGTCGCCGCTGATAACGCCGCTGATGGTTGTGTTGGTTCTTGTTGTACCTCAATGAGTTCAGAACCTATTACTTTGAAGTACAGCAGTTGACCGCGGTGATGGTGGTCAGCAAGGGGCCAACACAGTCGCGAGGGTGCACGTGCTGCCACGTCGGCCGACGAGCGTGCGCTGCAGCGCTACGAGCGTCTCCGCTTGTGCCGCACGACTGCACACGCAAACGAGATTTATGTGGCCCCACCCACGCAACACGCCGTCAGGGCTCGCAAAACCCTGCACTTAGTGCGAGTCCGCAAGCCGTGGTGCGCTCGCGAGGCCAATGCTGCAGTTGCGGTATCGCGGCACGAGCGGAGATGCTCCGGGGGTACGTATGAGGGAGCAATGTCCCGACGCTGACCCTAACCCTGACCCTAGCTGCGCACGGCGTGCATCCCGTAAAGGCATCCTCGGTGCCATCGGCATCAGACAGAGCGTGCGCCGCTTGGGCAGCGCGGACAGAGATGGCGCACATGGGCGGGGGCACACGCAGCGGCGGCGGCGACGGCAGTGTGCGGTCGATGGCGCATCGAGGCGCGCGCGGCGGCAACTTCTGCCATCGGCAAGGAGAATACGAGAGTAGCAGGCAGGACGGGGAGGAGGGGGGGGGGGGGGGGGGGGAGCGCATGTGGGCCACTGACGGGTGCTCATGCGCCTCGCGGCGCTTTGAACGAACGCGTCCGTGCGTACAAAAACCGCCGCCGCCTGTGTGTCTGGGGCAGTTCGCCGGTGACTCCGGAGATGGGTCAGTTGATGGCCAGGGCAAGGGGGGGAGCACGGATTACTCGGTCTACAAGCGCGTGCGCTGACACTGTTGACGCGTCGTGTGCATGGAAGTTTGCCGGCATTCATTTGATGAAATATGATCAGAGGTTTCTGTGCGAGACATGCGCATCGACCTCTCGAAATGGACGGTTACGAAACAGTTACTTGGCGGCACGCTGCTGCGTGCAGTACTTCGGCCCCGTGAAGTGATCTGATCTCTCAGACAACGCCGGATTATGCATTCTCAAATTTTGGGGTCTGACCCTAGTTCCTCTTGCACCAGCGCTCAGGCAGCGAGCGAACGCTGCTTTCTTCTAGTGGATCTACAGATAATGCATTCAGAAGTGATGTGAAAACAATACTGTCCCAGTAGCGTCGCAGTACAAGCGGGTAGGTCCAGCTACGCGTGGTGCCTTCGTCGAGTTGAAAATGCCCAAGGTCGCCTGTAGGCAGCATTCCGCTTGGCCGCAGATGGATCACCTGTGCAGGTGTTGGCAGGTAGCCCTACTCCTTGACCCACAGGCGGCAGCGCTCAAAGTGAAATGCGAGTCGCAAGGCAGGTGTGCTTGTGCGAGTAACGGCGAAACTGGCCCTGCTGAGGCGTGCTGCGCCATCCACGCGCGCCTGACTGTCTCTGTCCGTCTTGCGCTTGTTGCCGCGCATGCTTGCGCCCCCCGCAGAACCTGGAGTTCGACCCGGACTACGACACCAGGTGCGCCGATGAGCGCTGCCGCAGCAGTGTTAAGTGCGGTGTTGAAGCGCGCCGGTGCGGCACAATGTCGCTGCTGTTGGCGTATGTGCTATTTGTAGTGGAGAGATGTGTCTGTGCATTGTGCGTCTCTGTGTTTGCGCAACATACCATAAGTACCTACGTTGCAAGAAGTCGCGCGCCACGTTTGCCACCAGGTGCGTCACTTGAAGTACCGATGCGGAGGCGCAAAGGTGCAGTACAACGGCAGGGCGTTGCCTTCGTCTCGTTGTCCTGAGGTGCTATCTGCAACCCAGAACGGTCACAAAGTAAAGCATCTAGTGAAGCATACGTGTGCCGTCTTTGATGTAGAGTAAAGAATGCACCGCAATCACCCTGCCGTCATCACTCCTTGTATGCGAGAAGATGACGTTCCTGGCGTAGCAGCAGCAGCGCGTAGCGTTGCTCAACGCCCGCACTGCCGCACTGCATCAGTGCTCAGCGCAACTTCTGGGGCCGATACCTACCCCGGCCTGTCCTGGAGACTTGTCGCAGGCGCCGCGCTATTGAACGCCTTGTGCGATGTTCCGCTCGCTCAGTTCACTTGCACGTGCTTATGGGGAGAGATGTGGCTACAGGAGCACGGAATGTGTTAGCCTGGCAGCCAAGAACCCTGGCAGGCTGAGGGGAAGGGGGGGTTCAGTCACATTGCTCAGCAGACTTACCGCTAGCCTCATTGAGGATAGGGTTAGGGTTAGGGTTAGCGTTAGGATTACTTTCGACCCAGGTGGGCACAAAGCGGATAGAGCATCATCCGGCGGACTGTTTGAGCATGGGCCTTGTGCCGCTACCCACGATGCCAGGGTTCTTGTTACCATCAGCAATCACAGCTTTGGCTGGCTCTTGTGCTTCGAGCAGGGCGGGTCGCCCGCGCTGATTGCGGTTACGTTTAGTTGCCTTGTGTGCATACGCTACTTGTGCTGACAGGCCCCAGCGAGGGCCGCCACTGCATGCAGCTGGCACATACTTCTAGAAGTATGCGTACAGTCTCTTCAGCAGTGCAACCTATGTACACCCCCATGAGTGGCGTTCACCCAAGGTCGCAGTGCTCCGCAGGCTGTTTCATCGCGACGCTAAGGCGACACCCAGCAAACGAAACTCCTACCGCGTAAGCGCAGACACTGCAGCCCACCCATTTACCAATGGCACCAGGCGCAACCAGTGCCCGCGCACATATGGCATTGCTCAACACGTGGCACTGCTCAACACATCAAGGAAGCCGCTCGCGTGCGAGCACGCGAAAGTGCGACAGCGTCTTGGGCCCCTAACCCTAAGCCTAGCCCTCACCGCAGCACACACCCCGGCCACTCGCGCGTCGTGCACGCCCCGCGCACGTACAGCAGCAGAAGGGGATATTTCAAGAAGTATTTATTCTGGTTCGATGGTAGGAATCACCTACCTCGCATTCAATGTGAGAGCAAGATGTACTTCGCGTATGCACACGCGCAGCATTGCTCGGTCGTCTGACGCCTCTGACGTGCGCGCGCACCCGCCGGCGCAGCCCCGAGCACCTGGCCAAGCTCTTCAAGCTGATGGACGTGAGCGGCGGCGGCGCGCTCACGGTGGACGAGATCCGCCTCGCCGTCGCCAACATGGGCGCCTACCACGACCTCACCTACATCATGCAGCAGGTGCGCGACTTGCACGGGTGAAACTTTCCTGAATGCCCCAGTTAGTGCGCAAGGATAACCTTCCTGAATGCGCGAGTTGATGTGCATGGCCGCGCTGTGTTTCGGGGCATTGACGACGATGTGTTTGCGGCAGCACTCGCCGTCGCCAACATGGGCGCCTACCACGACCTCACCTACATCATGCAGCAGGTGCGCGACTTGCACGCGTTAAACTTCCCTGAGTGTGCTAGTGAGTGCGCACGGCCACGTCGCATTCAAGGGCATTGATTACGATGCATCGCGGCAGCAGTCATGAAGGCTTTGATCCGCTGCTCTGCTCGTACGCGGCAAGTTCCTCTCTTGATGGTCACACGGTGGCTGATCAATTCCCACGCTACATGGAGGGAGGGATGCGCCGTGACAGCAGGAGCCTCTGCACCGCCTCACGCTCCTCCGTAAGGCTTGCGGAGGGTCAGGTTAGGGTTAGGGTTGAGGTTAGGGTTAGAGATGAAGTGGTCCAACGCCAGCCGCTGGCTCCCCCAAGGGCCACAGGTGCCCAGCAGCCCACCGATCCCCACGGTCATCCATGCGCGCACTGTTATCAACGCGCGCCTTCCCCCCGGGTACACGCCCGACAAAGCGTTGACTGACGCCGCAGGCTCGGCACGCACACTCGCGCCGCCGTGCACTCGTGGCCACATGCCCGCAGTGTTGCCGGGGGTAGCCGTGCTGAGCCGTGCCGCACGCGCGCCTGTGATGCTCCCCGCGGCTTATACATGCGCTTGTGCGTATAGCTGTATGTATACCCATGTGTCGTACATGTCCCGGCATGCATTGCCGACGCTATGCGCGCCCACGTGTGCACGCCCACGCTTACGCACACGCGTGCAAATCACCTGAAACGCGTCGCCGCCGCAGGCCTTCTCGAGGGCTGTGTAGACGCACCCTTGAGCCCATGTACACGTGCTGTTGTGCATGTCCTCTATTCGCTTGCGTTTTAGGGGCGGAAATTTCATTCTGCACCACAGTGTATGCTCCTGTGTGCAGCTTGTACAATCACGCTTTCCCTGCTGCAACGCGGAGCACACTCAGGCACGCTCACTACGTTCACGAATACCACCTACGGTGCATGCACCCACGCATGCACATATGGTACATTCCCCAAAACCGAAAAGCATCTCTGACCCCCCCCCCCCCCCCCGCGCCCCCGCCCCCCCGCGCAGGCCTTCCTCAAGGGCGCCCGCCACAGCTTGTGCACGCCCTCCCTGTCGGGACTCAAAGCACACTCAGGCACGCCCACTACGTTCACGAATACCACCTACGGTGCATGCACCCACGCATGCACATATGGTACATTCCCCAAAACCGAAAAGCATCTCTGACGCCCCCCCCCGCCGCCCCGCCCCCCTGCGCAGGCCTTCCTCAAGGGCGACCGGCACCTGCCGCCGGGCGGCGTCACGCGCGACCAGTTCGTGGACATTGTACGCGAGAGCGCCGCGCGCATGTACCACACCAGCGACTCGGGCGTCGCGCCGGAGATGACCGTGTACGACTACTCGCCCAAGACGGTGAGCGCGGCCGCTGAGCATCATCGCATCAGCGCGCTGTGACTGCTGCGCCGCTGCCTTTGTCTGCGCCCCCGCAGTCGCGCCGCGGCGCCTGCGGAGGCGCGGCGGGGCGCGCCGCGGCGGAGGACCGGCGGCTGCTGGCCATCGCCGTGAGGCAGCTTTGCGGGCTGTGCCGCGTGTTGCGGTTGTGGCGGCGGTGCCTCACATGCGCGCAGCGCCGCCCGACTTTTTGGCCAGGCTGTCTGCGTCGCGCGACCCGGGAGTCGCATTGTCATCGCAGCTGCGGCAGCAGGTGCCTCGCTCATGCGTTTGTGCGCAATCGCCCATGTGCGTAACCAGAACCTGTGGCAGCGCTCACAAACAGCTGAGCATCGCCTGTGTGCCGCAGGTGAAGTGGACCCGCGTGGACACGCAGCGCGTCTCCAACGCGTCCGCCAAGGGCTTCAGCAGGGCCAGCAGCAGCGCCAGCGTGGGCAGCACCTGCGGCGGCGGCGGCAGCGGCGGCGGCAGCAGCGGCGGCGGTGGCGGCGGAGGCGGTGGCGGCGGAGGCGGCGGCGGCGGCCGCGGCAGCGGCGGCGGCAGCGGCGGCGGCGGCGGCAGCGGCGGGGGCGGCGGCGGCAGCAGAAGGAGCGAAGACGCTGGCGGCGGCGGCAGCGGCAGCAGAAGGAGCGAAGACGCCAGCGGCAGCGGCAGCGCCGTGGACCAGTTCCTGGCGTCGGACGGCGTGCGCGCCGTGTCGCTCGAAGAGTTCCTCAAGAGGCCCGCACAGCCGCCGCCCGGCATGGTGAGCCACAGTGCTGAGCGCTTTATGCTGTTTGAGCGCTGCAGCGGTGGCGGCGGCGCCGTCAGCCGCGGCAGGGCGGCGGCGCTCGCGACGTCGGGGTGCACCATCGCGGCGCCGCCGGCGCTGTTGAGCATTGTTGCCCGTTTGAACCTCCGCATCCGCCGCCGGTGCGCCGCTGCAGAATGCGTGATCGGGCGCAGGGTCAGTGTCGGGGGCGGGAACACAGCTCAATCAGGCATGGCGTCGCTGAATTCGGTCTGGTGCGCGGGGCCCTGCACTTTCAACTTCACTGTTGTACTTTGGCAGGCGCGCGACGGCGCTGCGTCGCGCGCCTCCGCTTGCTTGCGCGCAGCTGCCGCGAGCATGCGCACCGGTCCAGCCCTGCAGATGCCAACTGCGACTGTCGCACTCACGTTCCGTCTGCAGCGCAGCGCAGCATGATTGGATCACCTGCTGCCGCCAAGCGCGCAGGCCTGCTGTGCGCGGAGCTGCACTCTTGGTCAGGATGTAATTCAGCTCTGGCACACGAACGTCACACCTGCGACCCAGTGCGGCATCACTCAAATTGTTGCTCGCGCCGCTGCTGCCGCCGCCGCCGCTGCCGCCACGTGTATCGCGCAGGTGCGCTGGATAGGCGTGACGGGCGTGGAGCCAAGCCTGGTCATCCGCCTCGCGCACAAGTACAACCTGCACCCGCTGCAGGTAGGCAGCACCGCTCAGCAACCCCATCGTGTGCAGGGCGGCTCAACGCTCCTGATCCACTGAAGTACATTGCTATCCCGCGGTCAGTGCCATGTCGATCGTCCGCGCTTTGCTGCGTCCTCAGCGCATACCGGTTAAGAGTGCGGTTTGCCTGCTGCAGGCAGGGCAGCAGTGCTCAGCATGGCCACTGCGCGCAGCGCTGCTCGCCGTCTGTATTTTGCTCACGTCTGTGGAAGTGCATGCTCCGCGTGCAGCATCATGAGTAGTGTCCAGACCAGACTTCGCGCGAGTTTGACTTCTTGCGCGTCGCACCAGCGCACGCATTGCATGAATGCGCTCGCAGTTCTGTGACGCGACTGACGGTGCTGCAGCCATATGATGAAATCATACGGAATGGCACACAAATGCTGCGGCTCAACAGTGGGGCGCTGCTGCTGCTGCTGATGCTGATGCTGATGCTGCTGTAGAATCGTACAGACAGCATGTGAACGGTGCGTCTGAGAGCGGATCTCTGCTGCTATGCCCCTGCTGCCGCCGCCGCCGCTGCCGCCGCCGCCGCTGCCGCCGCGCAGATGGAGGACGCGCTCAACCCTAGCACGGAGCGCCTCAAGGTCGACCGCAGCGTCGAGGGCGTTGTGCACGTCCTGCTGGCTAAGGTCACGCTTGCCGACACAAGCGCGGGCCACCCGTCGCGCATCCTGCGCGAGCAAGTGAGCATCTTCCTCGTCCGCGACACCGTGCTGGTGAGTGCAGGGGGTGCTGTCCAGGTCGAAGGATGTAGGTCGGTAAAGAACTAGGTTACGGTACGGGAAGGGGGGGGGGGGGGGGGGGGTATCGGGTGCTGGTCATAGTGATGCTCGGGTGCTGGTCATAGTGATGCTCAATCGGGTGCTGGTCATAGTGATGCTCAGCAACTCCAGTGTGGGCCACGAGCACTTCAGCCTTCGCCTGGTGCTGCCGGCTCACGTGCGAAAGCCTCTGTTCATGCATTTTCCTGTTGCCAAGGCATTGCTTTGGCGAGCCATTGGAGTGTGGCTGTACCACCACACGGTGCCGCGCTGTGGGCGCTGCTGCCGCCGCCGCCGCTGCCGCAGCGTGGCAGCGCTCACCCTCAGAACGTGAGCGGTGACGCTGCGGTCGTCCGCGCGCTCCGAACCCTGAGTCAATGCTCAGCGTTGTGCAGTACTCAATCTCAGTTATTTGCGCAACCCTGCATTCGCTGGCGCACTGCAGTACCTTGAGCGGACGTCCTCCGGCCGCAGGAGCGCAATCGAGGAGTGCATCGCCTGCATACCCCAGTCTAGCCCCAACCCCAGATCCAGTCCCAATGTTGCATGCCAAGTGCCAAGAACGGAACCCTCACTCGCATCCTAACCCTGGCCTTCCCCCGGTTGTGCAATGCGCAGTGCTTTGAGCGGACATCCTCTGGGCTCAAGAGCGCGCGGGACGAGCGCATTCTATACCTACCCCTGTGGACCAACATTGTGTTTTCAACTTTCATTTCAAGCCCTGAAATTCATTTTCAGTGCTGCGTGCGTAGTGCGTCAACCAGAACTTGAACGTTAATCCTGTCCCCAATCCTCCCCCCCCTTCGCGCATTGCAGTACCTTGAGCGGACGTCCTCCGGCCTCAAGAGCGCGCTGGAGGAGCGCATCACATACCCTGGCAGCAAGGTCCGGCTCAACGGGCCGTTCTTCCTCGTCTACGCGCTCGTGGTGAGTGCTCGTGCGCGCATGCATGCGCTGTCTGTGCGCGCCTATTCTCTGTGAAGGAGGGGGGGGGGATCAGCACAGTGTCTGGTGGGCGAGGTTGTTACGGACCAGGGCTGGCCTTCGTTCAGATCGGCACTTTTTCCGCCATGTGCGTCAGCGATGCTGTGGCTTAATGGACTGAGGTCAGGAAGTCGTGCCCGCCAAACGCGTTGTCACGCGTGTTTCGAGCACACTGAGCGCTGCTTTGCGCAGTTCACATGCTCTCGTGCGTGATGATGCAGCAGCGTGCTCCGCCGGCGCCTCCATTGTCCGGCAGGCATGCTGCGTGTTCTTTCCACATCCTTTGGCGCACGCTGTACTCAACAGCACATGTGCTGTTGGCAGTAGTGCAGGTCGTGGTGCACATCATGCGTGTACAGGTGCAGAGGACCTACTGCGGCGAGCGCGCTTGCGGTACAAGTCATGGACGAGTCATGATCAGTGGAGGTTTCAACCTGGTGCAAATGATGGAGTCATCATGCTTCTCATCTATCGTTTGTGACAATCGTGTTTTGCTGGTATCATCGCTCAGACACTCTCGTGGAGCCTTTCGAAGTTGCATCATACCACCTCCCTGCGTGGACACTTTCCACGCTACAGTGCACCGCGGTGGTGGAGATGCTTCGCAGGGCTCGAATCAAACCCCAAAGCAAGGGTGAAACAGTGGCCGTCGTCACGAATCAGTGCGCGCACCGTGCGCAAACGCTCTCAGATAATATAGCACGTGTGGTGTGGTGATGCTCCGCAGGACGCGCATAAAACCCTAAAGCTAGGGAGATTGTGGCCGTCGTCACGCATCAGTGCTCAAATGCTGTTCGATGATGTAGCGCACGTGGTGTGGTGATGCTCCGCAGGATGCGCTCGTAGACGGCATGTTCTGAGGTTGTGATCGTCGTCACAAAACTTTGCGTGTACCTTGCTCAAACGCTCTCAGAGGTTAAACATAGCACTTGTGATGTGGTGATGCTTCGCAGGACGCGCTCGTGGACGGCATGTTCCCCATCGTGCAGCACTTCCACACGCAGCTGGTGGGCCTGCAGGAGAGCATACAGGGGGAGGAGGACACGCCCCTCACCGTCGTCAAGGTACGCGTGTGATGGCAGGCTGCGCACGCGTATGCACACAGACGCCCGCCCCGGCGTTCGAAAGGGCTAGGCTTGGGGATCGCGTTCCAGTCATGATTTTTTCCCTTTCTTTATGGTTAGGGTCAGGATTAGGGTTGTGCGCCAGCAAACGCTGAGGTATCGCAGCCCGCCTGCATGCGCATGCACACTGAGGCTCGCCCCAGGTTAGGGGGGGGTAGGTGTCGGGACGGGGGGAGTTGGTTTGGGGTTGGGGTTGGGGTTGGGGGTTGGGGGTGGGTTGGGGTTGGCGTTGGGCTAGGGGTAGGGGTAGGGAAACGGGCTGAGCGCAGTGTACCCAGTGCTGTGCGACTTGCGCAGTCCCAGAGCGCGACTCGTCTTAACAATTGAGTTTTAATGTAGGTGGCCCTCGCGATCAACGCGGCCGATGTCGTCAGCAGCAGTGCACGGGGACAGGACGAGAGGCGCAAGCAAGCTGAAGTCAATCGAGCCGATGGCACGGGATTGTAGGCCGACAGCTGCGTCGACAGGCTGCGCATGCGGAGCGCTGTCACGGCGCGCTGCCTTCGGGGCACGGCGCTGTTCATGGGGCTGGCCAGCTTCACGTTCACATGTAGGATTCGGGTAAGGGTCGGTGGTAGAATCAGCGTTGGGGGCACCTCCTGCACTGACCGCCGCAGGCCCAACAGCACCCGCAGCGCTGCTCCGCGCACCACGGAGTTGCGCGATGACGACGGCGCCTTCTGAGCGCTGCCACCGAGTGCGCGTGCAGCTGCGTCTCCTCCGTGCGCGCGCGCTCTCGCTGAACGTGACTGGCTTAGGGTTCTAAGTAGGGCTCTGCATTGGCTTGGTGAGGTCAGCGTAACCGACGCCGCCGCCGCTGCGCGCACGCCCGCGTGCCCCGCCGCTCGCGGGCCGTCCAGCAGGCCCACTGCAACCGCCAACCGCTGTGCACGTATGTAACGCCGCGGCCAGTGTTTTGTGAGACTCCCATGTGGGCGCTTGCGGCACCGCGACACACTGTGTGATGCTTGGCGGCACTCAACAATCGCTGACGCACCGCCCCCCCTCCCCCCTTGCCTCCCCCCCCCGTCGCAACAGGACATCCAGCAGGTGAACCGCGACATGAACGCGCTGCAGTTCTACCTGCGGCCACTGCGCCCCGCGGTGGCGCAGCTCATGAATGACCTGCCGGCGTTCGACGCCGCCGCCGACGCCGCCGCGCGCGAGGACCTGCGGCGCCACCTCATGGACCTCCTCGATCACGTTGTCGTTCTGGAAGAGCAGGTGATACATACCTACAAAGTAGCAGCACCTCCAAAGTGATTGATTAATAAATGTAGTTGTCCTGGAAGGCGGCGCCCGCATGCTTTGCAGCAGTCGGCCACGTCGTTGTCCTGGAGGAGCAGGTGATACGCATCTACCTGCTTTTGTTTGCCGTTCCGGAGCTGGGTGTTCTTCTGAAGAAAGTGGTCAATGATAGCAGTGCAAAGTGATAGATTTTCTGTCCCCGCAAAGAGGAAAACTGTCGCCGGCCTAGGTTAGGGTCGAGGTTAGGGCTAGGGTTACGCGCCCTACGCCCAGCACACCCGCACAGAGATTACCTCACTCTCTCATCATGAGAGTGCCGAGATGACACCAAACCGAGTCAGCGGCGTATACTGTCATGTCATCTTAGGGTTGACCTGAACCTACCTTAACCCGGAACAGCTAGTGGGGCATGTTGCAGCATGCTATCATCGACAACGGCTGCTGCGCGGAAATGCTGGCTTGCTGAGGTCACTGCAAAGTGTTAAGGTTAGCTGACCTTTTCCTGACCTGCACATTGTCGGGACAAGGACGCGGCAGGAGACGCTGCCTAGCGGCACCTGCAAGCGCAACCACGAGGACTGACGCTCCTGCGCCTTCTGCTTCCTTCTCAAATACTGTCGTCACGAACTTCCCTGTGAAGTACCTGGGAGAAACGTATTGACATGTTGGTGGTGGTCAGGAATGCATGCAGCGGCTGGTGAAACGGTAGCCCTTCAGATCCACTCTGACTCTGTCTCTGTCTCGCTGCTCACGCGACTCGCGGCTCTCAATCTCAGGCGATGCGCATGGCGTCGTGGAGCGCGTCCCTCAACGAGGACTACCTCAACGAGCAGGGCCACAAGATGAACAAGGTCATGACCGTGCTCACCATGGTGACCACTGGTGAGTGTGAGGCCATTTCTACTCCCCCCACCCCCCGGTCCCCTGTCCCCCCTCCCCAAACAAAACTTTTACCTCAACCCTATTCCTAGACATATGATGAACAAGGTCATGACCGTGCAATCATGGTGACCACCGATGAGTGTGAGGCCATGTCCCTGTCCAAAAACTAAATCTCAATTCTAATCCTAGCAGTACGATCAACACGGTTGTGCAGTGCTCACCATGGTGACACTGAAGAATGGGGAGCCCCCCAGCCCCCCCAAAAAACAGCCCTTTTTCCACTTCTAGCCATAGACATACAAGGTCATCGCAGTGCTCATGATGGCGAACACCGATGAGTGTGCCGTGCTCATGTTCCCACGGCCTTGGCATCAGAATTTGTACAAGTTGTTTGCAGTCTTCTGGGCGCTCTGAGCGTATAGCCCCGGCGCGCACACATCCCTGCTGCCTTTGAACGTAAGCAACAGCAAAAGCCTGTTCTCAAAGAGGACGGTGGGCGCTGCCACGGCGAACCCTGGTTTGCTGTGCAAGCATCGAGGGTGCCAACACCTGTCCATCAAGTGCTTGCTTTTAGCTTGTGTTTGTGGCCTGTCTGAAGCTGCTGTGCACATAGCCCTATCCTTACACACAACCAGAAAAACAATCTTGGAAAGGGAGGACATTGGGCGCTGCCATAGCAGCCCCAGGTTTGCTGTGTGAGCATCAGTGAAGAGAGGCCGTGGCAATCGTGCTCACGCATCACCTGCTTTCCACTTCCCCCGTTCAATGCTCTCGTCCTGCACCCACGACGCACCTCTGCATATGTCGGTGCAGCTCTACACATCATTGCAGCTGCCATATGTGCTCCTCTGCAGCGCTTGGCACCCCAATATGTGCGCTGCTCCGTGTAATTCGCCGAACATGATCACTGCATGAGAGGAGGCTGCCAGCACCTGGCCGTTGTGCTTGCTGATTACCTGCTTCCCCGACTGACGCAGCTCTCGGCATCGCGCCAAATACCAGACAATCATACTTTTTCTCCTTTGCACCGGCCAACATGCTCACTCTCTCATGTCTTTCGCCTTGCATGGTTACAGCGTGCCTGCCCGGTCAGTTCCTCGCGGGAGTCTTCGGCATGAACTTCAGGTGAGCCAATGTTCACATGTACTTGAGGTTTCTGCTTCTGGGTACCCCCGCAGTGTACCACAAGCTGATGCGCATTGGGTGGTGAGGGCAGTTGCCATTGCAGAATCGCTTCCCTCAGCGTTGGCGCGCCGAGATGCTCGTTGACACAAGAGTCTATTTGAGGGGCAGTGCGTGCGCGCTTCTGCAAGCAGACTGGCAGCGGCGATTGCTTGTGTTGGCAGGTGGCCATGCATATTGCGTGACGGCCACAGGCGCAGGCGCTCTGCGCGCAGCACATGCCTCCTCCCATTCAGCAATGCGCCGACTGCTGAGGAGCAGCTAACATGAGCACGTTAAGGTTCGCTATGTGCGCGTACCGAAGCTGCGACTTACACCCACCAGGCGCGCCGAATGTGCACTGTAAGTCGTTGTGACTATTGCTGTGTGGCTATCGGATAAATCTGCGCCCTGTGCTTCAGTTGCGATGCCGGAGAGGTCAGCTGTCTGTCGGCCAAGCTTTCACCATGGCAGGACTGCACCATGCGCATTCAGGCTAGGTGACCTCCTCCCCCCCTCCCCCCCCTCACACGCTAGTGCCATCTGCGCTCGCAGGTCTCAAGCAGATGACGCCAGGATTGCTACCGCCAGTAAGCCTGCAGCCATGTGCTTTCGTCGACGGTTGCCGTCGCGCTGCGCACCGCATCAGCTTGAGGGATACGGCACACCCGCGCCTACACGCGCCACAACGCGCTCTCAATCGTGCGCCGCGATCTGCTTTGTCTTGCAGGTACATGCCGGAGCTAAACTGGCACTACTCATATGCCCTCTTCTGGGTTCTGGTGAGTCATGACCCTGGCATGCAACAGGGCGTGTGCATTTTTGTTGCACGTGTACATGATTGTGCCATGACAAGAAGCGACAATGACAACAAGATGTGGGAATGATTATCACACGGCTTGTTCGATTGCAGTGACTATATTGTATGTGCAATGTACATACAATGCATCAGCATGGCACTCTTACACATGATGTATCCAGCTTCAAGTCATTAGTGCGCCAAGGCACAGGAGGAGTGGTGTTTTCACTCTAAGTTTAGTCGTGTTGCAAACAAGCTTCAATCATGACTGTTTGAGTGTCGCAACAACAACAACAACGTGAACCATGACTCTGTTTGGGCATGTTAAGGCAGTGCTGGATCAGCAAGAGGTGATGTTGTTTGTGTCAACGAAACTTCAAAGTATTCTTTGTATTTCAACAAGCACCTATGCATAATGGGCGTCTCATGCGCTCTCATTCATTTAAGTCATCTAAAGTTTAAGTATCTGAAGTTGGAGTTCTACTATAGCCATGCTTATCGCGCCTTCCTCGTGTGCGCCACAGATCATTGCGCTGGGCGTCAGCGTCCTCTCCTTCTACCGCCGCCGCAAGTGGATCTGATTCTGAGTCAGAGTCAGAGGTCCTGGTGGGCACTGGCGCGACTGACGCGTGCGCGGTGCTGCCTGTTCTATAGTCCAGTCCATCTGTCGATTAACATGCCCTATCGTCAGTGTTGGCGCTGCACCACCTTGAGAGGCAGCAGGCAGAGTAAGCATGAGCTGTAACACTATCGTCGACGCAAGCTGCGCCGGGTTGTCTCTCACGCAAGAGCGCCTTCCTCACGCTGCGCTAGCTACAGTGTAATGAGGTGTTGTGGGGCCACACGCCTTGCGTAGCTTGCCCTATGCATTATGGTAGGGGGGGGGGGTGTATGATGATACTGGCGCACAGCGTGCCCAAGCAATCGTGTAGCAGGGTGGCTCATGTGAGCCCGGCACGGCCGCTGCATATGCGACGCGCCAGTGCCTGACAACAGTGCGAGGCGCTAGCAGGAGAGTTGCCCACCCGCGCTTACGGCGCACGCGCCAACGGATTTTGCAGCTGTAGCTCTTTCTGTACATGTGTGCCCTGGTGTGTGGCATAGAATATACTCCACTGCTAGCAAACTTCATGTTGCAGCCCACCCTCTAAGTGTGCCATGGGTGCCTCTTCTGGTGACTCGCCTGCAATGTTTGCACTGATGCATGGCACGATGTGCAGAACTGTCAAACAACAGCTGTGCAGCCCATCTACTTCACAAGCATCGCAGTAGGGTTTGTAGCACCGGAATGCAGCAACATGTCGTCGGACGTACTCGCACGTTATGGGAACTGTTGAGGGCTGGTTCCAACGTGGCAGAAACGTGAGACAGACAATAAATGCAAGACTCAACACCTCTGCCGGCCGTCTGCCGGCCCTTTGTTTAAATGGTACTTCAATGTGCATGCGAGGTGCCAGAGTGAGGGGGCCGGGCACTAGGGCCGGGATATGCTATCTGCATTGCTCACTGCATTGCAGGCATTCATACAACTGCTCCTTCGTGTTGTGTTGCGTACAATAATCGGCATGGTGCAATCTGGCTCAGCTCCTTCGGCCGGCTGTGCTGACGCATGGCCAGTGTGAGGGCGGCACAAGCACAAAACACGTGCTGAAGCAACTGCTGCATGTCGCGCAGACGGTTCATTGCCAGTGCACCGGATGCTTTCTGATTGTCAATCTGTAAAGCGGCAAAACAATTGCTCAACTTGGTCCTCTCTTACAACAGCTGCTCTTGACGCAAGCGGCATCGTTACAAGCCACTATGGTTTGTGCTGCAGGCACATTGCGCACCCGACATGCGCGGAGTCGGGCGTCATGTTGGACACGCAAGCAGAATCGCGAATTCTCCAGGTAATGCCATACTGTATGAGGGGACCTTGCGCTGTCAATGGCGCGCGCACAGGACCACACCTGGACGCACGCAGTCGCAGGTGCTTCCAGCTGCTTAGCCTGCATGCCATTGAATGACGGCCATGTGATGACGGTAGCGCCCCCCCCCCCCTCCTCTCCACCCCCTTCCCCCGTGCTGTCCGTTGGTGTGTCATACGTTAGGTACATGCCGGAGCTCAACTGGCACTCTCATATGCCCTTTTTTGCGTTTGGGCTTCAGCTCTGCTGCTTCTACCGTCGCCGCAAGTATAGTCACTTGCGGCTAACCATCCCTTGTCACCTAGAGCTCTACGATCTTTTGGTTCGTTTCCATATGAAGGATCTGATTTGAGCCACTCAAAGTCGTCCTGGTGCGCACCACGAAGCCTCTTTTGCAAGTTGCGCTTATGGCTACATAGTCGAGACCATCACCTCAGCAATTGCTTGACTCTCTGAACGCAACATGTGCATCACCTCATGTTTTCTGTTGCATTGAGTTAATCTAACGCGCATGCTGCGGGATTACGTCTGCATTGCCATAAGCCGTGCTGCCACACTTGGCACAACATTGCTTCGTGAAGTTGCGCGTAACGGCGTTGAAGTAGCCGACCGACTGAGCTCTTAGAGCTCTGCAGGTCGCGAAGCGTGGCCGCATGCTTGACACTGCAATGCGATGCATGCCAAGTGCCAAAACGCTGCATGCGGTCAGCGCCGCCTGTGTGTTGCCTGGTAACGATTCGGCAGCCTGGAATCATCTTGGTGTCTCTCCGAATTTTCTGGCTGAAGCTCAGCCTTGTGACCTTGTCCTCAGACCTTGCACACAACCACATCGCTAGATGCAATCGTTCGCCCGCGACTTCACGGCTGGACCTAAGCGCGCGCGCCCCATGGGCTCCCCACTCCAGGACAGCAGTGCCCGACTCGCAGGATGTGCTCGAGGATACGTTCTTCCTGACCGAGGCGCAGTGGGCACTGGCAACAGACAAAGTGTACGACTATGTCGTTGTCGGTACCGGCTTCTGCGCCCTGGCATTTGCCGATAGCATTCTCAAAGCCAACTCCGATGCCAAGATTCTCCTGTTGGAACGAGGCGGCTTCTTCCTGCCACAGCACTTTCAGGCAAGAGAACTTTTCCACAGCTCCTGTTTTCCACGCTGAGCCAGCACAATGCAGACGTGACATGTTGTTGGCAAATGAATCTTTGCAGATGTATGATGTTGACACCAATAGTTCACGGCTGACGGTTGCTCATTTGCATCGCACTTGCTCGCGTGCAGGCTCTGCCCATGCCTTTCTCCAACACGCTGGGCGGCAAGTCCGAGACCTTTCCTTGGACAGTAGACATCAGCACCGCAACTGGGCGAGACGGGGTCATCCACGGCACCCACGGCAGTGTCCCGTATTTCGGTGGCCGTTCCACCTTGTGGAGCGCTTGGTGCCCACGGCCCACCAAGGAGGAGATGGAGGGCTGGCCTGAGGATACCATCAAAGCCGCGGAGGCAAACTTCAAGTATGCAGAACAGCTACTGTGCGTCCGATCTGCCGATAAGATTTATCCAGAGCTCGCCGCAGCTGGAGGCGCAGCTGCTAAGTGCCGCGCAGAGGCTGCGGGCACTGCTCCGCCGGCAGAGCCCCCAGTGTATGGTCAGCTGCAAGCCACGGTGCTGCAACTGCTGGAGAACTCCAGCGACACACTCCTGACGGACTACAACATTTACCGCACGGAAGCTGCGCCCCTGGCGTCAGGAGACGCGACCGGCACCGACTTCTTGAAGTTCTCAGTGCCCGGCCCCCTGTTGCGGCTCAGAAACAAGTACCCCGACAATGTCGACATCAAGCTCGAGTGTGTGGTGACAAACATCGTGGGGCAGGAGGTGGACGGTGGTGACTTCTGCGCAACGGCGCTCAAGACGTCCTGCGGCGACCTGGCACTCAACAGTGCTCGCCTCATTCTCGCCATGGGGACACTGCCGCCCACAACGCTCGTCGCCAACAGCCTGACCTCCGGCTGTGATGTGCTGAAGCAGGCCGGCCAGCGCTTCTCTGCGCACTTCATCACCGCCATCACAGCACGAGTGCCGCGTAAATGTCTTGAGAAATTGGCAAGACCTGAGAGGCAATTTGGCTCTCACGAACTTGCAGCGGTCTACATAGGCGGCACAGGCCATCTACCTGAGGCCGCGGAGGCCACTTCACAGGCGAGTCACGGCACTCTCAACTACAAGCGGCAGTTCCACATTCAGTTGTCGGTGCTGACTGACACAGACCCAGACCTGCACGCGCCCAGGATGCTGCGCTACATGCCTGATGTTGTCGCCACAGCAACGCCGGAGCAGCTGGCTGACTCCAAAGACCATGTCGTCTTTGTGTGCGCTGTTCTGGGGGAGCTGGACGTGCCGCGCGAGCGTGGTAGCAGCTTTCTACCTGACCCTGCAAACCCCGACGTCACCACAAACAGCAGACTGCGAGTGCGAAGCGATACTCCAGTCGACAAGGACACATGGGACGCCATGGACCACGCAACATTTGGAGTTCTGGAACAGGTACCCAAAATCATCATTACATGCATGCAGTGCATCATTGTTTGGGTTTCCATTATGCTCTTGTGCAAGACTCAGATCTAGCACTCGAGTGATCATCAGTTGGATGACATATGATGACTGCTCAGTGTATTCAGTTACAATGTCATTTGGATACACTTGATTATTTGGGCAAGTATAACTGTTGGGCAATTATTGCTGGTTGTTATTCTGCTAGGTGCTGGTCGGGCATTGTAGCCTATCCAGGCAGCGATTGTATCTTGTCTCTTGACTAGAAAGACCCGTTGCATAGTGTTAAATGGCAGAAGAAGTCTTCTATAGTGCTAGTGCTTCATATGTAGTTGAAGTTGATGTTATGGTTGGTTGCATCGTGTGTGTTTGTGTTTTGTGTTGTGGGGGTGTGTGTGTGTATGTGTGTGTGTGTGTGTGTGTGTGTGTGTGTGTGTGTGTGTGTAGATTTCTAAAGTAACGGACGCTACAATTGGGCATGCATGGAACACCTGCATGTTTTTCTGCAAGTACCATGTGCTGCAGAGACAGCGCACGTGGGCATGCATGCAACGACTGATACTTTTCCTACGAGCACCACGTGCTGCACGTCGTGCATTTGACCAAACCACAACTGCGATCCGTTGTGCGTTCTGCCTCCTTGCACAGCTCAAGGCAGGCGGCGAGCTGGAGTACTGGCACAGCTCAGTCAAGGGATGGCGCCCTGACAAGCCCCTTGAGGATGAGCGCCGCGTCCCCCTCATGGTGCACGAGAGTAGCACTCTCCCCATCGGTGGCGACGACACCCCCGGTGCGCTTGTGGGCCCCGAGTACTGCCTCAAAGGCACCAGCAATGTGTATGTCACAGGCGGCTGCCTGTGGCCACGCGGCGGCTCATGGAACCCGACTCTCACCATGTGCAGCCTGGCAGCAGACCTTGCAAAGAAACTGACCGCGGCCACGGTGACCGCGGCCACGGTGTAGCGGTGAGGGGACATGCCACCAAGAGACGCATGGGGATGGTGCCTTACGCAAGTGGGCATCAGGGATATTAGTGGCAAAGAGGTTGGCTGCCACACTGTGAGTAAGAAGCGCTGCCCGACTTCCTTTGCGTGAGTTAGCTACCCGCTTGTCTGCTGAGGTGCCTCGAGTGGGAGTTGTTTTCTGTCATTGTGTAGGCTTTTCTTTTCTTGTTGCCGCTGCTGCTGCTTGCCTGTAGCTCACATTGTCATATGGCAACAGAAGACACCGGTAGGCCTGCAACTGTAGGTGCATGTGACAATGTGCATATGGCGTTGTGACATTTTGAAACAGAGTCAGCAAACTAGGCATGTGCGGCATATATAGCGTTGGACATGCTGTCAGACTCCTAAAACAGTCAGTTGAAGAATGTACGTGAGTGGTGCCGGGGAGGGTTACTGCACCGCTGCAACTCCCAGGAGAGTCTGACTCACTTGCAGTGTACACCGGTAGTTTGGCTTACTCAATTGGAGGGTATGACATAAGCGCGCACACTGCAGATGCGGTACGCTAAACTTTAACCGCAGCATCCATATGGCATTGGGCATCAAGTCTGCGAATGGACGCAAAAGTTTGACCATGATTTTGCGCATTGCCTCACAAACCGTTGTTGTACGGTGGCAATATGTCAGAGCAGTGGTCAAAGAGCAGGCATAAATACTCTTTTTCAAAACATCTTGAATGCACATGTACCTTGTTTACAAAAGCATCTCGACTTAATGCACAAACATGCTGACCTGAGCAGGAAACTTTGCAGTTACTAGTACTGACCACGATGCACGCACTGAAGAAGTGTCATCATAATAAAGTGCGATTCATATGCTGACACCCTTCCTCAGCATTACTGAGTCCATGGCCATGTGTCAGAGTATTGGTGGCAACGCCAACGCATGAGGCAGGAGCTCCCTCATATAAAATGGCATACTTGCAGTTTTTGCAGACATGTGTTGCAACAGTCGTTTGTTCAGTCTGAAAACGGATGAGCACAATGCCGGAAACGCGTGTCCAACAACTGCTGCGGCCTTCCTGGCACAAGCTGCGCTGTTTTGAACCTGCAGGCAGTGCAACGCACTGTGCGCTGAAGCCAGAGGTTGCAGCAGAGTGCCGCGGAGTGTGCTTGTGTCCGCTGTCAATGGCGTGCGTGCAGGAGCAGCGAGCAGAGACCCCGTCACAAGGCCACCAGAAAAACAAACAACATTCATTTACTCTTGTGTTGAGCATGGTGTCGCATGCAGTTGGTGTGTTGCTATGTGGTGGTTTGGAGGCGCGCAGAGCGTCGTCTGCAAGGTTTGCCAGTAAGCTGGAGACAGGGCTGGGGGGCCGTCACTCCTCTAGCAAGGCGTTTTAGACATGCAGCCGCCGCGCACAAAGGTGCGCTTGCTGACCGCGTCCACCCTGATACTGTATGCCAGCGCACAGCGAGCTGCTGCAGCTGCAGCCGCCGCCGCTGCCGCCGCCGCCGCCGCCACCGCCTGCTGCTGCTGCTGCCGCCAACTGCTGCTGCTACTGCTGCCGCTGCCCGCTGCTGCTGGCGTGCGGACGGCGAAGGTCTAGGCAGCGCCAGCGCAAGCCCTTGTGCTGAGCGCCGCTGATGTCAGGATGCGCGACCATTCAGGCCCTGATCAGCTCCCGATCACCTCCGATCCGCTCCCCAGGTACGTACCGTACCCGGTGTCGTTCTGCGCGAGTGCCCCCCACGACCCCCCTTTTTTGAGGTGGTGCCGTTCGACGAACCCCGGTGACTGCTGCGCCGCCTCGAAGCCCACCTGGAAACAGCGCGGCGGGGCAAGGCAAAGTGGGGAAGGTTACACCGGGTGCAGTGCTCAGCAGTGAGTCAGCACGGCGCCGCAACAAGAGCGAGCCTGCTCTAGGTGCAGCGCCAGTGAATGGGGCATGCCTGCACGCTGCCGGCGCGACGCGACGAGCACATTTGAAGTTTGATGTGGTTTTGACGTGACACAGGAGCAGCACGTCGCCTCTGCGCGCTCATGAAGTATTGGACCCGCCGCTGCGCTTGTCATGGGAACGGTATCTTGCTCCTGTGACTCTGGATGTCTCGTGTCCCGCTTCACGCCGCTTGACTATGAGCCCGGCGCAGCCCTAACAGCGCACAGCAAATGCGCGACGCGCAAAGATCGTTCAACGCTTCACGGGCGGGCACAGCGCGGGCCAGCCCCTAGCCCTACCCCTAACCCTAACCCTCACTAAGCGCAAGCGTCACGCCATCCCACCTCAGCTTGCTCGTCGAACGTCAGATCCGCCTCCGCGGCGACCACCGCCGCGATGTTGAGCGCCACGCCCGCGCCGCCGCCGCCGCCGCCGCCGCCGCCGCCGCCGCCGTCGCCCCCCTTCTCCCCCCACGCCTCCCCCCTCTTCGACTTGCTACGCACCGCGTCCTCCAGGTAGCGCCCCAGCTTGGTCATCGGCGCCTCCTACACGCGCAGCAGTGGCGGCGGCGGCGGCAGCAGCATTTAGTGAGGCGCGAATCGCCGCTGTCGTGGTGACACGAGTGAGTTGAGGTGCCTGTCGCTGTGTGGTGGTGCTGCTGATGCGCAGACGGACAGCGCGGCACTTAAGGTTAGGGCTAACCCTAACCCTAACCCTAAGGCACGGCGGCGCCAGCTGTGACTGCATGCATGTACGCAGCTGCCAGCGTGTCGCGGCGCTGACAGACGGGTCGCGAGTACGACGCTGAGGTGATGCAGCTGGCGTCGCGGCTTGCCATCGTCGCATCACGTGAGCCTGACGCGGCTGTCTGTGGACGCGCAGCAACGTGGGCAGCTCTTCATTGCTGCGAGCCCACTGCCAGAGTCACGCAATGTAGAAGGCGGGCATTGCGCAAAGGAGCATTGCACCAAGAATGCGCGCAAGCTGTTGGGTGAAGCACGTCCGCAAGGTTATGCACTACCCCTGTTGACGGACGAATCGGTCAACAGTGTGTTGACGCAGCAGCGTGAGGGGTTGGCTCATCACTACTGCGGGCCCACTTCCAGTGTTGAGGAATGTGGAAAGCGAGCGTACCGTAGATCACGGAGTATAAAACCCCCCTCTTGTATAAGACCCCCCCATCGTATACTGTAGTATAAGACCCCCCGTCTCCCTTGGGAGGTGTGTGTGTGCACGCAAGACCGGGGGTACGCTGTATAAGACCGGGGTAAGCACGTGTTGTATAAGACCGGGGTTGTAGATGGCAGTTACGCGAACTTCAAGTCGTTTCGGCATAGTTCAGCGCGAGGGTGCAGCGCCAAAGCAGGTGGTGCGAGCTGCGTTGCTGCGCAATGCCTCTGCAGCCAAAAGTTTGTAGTGCTAAGGGCGTGTTTGAACCAGGCGTGCTTTAATAGGAGCTGCAGGGCGTTCATTTGTGGCTTGCTGCTTGCATAGCTGTGTGCTGCAGTATATATCATGCGATATATGCTACCGCAGCCATTTACGCGCGTGCAAGACCGGGGGTACGTTGTATAAGAACCCCCCCCTGTATAAGACCCCCCGTCTTCCGAACACGGACCTCGCAACGTGCTAAAACGGGGGGGTTTTATACTCCGTGGTCTACGGTAACGCAAAGCCGCACAAGCACGGTTTCGCATTGCCCATCAAACATGAATATGAGTTGACAACGAGCCGCTTGAGAAAGGGTCTCATGTGGATACGCGGAACCTGCGCACGGTTCAACAGCCGGCGCCGGGCGCGACACGGACACCAGAAACACTCAATGCCAAGACAAAACGAGAAGTTTCATAACGCTGTGTGGCACACGGCAAGCAGGGTGCACTGCGGCCGCTGCCGCGGCGGCGACGCGCGACAGTGCGGCAGAACTTCAACCCATAGTTCAACAAACGGAGGGCAACTCACCACCAGCAGCGAAAGCAGCAGCGACGAGAGGAACGTCGCTGTGGCCACGCAGAGGTACGACATGACCAGGTCCAGCCGCGAGAAGTGGAACTTGGCCGTGGAGTTGAGTAGCCACAGGTTGATGATCTGTTGCAAGGTGGGGGTGGCAAGGGGGGGGGGGGGGGGATGCACTTGTGTCAACAACTGCCTGATGCTGACCCCAAATGAAAATTCTAACCCTAGATGCGATGTCGTCCACAGAGCTTGGGGTTTTACTTTCATGGCAGCGGTATAAATCATAAAACAACACGCTAGACGCAGATGAGACAAACAGATGGTGCCCAAAATGCTGCTGCGGCTGCAGAACGCATGAGCGGCGGCGGCGCGACTGGGCGACCGGCAGCACCTCATGGCGCTCGCGAACCGCGCCATGGAGGATTACGTACAAGAGTAAGGATCAGTTATCAGGAGCAAGAGATGCTCTAGCGTGCATGAGTTATGCTGTACGACGCAGCACACAAGCGCAGCGGCCAGCGCGCAGCAGCAGCGCCAACGCGGTGCGGAGGCCGCTGAATTCACGCACGAAAGAGCACTGCAGGCTGGGGGGGGCTTCAAGCAAAGGCGCCCTTGAGGTGCGCTACGCTCTATGACGGCTCACTCTGGATGCGTGTCGCTCCTCACAACCGGGTGCACCAGGTACCTACATCTGGATGTGTACGCTGTCACGCTTGTAGGCTAAGGTTGGGCTCAGGGTGATGCGCGCAGTCAGTTGCAGGGAAAACGCGCCAATTATAGGCTACAAGATGTTCATGCTGTCACTCACAATCGGGTGCAGAAGGTACGCGCCGAAGCTGAGCCGCGCAAAGGGGACCCACCCCCTGTGCGACAGCATCTGCTGTATCAAGCCGCCCTGATTGAGGAAGCTGCGTGCAGAGCCACAGCACAGGCGGGAGCGAACGAACGAGACAGAGCCGGTGGTGAGCGTCGAGGCCTGGAAGATGGAGCGTCAACTACAACACCTGTCCCTTCAAAGATGTGCGGAGCGCACTGTGTGGCTCGTACGCTGAGCTGAAGGGCGACCTTGCGAATGCTGTGCATATATGCATCCCCAGCGTGCAAGCGTCCGCGCGAGCGAGCGGTGACGCGGCGGTCGCACACGCAGGGCAATGACGCAAGTCACCGTACTAAAAACTTCAATGGAGCGTTGAACGCCATCTGCAGGCTGCGCAGCAGCGCTCCCATCCTCACCAGGGCAGGCACAGCATGACGAGGCCCAGGCACCACAGCGGGCGCGTGAGGGCGTTGTACGCCGAGCGCTGCCAGATGGGCCACCTGCTGCCGCAGTATGTCTCGTCGGGGTTCTGCGCGCAGAGAGAGGGGGGGCGGCATGAAGGAAGGGGGGAGAGTTGCTGTGAGCTTAGCGCTGTTTGCAGAGTGTGTGTGCAGAGCAATGTGTGTGATATGTGTCCTGAGCGCTGCTGCGGGGCGCGCGCAGCGCTGCGGGAGCTGCATTCTGAGCGCTGCTGCAGGCGGAGCGCCTCCGCGGGAGAGGTATCCTGAGCGCTGCTGCAATGGGTGCGGAGCGCTGATGCGAAATGTCCTGAGCGTTGCCAAAGGGGCATTCTGAGCGCTGCTGTGATGCGTGCGGAGGAGCGCCGCGAGAGACTGTCCCTGCATCGCATTGCGGAGGCTCTCGGGTGCGGCGACAGTCGTGAGACTTCGGTGCCGCTGCTGCAGTGGCTTCTGACCAGGACAGCAGTGCTCATCCAACGACGCACAGGGTGCTTGTGGCAACGCAGTTCTGGCACCAGCCGCCGTGTCAGACGCTGACATCGGCGGCGGGCGCTGGCACCCTTCCGAGGGCGGTGATGCCGGTGCACCGGCAGCAACGGTACCGGCGGCTACAGCAAATGCAGCAGATGCAGTCAGCTTCTGACGAATGCGGCCAAAGGCCGGAGAAGCTCAATGATGCGTTGTGTGATCAGCGGTGAGTCGCCAACACTTGAACAGTTACACACTTGAGGGCTGCGAGCTGAAGGTCGGCGCATGTGTGGCCCTCTGCTGAAGCCAGCCCTCCGCTTACAAGTGCTTGGGTGGTTTCAGCATAGGGCTCCTGCTCCTATCTCGGCTGGAGCGCGTCCACGCAGGCACGTAGCAGGATACAAAGGGCTGGTGTTGGCAACTTGGCCGGAGCATGTCCAGGCAGGGATATAGCAGAATATACACGTAGCATATATACGCCGTGTGCACGCGCTCACCGTCATGGGCAGGCAGGGGCACGCGCCTTCAGGCAGGTATGTAGCAACATATACATGAATTATACATGCGCCCTGTGCACGTACCGTCGTGGGCGGGCACGGGTACGCGCGGTACCCGCTCGCCGCGCAGAAGATGATGCTCAGGAAGATGCAAACGGCGCCCCAGATGCACGCGTGGCGCTGCCACCGCCGCAGGTGCAGGCGCGGCACGCTCCTGCTGCGCTCGTGCCACCACATCGCAAAGCTGCGAGGGGTGGGGGTTTAGGGGGGGGGGGGGGGGGGGGGTCGCAAGCTGCTTGCGAACATACGGAAGGTCAGGTACGTTGTCCCCAGTACACTAGTACAAGGACCCATTCAAACTTGTGTCATACATGTGTGTAACGTACTACTTTGAAGTACATACGTTAGCAGATATATACGAAAGAGTGCCCACATACTCCTGCACTTGTGCCTCTTGCCACCCTCGGCAACTGCCTGGCACAACTACCTGGGGTGGTAGCGAGGCGCTGGCAATGGTGCAAGCCGTGCGCTCATGTGCACAGAGCAACCCCGCGCGCAGGATGCGGCACGAGGTCCATCTATTGAAGTCTTCTTTGAGGCGTCTCGGACAATGACAGCCTACACAGGGTACACCAAAGGACACGATGACATGGGGGCACACAGTACATACAGGATACACCACAAGTACACATGTTCGCATGGCCGCACAGCACGCAGCAGCGTGCACGAGATGGCGCACCGGGTGTAGGTTAGGATTGGGGTTAAGAGAAAACAGTGCGCGCACGTACCGCGCCTGGCACCGCAAGCGGCAGCACCAAGAATCCCGAAAACGCAGACGCTCCACGCTCCGGAGATGCTACAGCAGCGTGCAGTCAAACTACAGTACCTAGATACCCTTGACAACTACGATCACCCCCCGCATGCCTTCAAGAAAGGGGGAGCCGCCATGTACAGCTCACATCACGCGCGCTTCGGCGCCGCTGCCGCGCGGCGCCGCATGCCTTCGAGAAAAAGGAAGGTGCAATCTACTGCTCGCGGGGGCCGCTGCCGCCGCCGCCGCAGCGCAGCGCAGCGCGGCACTCACCACATGCCCAGCAGGTACGGCACGATGCGGAACCACGGCATGGTGTACGTGTTCTGCGAGTAGCGCACGGTCCACTCGCCGTCCAGCGTCAGCGCGCTCCAGCCGTCCGTCACGGTGCCGTACACCATGGCCGCGGTGGACGCCGCGACGATGCCGGCTGCAGCGGCGCGCGGCGGCGGCGGCGGCGGCAGCGGCGGCGGCGGGCGTGAGAGCGGTGAGCAGACGTCGCACGGTAAACGGTTGCCTATCAGGCGCAGCGGTACAGCGCAACCTTTGCGGGGCTTGAATGCCCGCGGTGGTGTCAGCGGTGGCAACATATGACCTAACCCTAACCCTAGGTGCGCCCGGGAGCGCGACGTTATTGCTTGGGGAGTGCGCCTGCTGCTGAACTCATATCGGGTTTGAGGTTGAAGTACAAAGCTGCCTGGCACACACATAACCTAAGAACCGTGGACCGTGGCCCCAGTGTTCGCCTCGCCACTTCAGAGGCACAGGGAAGCTGACCAACTCCTGCTCTGATCGTATGGCGGTTGCGTAACCACCGCTGACGACGCTTCACGCCCACGCATGGCGTCAGTCAGGCTTTTCTGCATGAACGCGCGACTGCCACAGCTGCGGCGTCGCGAGAACCACAACTCGGAAACAGCACGCGGCGCGTGACGTGCACGGGCGTTCAGTTTACACTATACTTGATGCACGCGCAAGCGACGGTGACGTCTGTCTGGCTTTCGCAAAAATTGGGAGGCAGCGGTGACCCGCAGAACAAGGCGAGGAGCCTAACCCTAACCCTAACCCTAACCCTAACCCTACGCGCCCGAGACCTTGGCATCTACCCCGTAGTCCGGCACATCACGCCTTTGCGGCGGCCCCGCGCTACGCAAGCCTAACCCCCCTCTGGAAAGCCTGACCCCCCAATACGTTGTACTTCGAAGTAGTGTGTATTGACCCCCGACCTGACCCTCGAATCTAGGCCTGAGCACTGACCTGTGGCGGCCGCACCCACAATGTGGTTGCGCAGGAAAAGGATGATGAAGAAGGGCGAGAGGAGGTAGAACTGCATGTCGTTGGCCTGCCAGGGGAGGGGGGGGGTGGGGGGGGGGGGAGGGGAGCACTTGATTTAGCTTTGTATTGACCCTGACGGTGGCACGTGCGCCGAGCGCAGTGTTTGCGCGGATGCTCAAACATTGCAGCGTCGATGACGAATGCTCCCCAGGCATCGATGTAGGCGTGCTATGACGGGGCTGTAGAGCGAGCGCAGTACATAAACAAGTCTATGCCAAGTGCGAGAGCGCGTGTGCCCGTCAGTCCGCTCGCAGCACGCAGACGGGCTGGTGGGGTTTCACGGCAAACGTCAAATGTGAAGTGATGGTGTCACAGGCACAGATAAACTTTCAGCAAATATAGCATGCGCATTGCCGCAACGCCCAGCGAGACGTCACCGACTTGACTTGACGCGATGCCCACGACAACGCAGAAACATGTAATAGACGTTGCTGGGCATGTACTGACCCAATTTGACGCGACACTCGCGACGAAGCAAAGTATATTCTGTGCACCGCCTAGCGACAGTGACCGCCTGAATTATTTGTGACCCCCCCCCCCCCCCCCCCCCCCCACACACACACACACGCACCCTCTCCCAACGCACACCGCCAGTCGTGAACGCCCCCCCACCCCCCACCCCCCCGCGGTCCAATTTGTTGTTTGGAGGTACTAAATTCAGGCAAGATGCCACACATGGCTTCTACGCAACACCACCCACGACAGGGTCACTTGATGTCTGTGTGCCGGCACTGGACACATTGGCCAAAGCGAGGACACAAATCACAACTGCATACCCACCCCACCTCTACTCCATACATTCATCACACCACAACTCGTTTACGAAGCACAACAGGATGGATGAGCACTGTGCAAGGACGCCAAGGTTCAAACCAAAATCAGCAGTGCGACGACGCAAGCCTTCTGAGCGTTTGCCCCTGCACTTCCTCTCACCAAATACCAGGTCACGTAGAAACACTCGTACGTCTCCTGCATGCGCCACGGCACCATGTTGTTGACGAACAGCATGTTGGACCACCAGTACTTGTCGCATCTGCGGCGGACAGGGGCATGAGGGGGGAAGGGAGGGGGGAGGCAGCGACGGGCGCAATTGCGCGGAGAAACGGCAGCCGGTGAGGTAGGGCCGCACGGCTTGCGCGCAGCATGCATGCGAGCGTTAGAGGTCGCTGATCCTAATTCCAACCCGAACTCTGACCATAGCCCTAACCCTGCCCCCCAGAAAACAAAGCATCGAGATGCCGTGCTGGTCGCCGATACAGGAGTCGCGCAGCGTGACGCGCCATCTTGACGTTTTGTGTGCGTGTGAGCGGTTGAAATGACGCACAGCAGCGAATGCCTGCCCGCAGCGCAGTGCGCGCTGCAGCCTGCGGCGGCGCAGCAGGCGCCGCCCAGGCGACAAGGCTGCGCATGCGCCGCCCAGGCGAGAAGGCTGCGCGTCTCGAGTGACGGCTGCGCGTAGCTGCAAAGGGCACGCCGCAACTGCGGTTGGGCCTGAGCTACCAAGCCCAACCCTGAACCCTCCCTAGACCTTTGTGTGATTTGGGGGTATCGGCACGCACGTGAGGAGTGTGGAGGGCGTTGCATAGATAAAAATACAATAGCAAAAAAATAGCCGAAATTAATCAACATCGGATAGCGCAGAAGCGTGGCAGCAGAGTCGCGCGAGACTCCTGCCGTCCGTCGCAACCGAATGGACCGAAGGGGGAACAGAAGCGTGGCAGCAGGGGCGTCGCCAGCGACGCGGCCCTATCTCAGACGCGCGTCATGCGGCCGCGTCGCTACTAGGGGCTTTTAACACAGCTCCTCCTCTGGGCAGCTATGCCCCTTCCACCCCCTGGTCTGACTTTTTCCAGCGGTCGTTGTGCGTGTGCCGCTGCTTGTAAGCCTCCGCCAACCAGGCGCTCTGCGCTCACTGACGCGCTCCGCTTTCAGGGGCCTGCCGGGCCTGCGCCCGTCCTACGCAGCAGACCCCACATCTTGAAGTTTGAACGCAATTGCGAGCCCGAAGCATGTCACAGTTGAAGAGACTCACAGATCGATGTACTCCTCGAAGCGGTACCAGAAGGGCCCGTTGCCGAGCCACGGCGCCACCTTCCACCTGCGCGCGCGGCGCGGCAGCGATCAGCAGCAGCGCAGCGCTTTGGTTGAGGGCGCGCAGGCGGCACGTCGAGCGCGACGGATCAGCAACGCATGCTTTGATGAAAAGGCAGTATGCAAACCTATTGAGCACTGCGCGCCCGATGAGCGCTGCTGCAACGAGGCGCCTCCGCGCTTGTGTCAGCGCATCTGCTGTCGCATAGCCGTTGCAGGCGGCTGGCCGCGGAGTCGTGCTGCAGCGGCAGCTGTGCTCAGGCGACGTGCCTGCGGGCGAGAGCCGGGGTACATATCAGCCCCACCCAGGCCTGCAAGTGTGGCCGCGGTTGCAGATGGCGATCCTGACAACAGTAGCCGTCACCGGGACAGACGCGTGCGCGTGCCGGGCAGCGCGAACGTGTGTGTGCATTCCGTAAAAATGAATGAGGTTGAAGTGTTATTCTAGAAGCTGCCTGAAGCCGAAGTGTGCATCTCATGCCCAGCCGACCGCACGGACGCGGCGCATCCTCAAGTTGCAACGCGCCTCTGACGTTGAAGATAGGCGCCCATGAGACTGCTCAGCAGCAGCGCTCAAGCCGCGTAGCACAGCGCCACAAGCTGGTCACCCAAGGACCTCATGCAGCACGACAGGCGCACTCCTTCACCAACCTCGACACCCAGTCGCAGAGTGGATCGCGACCTCATGCAGCACGGCAGGCACACTGCCTCAGTGGCAGAGCGGACCTTGACCTCATGCAGCACGGCAGGCACGCTACCTAAACAACCTCGCAACGCAGCGATAGAGTGGATCTTCAACGCAGCGGCGCCACAGACAGGGGTGATCGCCAGCGCAGCAGCGCTCACCAGAGGAGCAGGCAGAAGCCGTAGCTCGGCAGGATGCGCAGGAAGCGGTGCAGGTAGAAGAACGGCAGCCAGTCGCCCCAGCGCCCCATGGCGCCCTTCTTGAGCGTCCCGTCGCTCTTGCTGAAGCGCCGCAGCATCACGTACACGACCAGGAACCTGCGGCGCGGCGGTGCGCGTGCATCCGTGGCGCAGTCTAGTTTCAGCTGTGACTGCATGATGTACTTCAGGTGTCATCGCGGTTGATGACGGCCGCAAGTGGCGTGCGCGATGCAGATTATCAACTGTAATTTCATGATGTACCTCGGGTGTAATCGCTGTCACTGGGGGCGCAAGCCGTCAGTGTGTGTCTGCAGCCTCGCACCATTGCACGCAGTACGGGTCATTATAAGCAAGCTCCACCTGTGCGCGTCAAAGTATCAGTGAATCCGTGCGAATAGCCCCAGTGCCACTCTCACCGCCAACAGCGCGGGGTGCACAAGGTCCACCGCAGCAGCGCGACAACTCCCTCACAAGATGAACGACAGTATCCTGTCAGGAATTGAGCACACGATAGAGACCCGCCGCAGCGCGCTGCACTACAACTTGAGGTTGTGAGAGCTGATCTCCGCGGGGACGCCATCTGACCAGCTGCACTGCGCATACGCTTGCGTAGCTTTGCAAGCGAGCCTGCGGCGGTCACTGCCGCTCGTGCGCAAAGAGCGAGAAGAGAGCCACCGCTGGCGCGTTCGTTGTCGAGAGGAGACGGCTCCAACTTCAACAGCCGACTTCAATGCGTGACTCACCCCGACAGGAAGAAGAAGGTGTCCACCGCGAAGCGCGCGGAGAAGAACAGCTGCCCCTCGGGCTTGGACACCATGCCGTTCGGCGGCATGAAGACCTCGGGGTTCACGTAGCCCACCGACGCCTGCACGGCCATGAGGTGCCCCAGCACTATCCACAGCATGCTGATGACCTGCGCAGAGGGGGGCGCGCGCGCGCGTGCACGCATGGATTGGTTCGTTGTCGCGGCGACGAGGCGGCGAAGAAGTATATTCAGAGGTGCGCTGTGCGCAGAAACTGTGGCGGTTGCGTAGCCTGTATTCGTAGCTGTCCTGCATGCGAATTTCAGCAGTTGCGATACAGACCCTTGCTTCGTAGGTTCTGTGTCCTGCACGCGAAATTCAGGCAATTACAGCGCCTCATTCACAGGTGCTGTACCCTGCACAAGGCGTTCAGGCAGTCATGCCGCCTGCACTGCCACATGAGGTGCCCCAGCACTTGAGATGAGATATTGCTGACGCACAGCATGCCCATCACCTAAATGCAGGAGCAGGAGGGCGCGTTGTCACACGCGCGCGCACGGTGCATGGCGCAGTCGACCCTCCAGCGCAATGACGCACGCTCGCAGGGGGGGGGGGTGTCACAGCCTCCACGTGCAGAGACTCAATCGTAAGGCGCACTGCTGCAGTGGCGCCTGTTGCTGCTTCGTAAGCAGCAGCCAAGCGCGATTTGATGCTTCAGAACGCAATCGGCGCAGCAGGCGCGCCGCACCGTCGTCCAGACGCGCGCCAGGCACGCTATCACAAGGAACACGGCACCAACACCAACGTCATGCTACAGTTACGATGTACTGAGTTATCAGGATCGCTATGGCACTGAACACATGGCATCGAGACCACCATTGCGGTGCAGTGGTGCACGGCGCGAAGGGCGGTGGCAGCACACGCCACTTGAACATATGACACCAACACCGACATCACCTTGCAGGATGCGCGAGATGAAGCGCAGCGGCAACACACGCAACATCAGGCACGGGGCACGTATGTCGGAGACCTGCCGCTGCCATAAGTTACAGCAATGCTCAACACGAAGAGCGGTGACAAGACACCGCATGCACCCACAGCATCGCAAGCAGCACGTACACGTATCTGCGGCCACCCGCTCACCTTCAGCCCGTCGAAGACGCTGAGCTCGGTCTGGTCGCCGACGTGGAACAGGCGCCGCAGGTTCCGCGGAATCGAGAACGCCGCGAGGTACTTGGATACGTGATCCCCCAGGTTCGCCCCCACGGGCAGGTAGCCGCTCGGCTGACGCAGGCGCCGCGCCGATGTGGGACTGCCGTCGCTGCGTGCGCGCGCGCGGGCGGTGCGGAGCGTTGAGGAGAGCAGCCATGGAGCTGCCAGTGCCTTTGCTTTGACCGATTGATTCAAGGGTCAGCGTTCGTCCGTGCTGAGTCACTGTCATGGTGATGTGATGTGCTGTGAATGAATGAGATGCGGTGATGCTGCTGAGCGGCTGACGCAGGCGCAGCGCCAATGTCGGGCTGCCGTAGCTGCGTGCGCGCGCGCGCGCGGTGCGGAACGTTCAGGACAGCAAGCATCGAGTACTGAACGCCTTCATGACATTGACGTTGACGGAATGGATGACGCGGGCCTGTGTGTCAACCATATGGGGATGCTGTGTTGCGAATGCACTGCAGTGGCGACGGAGCCGGCTACTTCCGGCACATGCGGGACTGTGGCCTTAGGAAAGTTGGGCAGCTTGACAATGCCCTGCATGCACACCAACAATGCGACAATCGTCAGCACGTGACGCGCACTCGCAGCGCTGCCTCAGTTAACGTTCAAGTTGGAGGAGGCCCAACCATTAACTCACTCGTTCAGCCACTCATGCCGAGTCCTTAACGGAGGTCAGTCGAGTTGACAAGGTTCTGCACGGTCGCGACCAGCACGAACAGTTGAAGTGGGGTCCAGTCACTCACTCACTCACTCACCCGGAGTTTTTCGGGAAGTCCGGCGACTTGACGAGGTCCTGCACGGTCGCGACCAGCACTAACATTTGAAGTGGTGTCGAGTCACTTACTCACTCACTCACTCACCCAAGAGTCCTTCGGGAAGTCTGGCGACTTGATGGGGTCCTGCACAGCATGAACAGTTGAATTGGGGTCCAGTCACTCACTCACTCACTCACTCACTTACTGACTCACTCACCCGGAGTCCTTCGGGAAGTCCGGCGACTTGACGAGGTCCTGCACGGTCGCGCCCAGCACGAACGCGCACAGCAGCAGCATGAGCGCGCACACGATGCGCACGTCCACGCCGAACCGCGCCTTGCGGAACGTGCCGCATGTGAACCCTGGGGGGGGGGCAAGGCGGGGCGGCGGGAAGGGGGGGGGCGCTCAGTCAGCCACTGCTGACGGCGCACGTGGCATCCTTATGCCAGAGTTTTGATGTGATGATCCATTTTGACCTTCTTGCTCTTGGACACTTGGGGTTCTGCTTTTGGCTTCGTACACGGCGAGCGCCCACAGTGAGCACTGACGGAGGCCCCCCTGCGCTAGCGCAGCTGCGTCAATCGGCTCCACCCCCGCCCACCACTCAGCATCAGCCACCCGGCCTCAGTGCGCAGGAAATGTAGCATACCTACCCCAGCTCCCCGCGTCGACCGACAAGCAAGACGCCCCTGCCTCCCCCGCCGATGCCCAGGACCGGCTCTGCCACAGCGAGAGCGGCCACGCTCCAGAGGCGGTGCGCGCGATGCCTGTGGCGGGCGGTGACGACGCGCCGCCAGTGCATTGCCAGAGCGCCCCAACACGCGCTGCGGGCGTGGCCATCGGCTGCGCGCGCTGTGCCTCACGCAGTCTGTGTCAGCGCTCGGCACAGCAGCGCGCGTGCTGCGACCTGCCGGCGCTCCACTGCTCCATCAATACAGCCCCCCCCCCCCCCCCTTCGGTTACAATCTTGGCAGCTGGCCAGGCCCGAGTCCACGCCCAGACAGCCTGTCGCTGGTCCCGTGCTGCCCCTCCCCCCGTCTCTCACAGAGAGGGCGGTTGCGCCGCCGCAACCGGTTTGGTGCATACGGCGCCCACCTAGTCGGCCGGCGCAGACTGTGTGGAGCGTCACATCCTCAGCAGATCAAGAGCCGTCCTGGACACGGCCGAAATAAACATGGCGAGTTGTCTTCAAATTGCAATCGTCAAACATGCCTGACTGAACCAATCGTTACGAACTTGTAAAATAGGGTTGTTGATGAGACGATGCTAATGATAGCAGAAACTTCAAGTTTGAAGTCAACTTTAACTTAGAGTGACAACAGGCCTAAAGCGCTGCACGGCACCTTTGGGAGCTTCACCGAGCCACTTGACTTCAGCAGAGAATCATAGCATTACGGGTGACGGACAGAGTCCACATGACTAAATACGGCCATCGCTTGCATGCAGTCAGCCAGATTGAGCTCCACAGCCCTATGCTCTGTGTGACGGTCTCACTTAACGCCGCCTCACCCCATCATCATGATCATTGGCCGCACTGCGCAAGGTCTGGGCCTCCACCCCCTGCAACACATTTTAAGTGTTCTGCTTCGCGCACGCTGTGCGGTTTCCGCGTCCGCCATGCTGAACAATGCCACACTGGGCTCCACACGGATGGCCAGCAGCTCAAAGCACGCTTCGACTCTGGCCAGTACCCAATTGCTGCTGCCAGAACCTCCGCCGTACTGCGCATGTACCGCTTCTGCGCGTCCACCGCCCCCCCCCCCCGCGCATACCCATACCTACCCATGCAAGCAGGCAATACCATACCCCCTACACACACCCCTAGCATCAGCGTGCGCGCGGCCGCCGCGCACTCACCCGTCCACGAGCTGTGCGCCACGCCCATCACCTCCAGCAGGTTGCGCACGTACTGCTCCTGCGTGTCCGTCGCGGCGGGGCTCGCCTCCAGCGCCGCGTGCACGGCGCTCAGCCACGCGCGCAGCTCCGCGCCCTCCAGCGCCTCCGGCGCGCATGCGCGCGGCACGCACACGCCGCCGAACGGCGGCAGCCCCTGCGTCGTGTTGAGCGAGATGCTGCCGGCGAGGCACAGCTGCGTGGACGCGGCGCGCGTGGCGGGGCCGGGCGCGAAGAGGTGCACCTTGCTGCGGAGCGGTGTGGTGTGAATGGGGGGGGGAGGGGGGGGTAGTTGAGGATAAGTGCGGGTAAGAAAGGAGTTGAGGAATTGGGCAGGCAAGTCTGCGTGTGCAGAGGGGTTTTGAGGGCTCTCGCACGGCTGGTGCAGCGGTGATTTCACCGCAGTTGAAGTTGAGGTTGAAGACGGCTGCTCTTACGGGCCGATGCGCCTCAGACACCAGTGCTCAGCAGCGCGGTCCGTTGTGACCGTTTTAACAAGCGCTCTAACACCATTCACTACAACTATTAAGGAGGGCACCGCTGACGCGCCCAACCACTGCACTGAATTGGACAAGTAGGAAGGTAGCAAGCAGTGTCAGTGTTCACTGACATACTCACACAAGTTCTGCAGACCTGATGCAACAGAGCACAGCCACAAGTTGAACGAATTGAAGCCACAATGCACAGAGCTACAGGAGCATATGCCGGTTCATTGGAGGGCGAAACTCGCCTGCATTCGCCGTAGTCCCCAATGGGGCCCGGGTAGCCCACGGTGGTGCTGAGGGCCTGGAAAGCATCCAGGTGCATGTTGCTGCTGGCATCATTAGCGACGGCCAGCGCCGTGGCATATGACTGCAAGGCAAACAATATGAAGACAGAAACCCAGAATATTAGAAGTACTTGAGCGCTAAAGCATTGCCACAGCACCACAATGATGGCACTGCACAGGCGGCTGGTGCAGCAGAAAGCACATGAATAACGTCATTATGCTCGTTGTCAAACAGTTATGCAGCGACGCACATGTATGGACGAAACCACTGTTCGAGAGCGAATGAGCTTGGCTCAGACGAACTCAATAAGCTAAGAAGAAGAACACCTCCTGGCCTGATGCTCGTGGCTCTAGGTCCTCCAGCCTATACCGGCGCTACGCAAATGCAGCAAGAGGGCCAGCAATATTGTTTTCGCTGCTGCTGCGCTTGCTGGTAAAACAACATGTGTTCTGGCAAAAGTTGCACCTCAACGTGCTGTTGAAGCTAGCAAATCATTGCCTGCCAGGCAGATCTGTAAGATGTACAGCCGTTGCTTGCAAACTATGCACAGTACCCGAGCTTATAGCACACTGATCAGTTCACAGCATAGGCAGTACTTACCGGATCCAGAAGCTGCAGCAGCGCCTGAGAGCATTCCAGCACTTCTGTCGTGTTGATGTGCACAGATATGTTTGTGAACAGGTGCTGAGTGTGAGTCCCTCTGCAGCTCGCCACTCCAGCCGCCAGCAGAGCCAGCTGCGGCCCTCTCATGGCTGCGGGGCGGTCGAGGCCATTGTCAACACAGAGCGATCTTCAGGGATTTGAGCGCTGCCGCAATAAAGCTGAAAGTCACACAAAGGCGATTCAAACGAGTGAAGCGGGGGGGCGAGGAAGCCCAGGCTCAAAACGGTTTGTGTGCCTTTGGTGCCGGCGAGGTGAGCAGCAGTGGAGTAGGTCGCAGCATCAGTGTCGTGCAGCGTGGAGCATTGTTGCATCTCTCCGGTGTCAAGTGCCCTCCATGCGCATGGGTGCAGAGGATGCAAAAGCTATCGACGAGTGAGGATTTGAAGCATGATATTTGCTGAAAGGCGGCCATAATTGTGCATCGAATGCGATGTATAGGATGAAGGTACTTGGTTAGCCTTGTCGGCGGTGGGGTCCGTGGAGTTGGCGTGGCCAGTCGTGGAGGTTGGCGGGGCTTTGATTTGTATGTTCCAAACTGCCAGACGCGCTTTTTGGCATGAGTCGGCATCATTTGATCTGACATTGTGCTGCGTTGTATCATTCTCTGTTATCGCAGCGGGCACACCAGCTCGTAGTGCGCTTGGTGTCTCTACGCCACAGGAGCCCACGGGGTAGAGCGCCATGGACGGCTCGGGGATGTATCCCGGGCATCCCGGGCAGCAACAGTACCACCAGCAGCAGCTGCATCAGCAGCAGCAGTATCAGCAGTACCAGCAGTACCAGTACCAGCAGCAGCTGCTCCAGCAGCAGCAGCAGCAGCAACAGCAGCAACAGCGACAGCCCCACTACGCGCCATCTCCAGGGGTGCTTCCGGCCCGCGCGGGCCCCGCCGAGCTCCCAGACAATGTCCGCAAGGCCGAGCTGGAGGTGCAGGCCCAGGCCATGGGCAGGCCGCCCCTGAAGCGCACCCAGAGGCGCTGCCAGTCCTGCCTCAACGGGGTCCACGTCCGCAGCGCGCGGTGCTCGTACTGCGGCGCCGCGATGCCCTTCCTGCCGGCGGGGCAGAAGCGCAAGCGCGGGCGCTCCACGGGCGAGCGCGGCGGGCGCAGGGGCGGCGGCGACGACGACGGCTCCTCGTCCTCCGACGGCGAGGACGACAACGAGTACGCTGGCGAGAGCGACGACGAGCCGGACGACGGGCCCGTCGCCGCCGCCGTCGCGCCCGCAGACGCGCAGGCCGAGCCGGCGCGCAGCGGCGTGACGACGCGCGGGCGCCTGCGCGCACCGCGCCAGCGCCTCACGCAGGGCGCCACGGAGGCGGACCTCGCGGAGCTGGAGCAGGGGTCATCCTCGGACGGCGGCGGCGGCGGCGGCGGCGGCGGGTCCAGCGACAGCGGCGGCGGCACGTGGCGCGGGCGCACGGGGCTGCCACCGCGCGGCGGGCAGGGGCGGCGCGCCGCGGCACCGGCGGCGGCAGCGCGCGCGCCTAAGCCCGGCCCGAAGCGCAGCACGTCTATGAAGACGTGCCCGAGCTGCGGCGAGGAGCAGGGCGTCGCGACCAAGGTGTGCCGCGAGTGCGAGTACGCGTTCCCGATCGGGCAGCGGCGCATCGCCAAGGTGAGACTGCGGCGCCGGTGTGGGATTACACGCTGTCGGTTTGCGCCCGTGCGTTGCTGCGAATTGTTGGTGATGCCTGCATAGCAAACGGCTGGTCAGGAAGTCGGCATGCGTTTAACTTTATCTAGAATTTGCAGGTGCTGTCCGGGGCAGTCCCGCGGCATGGCAGCGAAACCCCCATCAATGGCGGTTTGAGCCGGCTAGAGTTTTCATCTTTTGGAGCCACATCGCACGCATGGTCCCTGTACCTGTGAGGTACCTTGTGTTTTCTTCAGGTGTTGCATGGTCACGCCATCTGCAATCAATAGCTGCAGACGAGAAGCGGCATTCGGCATCATCACGTATGGCACGCAGTTGCACATGATACCATATTCGCCTGATGCGCAGGAGCGGGCGTGCCCCAAGGCAACATGGGAAAAAAGATTCCCTTGCCGTACTAGTTGCGGGACTGGGGAGAAGACAGTGCTCAGCAACTACCTGTGTGCGTGGCATTTTCTGGGCTTTTTCCTGCGACGTGCTGTTTCTCACGTTCAAGCGTCAACGTCAATCAAAAACTGACCGTCTGCCCTCGTCGCGGCCGATGCGCTGCGTGCGGCGGAAGCAGCGCCGCGCGTAACGCCACGGCACTCGCGCGCAGCAACGGCATATGAACAATCCGAGACGGCTACGGCAACTGCGCCCACGCAGCCCCCAAGCACTTGCGACGCCGCTCACAACATTCGCCCTCGACCTGTCCCCCCCCCCCCCCCCCTCCCCCCACTCTGCAGCTGCAGCAAGACGGCGGCGGCCCCTCCGTGCGCGAGGTGTTCCACTTCCAGCCGGAGTACGACGAGGACGGACTGCCGCGCCTCGACAAGATCCTCGGCCGCCGCCTCATCGGCTCCGGCGGCACGGGCAACGTGCTGCTCAAGTTTGCGCACCGCGCGGACGCGGACAAGGGCGGCGCCGCCGCCGCCGCCGCCGCCCCCGCGGCGCCACGCACGCGCTACGACTACGAGTACCTCGTCAAGTACAAGGGCGTCTCGTACAAGCGGCTCAGCTGGCTGACGGCGAGCGAGCTCGAGGCGCGCGGCAAGGTCGCGCGCACAGCGCTCAACCGCCTCGTGCGGCGGGAGGAGGCGCGCGCGGCGGCGGTGGCGAGCGGCGCCGCGGCGGCGGCGGCGGCGGCGGCGCTGCTGGCGGAGGGCGGCGGCGACGAAGCGGACGCGGCGGCCGCGGCGGCGGCGGCGGCGACCGCGGAGGACGAGGAGGAGTTCTTCGACCCCATGTACTGCGAGGCGGAGCGCGTGCTCGACATGCGCGAGTTCGACGAGGAAGTCGAGCTTGACGACGCGGAGGTGCTGCGCCAGGAGGACAGCGAGGATGCCGCGGAGGCGATGCGCGCGGCGGCGGCGGCCGCGGCGCGCGCCGCCGCCGCTGCCGCCGCGGCGCCGCGTCAGGCGGCGGCACCGGCGCCGGGCTATGCGGCGGCGCCTGGCTACGCAGCGCCGCCCGGCTACGCAGCGGGGGCGCTGCCGCAGCAGCAGCAGCAGTTGTATGCGCACCAGCAGCAGCAGCAGCTGTATGCGCACCAGCAACAGCAGCAGCAGCAGCAGCAGCTGCTGTACGCGCAGCAGCAGCAGCAGCAGATGATGTACGCGCAGCAGCAGCAGCAGCAGGGCGGCAAGGGCGCGGCGCCGCCGGGCAGCGATGCTGGCGGCGACGGCGCGGACGGCGAGGGGGAGGAGGGGATGGCGGGCGGCGGCAGCAGCGTGGTCAAGGGGCCCAAGGAGGACCCGACGTGGCGCCCGTTCGCGCGCTGCATGAAGGTGCTGGAGAAGCTGGAGGAGAACCCGTGGGCGGAGATCTTCATGGAGCCCGTGGACACGCGCATGTTCCCCAACTACCTGGACATTGTCGACACGCCAATGGACCTCGGCACGGTGCGCACGCGCCTCGAGACAAAGGCGTACCGCCGCAACTGGCCCGACGACTTTGCGCGCGACGTGCGCCTCGTCTGGCACAACTGCAAGGTGAGGGAGCGCGCTGGATGTCCCAGGGCGAGGATCATGAGGCATTAGGGTTTGAGCCTGACCGAGCGTACGCGCGAGACGCGCCTCGCTTCAAATCGCTATGTTGCCATCCGCACGGCAGACTCTGAGCGTCGTCATCCTGCAGTGCGGATGCTCGCGCGAGTCGCCGTGCAGCGCGGCGGCGCCGTGTTGCCGGCGTCCAGTACACACCGGTGTGAAATGCTTCTATTCGTCGACGGCATCGTCCGCCGCTCGCTGCAAGATGTGACGTGCCGGGTTGGAAGCTGGCGCCCTCATGTACGGCGCGGCCCGAAGTTGTAGGCGCGAACGTGGTCAATGCGGCAGTTGGCCACGTCAGCGCCTACAACTTTACGTGCAGCGGCTTTGCTGAGCAGTGGATGCCAGTTGAGCGCTGCTGGCAATGTGTCTTTAGCGTGATTCCCCACAGCGCACGCAAGCTCTCCTTTGTGTAGCGCGTCCGCCGCGTCTCACTGGGCCTCCATCCGCGCCACACCCCGGCATCGTTGCTGCGCGCGCATCGGGGCTGCTTCACTGAACCCCCCCCCCCCAAACCCCCCTCATTCCGTGCGCGCGCAGGTCTTCAACAAGCACGGCAGCTCCATCTGGTACACGGCGGACTACCTCGCCAAGCACTTTGAGCGCCTGTACGCGGCGTGGGTCACGGACTTTGCCGACAAGGCGCTGCCCTTCGAGGACCCGCTCGCGCAGCCGTGGGAGCAGTCGTGCCGCGTGTGCCTCGGCGGCGACGACGACGGGGTGCGCGGCGCACTGCTGCTGTGCGACTCGTGCGATGCCGAGTACCACACGCGCTGCCTCGTGCCGCCGCTCGACGGCGTCCCCGCGGGGCTGTGGCAGTGCCCGCGGTGCCAGGCGCGCCTCGCGGCGGGCGGGCGCCTCCACTCGCACATGCTCGAGTCCGCGGCGCTCAAGCGCGCGGAGCGCGTGGAGGCGGGCGGCGGCGCGGCGCGGCGGCGCGCGGTGCGCGTCGTGCGCTACCTTGTCAAGTGGCGCGGCCTCAGCTACAAGGAGTGCACGTGGGAGACCAAGGAGAGCGTGAACGACGACGCCGTCATCGCGCGCTACCACGCCGTCGGCGCGGCGCCGCCGACGGAGGCGGCGTTGTCGCGCGACGAGCTGCTGCGCGAGCTCAACCCGCGCCAGCACGCGCTGGTGAGGACTGACTGTGGCGCGCCAGCCATGTACCTCGCCGCCTGCGCCAGTTACGCACACGGTCACGGTCGCGCATCATCACTGCAATACTAACGCCGCTCAGGCTGTTGTTGCTGCTCTTTGCCACGCGTCACTGCAGCAGCAGTTGCTGGCGCGCTCCTCCCCGTCCCTCCCTGCTGCGTGCGCACGCGCCTGTTGCCGCATGTGGTCTCACCCCCTTCCCCCGCCCCCCTGCGCCCAGATCCCCGCGCGGAGCAACCCGGATCAGATGGCGGAGTTTGACTCGCGCATCTACGCGCAGGTGCGCGCGTACCACTACCTGCGCTTCGACCGCGCGCTGCCGCGCCCGCTGCTGCGCGAGTGCGGCTGGGCGACGAAGCGCCGCCTGTTTGACGGACTCGCCGCGCCGCTCGGCTTCAGCGCCGCCGCGTGCGGCGCGCGCAGCTGCGGCGCGCGGCGTACAGCGCGCCGGTCGGCGGCGGCGGCGGCGCGGAGCGCGCGGCGGCAGCGGCGGTGGCGGCGGGCCTCGCGGAGGCGGCGACGGCGGTGGCGGAGGCAACGTTCCGGGAGGTGCGTGCACAGTGCGTCGCGAGCGGCGCGCTTGCGGTGGAGGCAGCGACGGCAGCGCGGCGCGCCGCGGGGGGCGGCAGCGCGTGGCGCACCGCTGCTCTGACTGTCGTTTCATCTTGTGTTGGTCTGTCCTGCTGCGGCCGAGAGCTGCGATTGCTGACCTTTCGGCAGCTGCGCCGCGGTTCGATAGCGCTGGCAGTTGCGTGCAGCGCCATCGGGGGCCCTTGCGCGCCGCCTGCCTGTTGATTTGCATGTTCTGACATGTGTCTCGAGGAGTCTGCAATTGGTGGGGCTCTGTGTCGTCGCTCAGCCGCAGCACTGCTCGCATTCAAGGCAGCCTGAGTGATTCCACTGATGCCTGCAATCCGACAACACGCAAGTGCATTTGACTGCGCAGGCGGGTGCCCCACGGGGTCCGATGACCACATTAGGATTGGGGTCAGGGTTAGCCGACCGCTTCCACGATGTGGCTTCCCGTTAACCGCCCCTCCGCATGCCCATGCGCGCACACTCACACGCGCCTCCGCGGCTGCAATCGCCGTGCCGCCGCCGCCGCCGCCCCCCGCAGGAGGTGCTGCACGTGCTCGACGGCATCACGCGCGCCGCCGCCGAGGGCACGCCGCACGCGCCCGACTACGGCCCGCTGCTGCCGTGCGAGTACGAGGTCACCGTGCCCAAGATCCACAACTCGCTGTACATGAACATCGCGGAGGAGCGCGGGCGCGTGCGCATCGACACGTTCCGCGCGCTGCCGGACGGGCGCGCGCCGCCCGCCGCCGCGACGGCGATCACGCCGAAGCACTACATCGTCGGCATCAACGGCGCCACGTGCGACGGCGTCGACTTCGAGGACACAATCGCCGTGCTGCGCGCCGCGCCAACGTACGTCACGCTGCGCGTGTGCGCGGACCTGCCGCTGCGCGAGAGGCAGCGCGCCGAGCGCGCCGCGCGCGTGCGGCGCCGCGCCGCGGAGGACGCGGCGGAGGCGGCGGCGGCGCGCGCCGCCGCGGCGCGCGCGGGCGCGCCGCCGCCGTGGCCCGCGGGCCTGCCGCTCGCGCTCGCGCCCGCGGACCCCGTGAGCGACTCCGACTCGGAGGACGACTACGAGCTCGCGCCGGAGCGCGACGCGCGCCAGCTCATGGAGTCGGTCGGGCCGCGGCGGCGCCTGCTGCTGGCGGTCAGCGAGACGCAGGAGCCGCCGCGCGACGCGGACTGGGCGGCAGACACGTGGCGTTGGACGGGCAGCACGACGGCGGCGTCGTCGGCGGCGGCGGCGGCTGCGGCGGCGGCGGCGGGGGGCGCAGGCGTGGGCGAGGCCGGCGGCGGCATGATGCTGGCGCCGTCGCTGCGCACCAAGGCGGTGGAGCAGATCGACGCGTCGACGGGCGCGACGGTGCGCGTGTGGGACTCGATGACGTCCGCGCACCGCCACCTTGGCATCTCGCTCTCGAGCATCTCGTACTGCGTGCGCGGCAAGACGGAGCACGCGGGCGGCTTCCGCTGGCGCTTCTCAACGTTCGAGGCGGCGCGCCAGTGGCACGCGGCGCACGCAGGTGCGCAGTCGCTCGCCGCGCGCGATCCGCGTCGTGGCATGTTTTTTGCACGCTCGTGGTGGAGGGGCGGTGCTGATGTCTGCGACGCTCTGCGGTGATCCCGCATCTGGCATCCGTCTGAATGCGGCGCGCTGCTGCCGACGCAGCGCGCTGCTGCCATCAGGCGCCTCTCATCCATGATCGCTTCGTCAGGTGCCCCACGTCTTCGTCACAGACACCTCGCCACTGATACCCCCCCCCCCCCCCCCCCCCTTTGCCCACCCTCCCGCTCACCCATCGGCTTTCTCATAGACCCCCCCCCCCCCCCCCCCCCGCCACTTACCCACCCCCCCTTCCTGCGCAGGCGACGCCGTCGACGCGCGCACGCCCGCGGAGCGCGCCGCTGCGATGCGCGTCAAGGCGGAGGGCGGCGCCGACCCCTACGCCGCGGCGCACGCGTATGGCGGCGGCAACGTCGCAGTCAAGCCGGAGGACGACTACGCCGCCGAGGAGGCGGCGCTGCTCGCGCTGGAGGCGGCGGAGGCGGCGGCGGAGGAGGCGGACGACGTGCCGTGGAAGGCGCTGCTGCCGCGCCCGGGGCGCGACTTCAAGGGCAACCTGCTACGCGACTACCAGCTCGAGGGCGTGCGCTGGATGCTGTCGTGCTGGTACCGGCGCCGCTCGTGCATCCTCGCGGACGAGATGGGGCTCGGCAAGACGGTGCAGGTGCGTACGCGTACGTATATGTGTGCATATGTGCGTATGCAGCACAAGCGCGCCGCGTGCGTGCGTGGCTGTGCAGGTCCAGTCCCGTGCGATGGCGCTCAGTGCTATGGCGCCCGCCGCAGCCGCGGGAGTGCACACAGCGCGCAGCGCACGCTTGCGGTCGCTGACGCTTACCTCCACAGGTAGCACGAGAGCCATGTGTAGAGCTAACTTTCAAGGTTAGCCTGCGGGCGTGCGCAGCGACGTGGAGCAGCACTCACCCACCTGAGCGCTGCTGCGCGCGCCGCGCCCGCGCCCTACGGCCGTCGCCCGCCGTCCTTTCCCCGCTGAGCGTTTTCCCCTCTCTCAGCGTTGCTGCATGCTGCCGCTGCTGCTGCCGCCACGTGCTGCACTCACTCACCCTTGCGCCGTGCACCGCGCCGCATGTGCCGCCGCCCCGCAGGTGACGGCACTGCTGGAGCACATCTTCAGCGTCGACGGCATCCGCGGGCCGTTCCTCGTTGTCGTGCCGCTGTCCACGATCGAGCACTGGCGCCGCGAGATTGAGGCGTGGACGGACATGGAGCTGTGCGTGTACCACGACATTGGCGGCGGGCGCGAGATGCGCGACGTCATCCGCGAGTACGAGTGGCACTACAGGGTGAGCGCGCGCCGCCGCTGCCGCCGCCGCTGTTGCTGCTGCTGCTGCTGCTGCCGCCGCCGATGCGGAGCATGGTGTCGTCGCCTGCCGCACTTTTTCTGTCTGATGCACGATATGCGGGGCGCGCCTGCGCACTCCACAGACAGGCTTGTGTGACACTGCTGGCTGAGCGCTACGCGCTGCCGACCAGCTCTGACCTGTCAGTCCAGAGCCTGAGCGGTCGCGCGGCAGCCGCTGCTTGTATTGCTGCTGTGTGTTAGTGGCCTTGATGGCTATGCAGGGCTGCACTCGCACCATGCCTGGCGCCTTCAATGACTGCAGCCGCCGAGTGCCGCCACCTTGAGTCTGCTGCACCCACCCTAACCCTAACCCTAACCCCTTCGCTTAGGGTGCGAACTTAGGGTTAGACCTAGCCCCAACCTAAGATTAGGGTTAGGGTCGGGGGGTCTAACCCTCACCGTAATCAAAGCTGAGTACAGTGCCTGACTTCCTGCGGTTGCCACAGCCGTGCATGCGCCGCCGTGAGTTTTGCACCCAACCCTTTACTCAGGGCTAGGTTTAGGGTCTAATCCTAACCCTCATCACAGCTGAGTGCAGTGCCTGACTTGCCGCCGCCGCTGCCGCCACGCGCGCGCCGCCCACCCCTTTGCTTAGAGTTCCGGTCTCACCCTTGTACTAAAAAAACAGCACCTGACCTGCCGCCGCCACTGCCGCTGCCGCTGCACGCGCCACCCCGCGCAGGACCGCGCCGGCAACATCATCTCGCAGAACGTCCTCAAGTTCCACGTGCTGCTCACGACGTACGACGATATGATCCGCGACGTGGACGAGCTCAGCGCCGTCGCGTGGCGCTGCGTCGTGGTCGACGAGGCGCACCGCCTGCGCAACCTCAACTCGCGCCTCCTGGAGTGCCTGCGCGCCGTCATGCTGCGCGGCGCCGGCGTCCACGGCTTCCAGCACCGCGTCCTCATGACGGGCACGCCGCTGCAGAACAACATGGAGGAGCTGTGGTCGCTCATGAATTTTATCGAGCCCGACAAGTTTGGCGACCGCGCGCGCTTCCTCGAGCGCTACGGCGCCATGGAGACGGAGGAGCAGGTGGGGTCAGGGGCTAGGGCTGCGGTTAGGGTTAACCCTGCATACTCAGTGCGTTTGGCACACGATCGTCTTGTATGGTGTTTTTTTGTTGTGAGCATTGGGCACTGGCTTGTGACCTCTTATTTTTGTCCTCGAAAGTCTGGCGACCGTGCGCGCTTCGTTGAGCGCTACGGCGCCATGGAGACGGAGGAGCAGATGGGGCCGCAGGCTAGGGTTAGGGTTGGAGCCAGTGTCAAACCCTGTGCATCGAAGTATACCCCGTTTCATTGGCAAACAAGAGTCTGATATGCACGTGCATGTGCGTGTATGTGGTAGTACTTTATTGTTGCCAAATTTGGGCGCTGGCTTGTTCCGCCGCCGCGGAGCCCGCAGCGCCGCGCTGCGGCATCAACCCGTGTCCCCATTGCTCAGCAGCTGCCTGCGCACCGCAGCAGCGCTCAACCTTGTCACGGCTCAACCGCTACGCGCGCGCAGGTGCGGAGCCTGCAGCGCCGCATCGCGCCGCACATGCTGCGGCGCGTCAAGGAGGACGTCGCGAGCGACATACCGCCCAAGGAGGAGACGGTCGTCGACGTCGAGCTCACGCTGCTGCAGAAGCAGTACTACCGCGCCATCTTCGAGAAGAACCACGCCATCCTGTACAAGGTGCGCGCGCGGTTGCGCCACAGCTGCTCGGATCTATCATGCGCGCGCTCATATGCGCCCTCTGGGGGATGCTTGGCCTTGGGGGTGGGCTTTGCAAAAAAAAGCTATTATGTACAAGGGTGCGTCAGCGCTAGCGCCGCGTGCGCTGCATTTCGGTTGCGTTCTCTCAAGCGCTTGCGTGCACTCCTTACACGGGGGTGATTGAAGCAGACAGCGTAGTAGTGCTGCGGCACTTCTGGTGGGTTCAATGGCGCTGAGCAGTGCTGCTGCTGGTGCGTCACCCCTGGTGAGAAGGGGTACACCAACTGGTAGCATGCGGAAGAGAACACCATTGACATACATTTCATCTTGAGGTTTCATATTCTGTAGGCCATCAGGGGTGAACACATGATTGTGCTGGATCTCGCTCTTGAAATGTCCCGTGCCAGAGGCCGTCGAGCACACCGGCGTCCTCATAAATATAGACAATGCCGCACGCAGTCCCGGACTTGAAGCTCCCGCAACCAAAAACTTTGCGAGTGCACATTGGATTTGCGGCCTTGAACACTTGAAATCTCTAGCGCCTGAACCACCACTTGGAAGTTCAAGTGCCCACACAGTAAACCTCACACTTGAAGTGCGCCGCGGCTCCCGCAGGTCAGCTCCGGCGCGTCGGGCGGCGCGGGCATCCCGTCGCTCATGAACATCCAGATGGAGCTGCGCAAGTGCTGCAACCACCCGTACCTCGTGCGCGGCGTGGAGGACCACGAGGTCGGCCAGATGCTGCAGCTGCTGCAGCAGGCCAAGGGGCCGGCGGGCGAGGCGGAGGTCAGTGCGCTGCGCTATGCACGTGCGCAAGGTTAAGTTAGGGATAGCGTCAGGGATAGGGTTAGGGATAGGGCCAGGAATAAGGGTTGGTGAGGCATGCAGGACCACGAGTTCGGACACACGCTGCAGCTGCTGCAGCAGGCCAAGCAAGGTACAACGGGCGAGGTTGAGGTCAGTGTCTCAGCGCTCAGCATCAGTTTCAAGTCATGATTAGTAGGCCAGAGTTAGGGGCAGGGTTCAGGGACGCAACGCTCATCACCGTCGCCCGGCCAGCTGCGCTCGATGTTGCTGACGCTGCAGCGCTCGTAGCTTGCTGCATGCCCTCGAGGGAAGCGGAGTCGTCGCACAGCGCCGCGCACGGGCGAGTGCGACAGTCACGCGCGGTCGTCGTCGTCGACATTGCACCAGTTCGGTGTCGCTGTATGCGCTCACGTATGCGCTTCATGCATGGTCTACATATTCAGCCACACGGCAACGAGCTGCAGTGGTTATGGCACTGGAGCCTCGAGCCGAGCAAGTAGCCTGGCAGCATCCCCGGTGTGTCCACCTCTCGAAGCTCATGCGTGGTCTCAGCTGGAAGCCACGAGGCGCGAGCTGCGGTCATTGCAAGCCTAGCGCAGCAGCGCTCAACTTGCGTAAGTGAGTGAGCCCAGGCCAAACAGCCCCCCCCTGTTGGCGCCTGTCGCCCTGCCGCTCTCTCTCAAGCTTGTCCGTACGAGGAGTGCGCCACCATCCGCGCACACACACACGCTTGCAATGCGGCCGCGACTACTCGAACACGCCGTGGTCATGATCATTACATTACGCAGACAATCCTCTGCAAGTGCTGCTGCGTGCTCACACACTCAATCTAACGCTCCCGAAGTGCTGCTGTGTGTTGCCAAACACACTCAATATACCCCGCCTCCCCTGCCCCCCTCTCCCCCCCCCCTTTCCCCCCAGCTCGCGCGCGAGCGCCTCACCAAGGGCCTCGTCCAGTCCTCCGGCAAGATGGTCCTCCTCGACAAGCTCCTCACCAAGCTGCGCCGCGAGGGCCACAAGGTCCTGCTCTTCTCGCAGTTCATCGGCATGCTCGACATCATCGGCGAGTACGCGTCGCTGAGCGGCATACCGCACGAGCGCCTCGACGGGCGCATCACGGGGAACGAGCGCCAGCGCGCGATCGACCGCTTCAACCGCGACCCGGCGTCGTTCCTCTTCCTCCTGTCGACGCGCGCGGGCGGCGTCGGCATCAACCTCACCGCCGCCGACGTGTGCATCATCTTTGACAGGTGTGTGTGTGTGTGTGTGCGTTTGAGCGTTGATGTGCGTGTAGCGGGGGTTTGCAAAGACTGCGCTCTCTCTGTAACGAGTGTCACCTCAGGTTTTATCAAAGATGAGGTCTTTGATGCGCGCTGGCGGCGTCGGCATCAACCTCACCGCGGCGGACGTGTGCATCATTTTCGACAGGTGAGGCTGCGTGCGCATGTGCGTGCGCGCGTGAGTGTTTTGAGCGTTCGCGTTGCCGTTTAGCGGGGGGCATCGCCTACTGTGCCGGCGGCAGCGACTTCAGCCTCGCTTTTTTATCTTTTTCTGCTGCATCACCTTCGACTGGCGTGTGCGCGAGCGCTCATGTGTTTGAGCGCTGACGTGTCGCTGTGTTGTGTGGGGGGTGCGAAGACTACGCTCCCTCTAACGCAATCCATACCTCAGCTGCTTCTTTTGTCAACAAAGATGCAATCTTCGATTGTTTGATGGGAGTTGCGGCAGCGGCATCGCTTCAGTTCTGCGGCTGAGGTCCGAATCGTCCTTGAGAGATGAGCGGGGCAACCAGCGCTGGTGCCAGCTTTGCTGTCGGGCACGCAGAATTCACAATAAGACAGTACCCGTGTGCACTCGAGATGATGAACCGCAGCACATCGAACCAGCCCTGCTCTCCTCCCCCCCCCCCCCCCCCCCAAGCCAGGCACTCACATCCTGTGCCCTGCTCTCCCCCCCCCCCCCTTTCTGCCCCCCCAGCGACTGGAACCCCCAGAACGACGTGCAGGCCATGGCGCGCTGCCACCGCATCGGCCAGACCAAGCAGGTGGCCATCTACCGCCTCATCACGCGCGGCAGCTTTGAGAGCGAGATGTTTGCGCGCGCGAGCCGCAAGCTCGGCCTCGAGCAGGCGGTCCTCGGCAACACGGGGGGCAGCAACAAGGTGCGTGCGTCGCCGCCCCCCTTCCCGAGAGCACAAGGTTTTACGTATGCGCGCCCCGGTGTCATAACGGCGCAGCAGCCAGCGCTTCGTGCGCGCGGGGCTCTCACTCAAACATCTTTGCAAACTTCAACGACCGCTTGAGCTAGCAGCAGCGCAACTTCCATGCCCGCGCGTGCGACTGCTTGAAGGCCTCCTGGTACTTGAGGCCGGCAAGCAGCAAGGCGTAGCTGCAGCCGCCCTGGTGTCAGCGGCTCACCTCCGGGCACGGCGCGTCCGCGCGCTGCGCTGCCGCCTCCTCGCCCCTCGCCGCCGCAGCGCGCTTTCGCTCTGTGCGGGGTTTGTCGCGCCCCATGCGCGATCGCTCGCAGGCAGGTGCTTTTATCCCTGAGACGGGCAAGAAGAATGGCGCAGTTAAGGGGCCCTGGTGTCAGCGGCTCAGCTTTAGGCGTGTCACGCTGCCGCCTCCTCGCGTCTCACCGCCGTAGTGCTTGAGAGTCAAAGTCACGTGCCGCCCGCGCCGCTCATGCCGCGGATCCTGCACACCGCATCACTCTCGCCGGAGTCACGTACGCCGTCGCCGCAGAATGAATTGATGAATGCGTGAGCTGCACGCTGTCGCCGAAGAATGAATGCATGCGTGATCTGGTGCCGTCATCGCCGTGCTCACACTCCTTGTGCCATCGTCCGCCGCCTCTGCCGCGCTCGCCGCAGAACGACAAGATGACCACCGCGGAGCTGGAGATGCTGCTGCGCGAGGGCGCGTACGCCATGCTGGAGGTGAGCGCGCAGCGCCATGACGTGACGCTGCGCCGCGTGTGGGGGGGTGCTGCGCTCCGTAGCGGCAGCACTAGCGGCGAATACGCTCCTGATTGCATGCGAAGCCTGGGTCATATGCCAAGTGCGGCGGGGCCGTTATCGCGTGGCGCTAGATGATGGACTCAACGTCCGCACGATAATGATGTAGTGATCCCTAGTTTGATACAACTCAATACATAGAGGGGGGGGGGGGGGCTGACTCATCGCAGACGCGCGTACCGTTGCATTGTGCGCTGCTGTTGCTGAGCGCTGCTGTGCTGCCGCCTGTGCCGTAGGGCGCGGACGCGATGGAGGAGTTCAACGCGATGGACATTGACTCGATCCTGCAGCAGCGCGCGCGCGTCATCACCACCGTGGAGGACCCGCTGAGCAAGCGCACCGCCGACTGGCTCAGCAAGAAGGGCGTCGACGACGCTGGGGAGGAGGCGGACGAGGACGAGGCGGGCGCAGGTATGTTGAAGTTGAATTTGAAGTATTCGGCTGCACGGCAATGACATTATGCATGTGTAGGCGTTGCGGTGTACTATGTGCGTCGTATCGCACAGACAGAACCGCGCATCGCGCAGTAGGAAGGGCGTCGACGGCGCCAGCGAGGTGGCAGACGATGAGGAGACGGGCGCAGGTGCGCGCCATTGAAGTTGACGTTGAAGTGTGATGTGAAATTCCCGCTTCAAACTTTTTGTATGGTGTACACGAAAGTTTTCTGAAGCGAAGTGTGGTTCGCACACCGCGCCACTGTCGCCCCCGCGCGCAACGCCGTTTCGATGGACATGCAAGCACGCCTACCTATCTACCCGAGTAATTGCCCGCACCCTCACCGGCATATGCTGCCGCGCCCCCGCCACCGCTCCTGCCTCGCCGTCATCCCCGCCCCCCGCAGCGGCGCGGCGCCGGCGCCGCGGCGGCATCGTGCGCAAGCAGAAGTTCAGCAGCGGCGACGGCGGCGAGGGCGACCTCGTTGACGTGGACGACCCCCTCTTCTGGCAGAAGGTCATGCCGGATCTCGTCACGCCGCAGACCATCCTCAGCCGCCTGGAGGTGAGCGCTGGCGCGTGATACCTGTACACAGCTGTTTCTTCTTGGATGTGGTTTGGTTCTGGATGCAGGTGTGGTCTGCATGCTCGCGATTGGTCTGCGTGTGCACGTACGTGTAGCGACGATGGACAGAGCACTCCGGCGGGGATCGCGGCAGCCCTTGCGGCAGCGTTTTGGCGCGAGAGCTGCAAACGCGCGGGCTGCGCTCGCTGTGCACCAGGCCCGGCAGCGCGCGCGCTCGCGTGTTTGGTTAGGGTTAGTTTTTTGTCAGCGCGCGCCGCGGCGCCGACGACGGTGCGGGAAGCAGGCTCTTCATCGCGTCAAGTGCAAGTGTGACGCTGCCACGGCAGGGCAGCCGCCGAGCAGGCACGCGGGTTCTAATTACCAGGTGCCTCTCTCTCAATGAGCAGCATCTGTGTATATGTGGTGCACCTTGAGGCAATTGATCACTACACTTCCCCCCCCCCTTCCCCCAAATGGTCTATTGCGAGCGGCACCGCAGTCACACCCCCCCCCCCCCAAACCCCCCCCCCCCCCCCCAAGGACGGCGAGCCCGCGCGCTCGCGCCCCGCCGCCAAGTCCTTCGTGCGCGACCTGGAGAAGATGGTGACGGGGCTGCGCGCGGCGCGCGCGCGCGGCGTGCAGGACTTCGACGAGCTGCAGATCGCGCTGCGCTGCCTCACGCAGGTCGCCGCGTCGCCGGACGTCTTCTCGGTGGAGCAGCGCGGCGCCGCCGCCAAGATGCAGCGCCAGCTGGAGGGGTCGCGCCTGCGCAAGGTGAGACGCCCCCCTTTCCCCACTTGCAACGCCAGGGACCCCCCCCCTCTCCCCACCTGGAAGGCCAGGGACCCCCCCTCTCCCCACCTGCAAGGCTAGGGGACCCCCCCTGCAAGGCCGGGGACGCCGCCCCTCCCCACCTGCAAGGCCAGGGACCCCCCCCCCCTACTTGGCCACCGCAGCTGCTGCTCGGGATCCTGCTCTCGACGCATGTCACTGAGCGCGCTTCGCGGTGTCCCCTCTGCGGTACAATTAGTGGGTGCAGCGCCACAGCTGAGGTGTCGCCTCATGTCTAGGGCGCTAGCTTTCCTTGCGGTGTGCTGGTGTTTGCGGCGCTCCCCTAGCAGTTTCAAATCCCTCGGCTTGAGGCTGAGCGTCGCAACGTGGGCTGTCCATGTGACAAGAGCCAGTGTAGGGCGGAGTCAGGTAGACGAGTAGTGTCATGTAGGGGCGTTGCCCCGCACTTGAGCTGTACTGCAGGGCCCCGTACGCAGCACCAGCCGTCGCGACCGCAAAGGACACATCTGCACAGGGTTTGGGGTCTGGCGCTCTCGCGCCTGTGGCGGTGTTTGGCACGGCGGCGGCGAGTGCCTCGGTGATTGGAGAGGCCATGCCTCCAAAGGCGCAGCGCAGATCTGCTGTGCGTGCAGACTGCGGCTTGTCAGGCGCTGCAACTTGACATCGCTGCGCCGCTCGCCGTGGAATGCGCAGCAGGCTATCGACCTGCCGCCTGGCAGCGGGGCCTTAGCCAGCGCTCAGCATGAGGCCACAGCACGCTTCCCTATCCCCGCCTGCCACAGGGTGCTGCTGCTGCGCGGACGTTTACGCCGCAGCCGCCCCCCCCCCCGATCACATTGCAGCAACGCTCAGCCCATGGCGCTCAACACACACACATCCACATGTTCGCTCGTCGCCGTTGCCCTGCAGAGCGTGCGCGGCGACCACGGCGCCGACGACTCGGACTTTGAGGGCGGCGGCGGCGGCGGCGGCGCCAGCACGCGCCGCCGCAACAGGGGCGCCGCCGCGCCGCGGCGCCGCAGCGGCGCCGCTACGCGCGGCGGCGCCGGCGGTAGCGACGCGAGCGCCGCGCGCGCCGCGGGGCGCGACTTCAACATGGACCTGTGCGCGATCTGCGAGGAGGGCGGCGAGATCCTGCTGTGCGACGGGCCGTGCAACCGCAGCTTCCACGCGCCGTGCCTGCAGGTTAGGACGGCAGCAGCGGTGCTCCGCGCTTCACGACGCCTTTTTCGTCGCGCGCGCGCCCTCGCAGCGCGTCGTCAACGACGGGCGGTGTCGCTGCGACGCGCGCCGGTCGTCCACTGGGCTGTTGCGTTGGCTGTTTGCCGTAGGAAGTGGGTGGGTTTGCATGCAGCAGGCGCCGCCGCGTGCCCGGGCGACAGCATCAGCGCGCCGCACCTGAATGCCACGAGCCTGGTGCGGATTGCCCGCATGGGGCAGGCAGCGCGCCGTAGACTGTGCTTTGCGTGTCCCCGCGCGCCCTGTATAGCAATCCTCAACAGGGAGCACACGTGCGGCTGCCATATGGTGCCGGCTGGACTGTATGCGCCATTGTCCCCTGCTGCAGCACCGCTGCGGCCCGTTATCCCCTGCACACGCACACATTCTCTCCGCCTTCCCTTCCCGCGGCGCCATTGACACCCCCCCCCCTCTCCCCCCCTGCCCCGTCCCCCGCTGCCCTGCCCCCCCCCCCGCCAGCTTCCCTCCATGCCCGCGGGCGACAGCTGGGTGTGCCCCGACTGCACGGCGGGCATGCACACGTGCCTGCTGTGCGGCCAGGCGGGCGCGGTCGACGGCGGCGCGGACGGCGGCGACGACGACGGCGGCGAGGCCGACGCGGAGCGCACCGTGTACAAGTGCACGCTGCCGGCGTGCGGGCGCTACTACCACGCGGCGTGCCTCAAGAGCGACGGGCGCGCGCGCTTCCTGCCGGACAAGCGCGGCGTGAGCGTCGCCTTCCGCTGCCCGCAGCACTACTGTCGCCTGTGCAACAAGAGCAGCATCGAGGTGGGTGCGCGTGTCGGCGCTGCGTCCGCATGCGCCCTAAGTAGGGCGCTGTTGCGTAGCTCGCGAGCCGAACCGCCGCCGCCTGATCGCGTTGCTGTGTCCTCCCAGGGTCAGGATGAAGGTTATAGTTGGTTAGGGGTACTAGTAGATACAGTCAGACGCTCTCGATATACCTTGCCCGTGCGTTGTCAGTACCGCACCTCAATGGGGCTGTCTGGCACGGAGGCGGCGATTGCTGCTGCAGATTTAAGCTCCGCCGTCTTCTCTCATGCGTCGCCTAAGTCTGCCAGGAAGTAACTACCCTCTCGCATTCATTGTTGATCGCTGCAAGTCATGGTCACGTCACAATGCTCCGGTCTCTTATGTGCGCCGCGCCGCGGCAGTCCGTCAAGAAGTCTCTACTCCATCAACTGCTGATTGCTGCACCATGCGCTCATGTCTCACTACTCCGCTCGCTCCCTCGCGCGCCGCGCCGCCGCAGTCCGCCAACAAGTCCATCATCGTCAAGTGCATGCGGTGCCCGAACGCGTACCACGAGAGCTGCCTGCGCCACGCCAAGTGCCTGCGCAAGGGCAAGCTCATTGTGTGCGAGGAGCACGAGTTCGACGAGCGTGAGCAGGCGGCCATGGAGGTGAGCGCTGCCGCAAACCTAAACCTAACTTTAGCCCTAACCCTAACCCTAGAAAAGGGTGTCTTGGGCGCGTTGCAAGGAGCACCCAGCATCAGTCCATGTCGTGATGTTCGTGGTTTCCGCAGTGCACAAAGCTGCTGGGTGCCCTCCACTCCGCGGCTACATGCCACACGAGTCCTGCAAATCATGTATAGAAGTACCTAGTTCAGAGATAGGCAGCCTTGATAAGCCTTCTGACTATCATCAGGTAGCACGCACCTCGGAGCTATCATCCACCTCACAGGTCACAGCGTTGCTGGCGCTGGGCCTTGGCGGCAAGGTCAGCGTCACCCTAACCGTAACCTTCACGCTGCTGCAGGCATCCCCCCTGTCTCAGTCGATTACATTGCCGCTTCATCGCAGCTGCACCCGCAGCGTCGGCGCGCGCATTCAAAGCGCTCTGCGCGCCGCCGCCGCTGCGCTGCCGCCACCATGGCGCCCCTCTCTGTACCCGCATCCATCGCGTCAGCACGCCGCTCATCCCCCCCCCCGTGCCCCGCCCCCCTTCACCCCCCCCCCCCCCCCACCAGGCCCAGCTGCGCAAGCGCCCGGGCGGCCCCGAGGAGCCCGCCGCCGCCGCCGGCGACGCCGCCGGCAGCAGCAGCGCCAAGCGCGCGCGCCGCCGCTCCGCCACGCCGCAGAACCTGGACACGCCGGACGCGCGCTACGCGGAGGCGGACGCCGCCGCGCTGCCGCCGCTGACGGAGTGCGCGCTGTGCAGAGGCGCGGGCGACGCGGAGGACGCGCCCGAGGGCCCCCTCATCCGCCCGCCCTTTGTGGAGCCGCTGCTGGAGCGCGAGTCGCCGCTGTGGGTGCACCGCTCGTGCGCCATCTACAGGTGCGCGCGCGTGGGCTGCTCTGTCGGCGCGCGATATGACTTGTCGGCGACGGACGGCCCGCAGTAGTCATGTCCGCATGTAGTAGGTGTTTTTCATGAATGTTGTGGCTGCACGGCGATTGAGAGGTAGGCGTAGGGTTGGCGGGGGTTGGGATAAGGGTAAAGTTTTGGGTTGGCTAACCCTGACTCTAAGAGCCACTGGCTTGCTGTGGTGTCCGCGAGCGCGATGAGGCTTGCAGTGGAGCCGGCGCACTGCGCTCCCTCATCTCGGTCGCGCCCTGGTCACTTTGCCCCCACAAGAGTACAATAATCACCGCTGCGATCTCTGGAGGCGCGCAGAGAGCGCTGCCGCGCGTGTGGCATCTGCACGAGTCGCGGCGCAGCGTTGCTGAGGCGTTTCGTTGCGCGCGCCTCGTGCAGCCGTAGTTCGCCTGCGGCAGAGCGCCACTTCGCATGCTGCGGCGCACTACACGGCGCCTGCTGGCGGGATCTGCAAAGGCGCAGTGCATATGGTGCCGCGCGCTGCCACCGCCACATTGCTGTCGCCCCATCCACACCTGAAGCTATTGCTCGAGAGTCCTTGTGCGACACGCCCTCGCCCTCCGCAGCGCCGCCGCCTCTCGCAAACGTTCCACCGCCTCTCTATTGCTCTCACCTCCCCCCCCCCCCTCCCCCGCCACCCCCTCCCGCGCGCAGCCCCGAGTGCTACATGGACGAGGACGAGGACGGCGAGATACGCTACTACAACGTCGTCAAGGCGCGCAAGCGCAGCCGCAACATGCGCTGCGCGGCGTGCGGCGTCGGCGGCGCGACCATCGGCTGCCTCACGCCGGCGTGCAAGCGCTCGTACCACTACAAGTGCGCGCTCGCGACGGGGTGGGCGTTCGGCTCCGTCCCCGACAGCCGCGGCAAGGCCTTCATGTGAGCGCTGCCGCCTGGTGGTCGTGTTTTCATAGGGTTGGGGTGGTGGGCGGGTGCTCGGATGGGCCAGAGCGCGCGCGCTTGCGTATGGTTGCGCGACATGCTTGTTTGAGGAGCGTTTGAGCGTGCCATCAGCGGCGCCATGCGCGCATGACTGCCACCAGGCAATGGCGTGCATGTCGTGTAGGACGGGGCACGTTTGGCAGGCAAGCTGGCAGAACTCCTTCCCCTCGCCCCCCCTTGCCCCTAGAGCCCCCCCCCCCCACCCTGTCCCACTCTGTTCCGCAGTTGACATCTCTTTCTCAGACATGTCAGTGCCGCCCCCAGCTTCCATGTTGCGCCTTGCCCATCCATGTACGCCCATGGACCCCTACCCCACCCCACACATACACGTACACACACACAAACCCTGACCCCCCCCCCCCCACACTACCCCCCTCACCGCTCTTCGCACAACCCCCCCCACACGCACTACCTGACCCCCCCCCCCCCCCCCCACCGCTCTCCACACAACTGCAGGTGCGAGGACCACCGCGAGGAGGGCCAGACCGCCATGCCGTCCGACTCGGACGAGGCGCCCCCCGCGCGCTCCTCCGCGGCGCGCCGCCGCCGCCGCCGCGCCGGCGCCGGCGGCTCCGACTCGGAGGCGGAGTACAGCGCCGCGTCCGTCGCGTCGTCCAGCGCCGGCGGCAGCGACAGCGACGGCGGCGGCGGCGGCGGCGGCGCGCGGCGGCAGCGCGGCAAAACGCGCCCGCCGCCGCCGCCGGAGGACGGCGTGTGCTGCGAGTGCGGCGCGGCGGATGAGGACGGCGGCGGCGGCGGCGGCAGCGGCGGCGGGGAGGGGGGCGCGCCGTACGTCGAGTGCGCCGCGTGCCGCGCGTGGGCCCACGTGGCGTGCGCGGCGGGGCTGGACGAGGAGTCCGCCGAGAAGTGAGTTTAGGCTCTAAGGATGGGGGCTGAATGGCGCCGCGTGCGTTATGGCGCTGCGTGCACTATGGTTTGAAGGATGGGATAGGTTAATGGCTGGTTTGAAGGATGGGATAGGTTAATGGCGCTGCGCCGCAGGTTGCCCTGAAGCCGGCAAGAGGAAGTACGAGCTAGGTCGCGGTGTGTTGCGCTGAGCAGAAGAAGCCAGCGGATTCCGTTCCGTTCCGCAGGGTACCACGGTGTGCAAGAAGTTGCCACACCCTGTTGCAGAGACTCCTAGACCTGGACTCAGCCTTCTCCTAGGGCATGCACCACCAACAGCTATGTGGTGTCAAAGGGGGTGCACGGCGGCCGCTGCTGCAGGTGTTGTACGGGCATGCGGCAATCTCCGCTGGGCTGCCAGCCACGGCCGCAGCAGCGCACGCATCAATGCCAGGCGCCGAAGCGCGCCGCGCCGCGCCGCATTGCCGCGTGACACTCGCAACCTTGACCTGCTTGTGGATTCTCCCGAACCTCATCAGCACTTGCTGCTCTCCGCGCCTGCTTCATCTCCAGGTGGCGCTGCGGCAGGTGCAAGGCGGCGCGCCTCTCCGGCAAGGGCGCGCAGCAGGAAGACCCGGCGTTCGGCCCACTGCTGCGCGCATCGCCGCCGCTGCGCCGCGCGTGGGCGGCGCTGGCGGCGGCGCCCAGCGCGCCGGCGCCGGCGCGCGCCGCCGCGGCGCGCGCGCTGGCGGCGCTGCGCGAGCGCGACTCGGATGCGCTCTTCGAGCTGCCGGTGAACGAGGCAGACGCGCCGGGCTACGCAGACGTGATCGCGCGCCCGATGTGCCTCGCGGCGGTGGAGGCGCGCGCCGCGGGGGGGCGCTACGACGGCGCGCGCGCGGGCGCCGCGGCGCTGTGCGCGGACCTGGACCTCATCTTCGCCAACTGCGTGCAGTACAACGCCGAGGCGTCGCCCGTCGCGCAGCTCGCGGCGGAGCTGCGCGGCGAGCTGACGCCACTACTGCTGGAGGCGGCGCGCGCCGCCGCTGCTGCTGCTGAAGCCGGCGGCAAGGACGCGGCGGCGGCGGAGGCAGAGGCAAAGGATGGCGCCGCGGCCGTCGACAACGCCGCCGAGTTTGACGCGGAAGATGACATCAACGACGACGCGTTCGTCGCGCTCGATGCGCAATTGACGGCGGATGTCGGTGAAGAGGACGGCGGCGACGGCGACGGCGCGGCCATGAAGGACGACGAGGAGGGCGCGCCGGAGGCAGCGGCGGCGGCGCCGGCGGAGGAGGCGGCAGCGGCAGCGGCACCGGCGGCGGCGGCGGCGGCGGCACCAGCGAAGAAGGGCAAGGCCAAGGTGCGGTCGCCGGCGGAGCTGGACGACGCGGAGGCGCTCGCGCAGCTGCGCGACCTGTCGCCGCCGGAGCTCGACCGCGCGGCGCGCGCGCTGCTGGCGGCGCTGCGCGCGGCCGACGCCGACGGCGTCTTCGAGCGCCCCGTCACGGAGGACGAGGCGCCGGGCTACGCCGCGGAGATCGCGCGGCCCATGTGCTGGGCGGCAGTGGAGGAGCGCGCGCGCCGCCGCGTGTACCGCCCGCGCGCGAACGGCGGCCTCGGCGCGCGCGGCCTCATCCGCGACGTGCGCCTCGTCTACCTCAACGCGCGCCAGTACAACACGGCGGGCGACCCCGTCTCCAAGGCCGCGACGCTGGGGCTGCGCACGCTGCCGCGCCGCGCCGCCGCCGCCGCCGCGCGCGCGCGCGCGCGCCGAGACGCCCGCCGCCGGCAGCCGCGCGAGCCTCGGCGGCGGCGGCGGCGGCGACGGCGCGCCGCCCGAGAAGAAGAAGCGCGTGCGGCGCCCCAAGGAGAAGACGCCGGAGGAGAAGGCGCAGGAGGCGGCGGAGGCGGGGCTGCAGGCGGAGCTGGCGGCGCTCGACGCGGGCGAGGCGCGCGCGCTCGCACGCTGCGTGCTGCGGCAGCTGCGCGCGCGCGACACGGCGCGCGCGCACGAGGTCGCGCCGACGGGCGACGGCCGCATCAAGAAGCCCATGGGGTTCCAGCTCATGTGAGTACTGCAGTCTGCGGTGGATAGGGTGGCGCTGGTTGACTCGTGGCTGATCGCCGCAGCAGCGGCGACTGCGGCCGTTGGTGGAAGGCACTCAGTTTGACCCCACCTTGTCACTTAGAGCTCTATGGATCTTCTGGTTCGTCTCTGTGAGTAGCGTGTGGCGGCGGCGACGGAGGCGCGTGCGCGGCGATGGGCGTGCGCGCAGGCCCGCCGGCTGCGCGTCACGGTGGAGCTGTGCCGTGCGGCAGTGACCATGGGCTCGATGGTGCTGCGCGCCTGCGGGGGCGCGGCTGCGCCACGCGCGCAGAAGTTGCTCCTCAGCCCCGCCGCGCTCGGCTGCGCTGCCGCGCGCGCCTGCGCTTCTGCGGCAGACGCGAGGCGCGCGCGCGCACCCGTGCTGCGCAATCGCGCGTTCACCTCGAGCACCGTGGTGTTGGCACACGGCCTGACTCTGCCCGCATGTGCTCGTGCGTGCGCGCGCCGCCGCAGGTCGGACCGGCTCAAGAGGGGGCTCTACATGCCCGGCAGGAACGGCCCCGCCACGCTGCTCGCGGACGCCAAGCTCATCTACGTCAACGCCGCCAAGCTCGCGCCTGAGGTGCGTTGCCAGCCTTCGAATGCCCTAATTAGGAGTTGGCTAGACCCAGGGTGAGGTTGGTGCTTGTAGCTCGCATAGAGGGCAGCCATGGGACCCGCGCCCTCTTGAAATTGCGCTGGTGCACATGCGCGCTGCCATCTCCCGCTTGACCGCCGCCTGTCTCTCGAGCTCTGCAGCCTCTTGTGCAGCGACACCGAAACGCTTTTATGATCTGACGCGTCGTCTCCCATTTCGCTGCTGCCGCAGGGGAGCCACCACCGCAAGCTGGCGGAGCGCCAGCTGGCGCTGGTGCCCACTATCTTCCAGGACATGCTCGTGCCGGCGCGCGCGGAGGCGGCGGCGGAGGCGGCCGCCAGCGCCGAGGCGGCGGCGAAGAAGGCCGCGGGCAGGGCGGCGGCGGACCAGGCGGCGGCGGCCAAGGGCGAGGCCAAGGTGAGCTGAGCGATGCTGCTGGGCGATGAGTGTGTTGTTGTTTCATAGAATAACTGCGTGCATGCCTTGTAAACTCACTCTTTGAGATACATTGGGGTTTTTTGCGCCCTACGTGAGAAACGAGGTAGAAGTACAAGGGCGAGGCCAAGGTGAGCTGAGCAGCGCTGCTGGACATTATGTGCGTTGAGGTAAACAAATACATGTTCACCTTGCAAACTGATTCTGGAGTACGTTGCTATGACAGGGGCTCTGGACAATGCGTGTGTATTTGTTCTAGTTCGGAGTACGTGTGGAGCATGTACACCTCCGAAACCTGTGTTGAAGTCAGGCGGCTGCGGCCAAGGGTAAGGCCAAGGTGAGTGGAGCGGCGCTGCTGGTGTGTTTTTATTTCACAAATACATGTACCTCTTGTGAACTTGTTTTGAGATACACTGGGCTTTTTCGCGCCCTGCGCGAAAATCAGTTTATGAAAAGGACAAGGGCGAGTTTGAGTTTTGCTGAGCGGCGCTGCTGGATGATACGCGTGTTTTTGTTTACATCTAAGGGTGTTCTCGCTGCTGGGCGATGCGCCAAACTTTGTTTTACTTCGTATATAGAAGTACGAATGACGTACGCCCTGAAAGCCTGTTTTGAAGCACGTTGCTGTGAGAAGGCTTTTGCTCGCTGCGCAAGCGGAAGTACGCAAAATGCGCCGTCGCCCGCGTGCGTGCGGCACAGCAGTCTCGCGGCAGTGGGGCAGGCGCCGCGCGCACGCACGCACGCGAGTCCTGAGCACCCTGTCAGGGGTGAACACCTCAGGAGTGGTGTCCGCTCGGGCATCGCTGCTGGCGACTCAATCTTGCAGGGATGCGTGGCACAGTTGCCGCAGCGGCGCGGCTGCGCCGTCAAGCCCGAGGCGCCGTAGCCACACCAAGACCTGGCGCTAGGCCACGTTGACTCTGCGGGTGATGGCGGTGCCGCCACGGCGGGCGGGTGTGTGCGCACAAATACGCATGGCAAAAATCATGATTCGTGAGCGCCTGCGCTCGCTTCGCGCGCCTGGGCTGGGGCTAAGACGATCTGTCGCAACTGCTGACCCTGGTGCCTCGCTGTGTCGCATGACAACCCCCGATTTTGACATTAATCATCATCAAAATGCTGATGTGCGTACGCCCCGCGACGCTGCGCGCGCAGGCGAGCCGCGCCGCCGCCAAGGGCGAGAAGGGGGAGAAGGGGAAGGGCCGGGCCAAGCCGCGCAAGCGCCCCACGGCGCCGCCGCGCCCGGACGAGCTCGGCGGCGCGCTTGAGTCGCTGAACGCGGAGGAGGCGGACATGGTGAGAACTTCCGGAATGTCACTTGTTGAAGTTCAAATACTTGTAGAAGAAGCCCAGGACGAGCTCGGCGGCGCGCTGGAGTCGCTGAACGCGGAGGAGGCGGACATGGTGAGAACTTCCGGAATGTCACTTGTTGAAGTTCAAATACTTGTAGAAGAAGCCCAGGACGAGCTCGGCGGCGCGCTGGAGTCGCTGAACGCGGAGGAGGCGGACATGGTGAGAACTTCTGGAATGTCACTTGTTGAAGTTCATATACTTCAAGTATGTATATTTGTAGAAGAAGCCCCGGACGAGCTGGGCACCGCGCTGGAGTCGCTGAACGCGGTGGAGGCGGACATGGTGAGTGCCATTCTCCTCGTGTTGCCACATGAGCATGTCATGCGCCTTGTCAGGGTTGCGCAAACCCACTGGTGAGAGCCATTCTCAGCATCGCCACATGGACGCATGGTGCGCTTCGTGAGTGTCAGGGTTGGGCAGGCCCGCTACGCATGCAGTGTGTGCAGACAGCACAGCCGCTTGAACTTTGGGGTGGGGGGGGTATAGGGTTGCCGGTCGTGCAGTTCGCCCAGACCGCTCAAAGCTGGCGGAAAATTGGGGGGGGGGTTTATCGGTGGCTGGCCAGATGTTCCTGGCATATTGAGCGGCGCCTTCAGCTCAGTTTCATTAGTATCGGAGTTGAGGTAGGACACGCTCAATGACTGGCCTGCTTGAGCGCTGGCTGCACGCGTGCAACGCTCAGGCCGTGCTGAGCGCCTTCAGACGCGCGCGCCCCAGCGATTCATGCTTCGCCACGCACAGCTAAGCAGCGTCGTCGCGCCGCGCATGCGACCCCATGACTCGCGACTCGATGACCCGTGCGGCCTCCCATGCCAGCACACGCGGCACGCACTATGGTTGTCGGCGTGACGCGCGCGAGATCGCGCGCATTGCGTCCAGTGGCGCGTTGCCCGCATCACCACCCCCATCGCCTCTGCGGCAGCGCAGCTGACACCCCCCTCGACGCCCTCTCGCGCGCCGCAGGTCGGCGCCATGGTCCTCGCGGCCGTGCGCGCGAGCGACGGCGCCAAGTGGTTCGAGCACCGCGTCACGGACGACGACGCGCCGGGCTACTCGCGCGCCGTCGCGCAGCCCATGTGGTTCGGCGAGGTCGCGAGCCGCCTCGTCGCGGGGCGCTACCGCCCGCTGCGCATCCGCAAGAAGGGCAAGGCGGCGGCGGCGGAGGAGGAGGGCGGCCGCGGCGGCGGCGGACCGCGCCCCCCCAAGGGCCCCACCGAGATGTACCTCGACCTGCGCCTCGTCTTCGGCAACGCCATGCGGTTCAACGTCGAGGACAGCGCCATCTACCAGGCCGCCGCCGCGGCGGACCGCCTGCTGCCGCTGCAGTTCTGCGAGGCGATCTGGCGCGTGCGCGGCGGCGGCACCGACAACGGCGGCGGCGGTGGCGGCGGCAGCCCCGCGGTCATGTCGCCGCTGCAGCCGCCGCCGGTGAAGCTGAGCCCGCACAGCGGCGGCGGCGGCAGGGGCGCGCAGCCGCCGCAGCCGGCGGCGGCGCGCACGCCGGTGTTTGGCAGCGGTGCGGGGCGCATGCCGCACCCGGCGGACCCGTCGCGGTTCGAGAGCATGGGCGCGGTGCCCATGCACCAGCGCCACATGCCGCCGCAGCACATGGTGGCGGTGGCGGCACCGCCGCAGGCGCCCGTGATGAGCGCCGCCGCGATGGCGGCGGCGGGGTGGCAGCAGCTGCACGCCGCCCAAGCCAACGGGTGGCGGCCGCCGCCGCAGGCATACAGCGGCGGCGGCGCCGCCGCTTACGACGACGACGTGGCGCAGCACCAGGCAAAGCGGCAGCGCATGGGCGCCGTGCCGCAGATGCAGATGCAGATGGCGCCGGCGGCGCTGCCGCCGCCGATGCTCATGGCGCCGATGCAGCAGCAGCAGCAGCAGCAGGCACACTACGGCGGCAGCAGCGGCGGCAGCGGCAGGCCGGAGTACGCTGAGCACGGCAGTGCCATGCAGGGCCAGCAGGAGGAAGCTAGCGACGACGACGAGTACTATGACGACGGCAACGGCGGCGGCGACGACAGCGATTCAGCTGGCAGCGGCGGCGATACCAAGCGCGCGCGAAGGTAGATGCAGGGAAGGGGGAGTTTTGTGGTGGTGTCAATGGGGGTGGGGTGGGGTGGGGTTGGGGGGGGGAGGGGGGGTCCTGCCCTGTCGGAATGCCTTTCGAATGGGGCAGGGTAGGGCCAAAACGGTTTTCTAGCTTCGCTGTGTCTGCCGGAGTTGCTATTGAAGCCCTGCGTGAGGGTACAGCCAGCCCTTACAGCTACGCGCTACGCTGGCTGCTTTGGACTGGATTGTAGAGCACTGTCATTAGGCGCGGGCCTGGTGCAATAGTTGCGGATGGAAGCATGCGCGCGTAGTGCCGCCTGAGCCCACGGCGGGTGTCGTGCAGCGCCTGGCCTGAGGTGCATCGATTTTTACTGGCGCATTGCCACTTCGCAGATGAATGAACAACAAAAGACACCTACCAGCTGTTCATGCTCCATGATGACCACGTGCGTAGTGGTGTTGGTTAAGGGCAGGATGCCATGAACCTGACAGTCTCGCGCACAACCTCACGCTACCTTGTTCAGAGCCCGCCTTGCGGTCAAGCGTGTGTGCCCCTGCCCGTGCATCGACTCTCATCATGCGCAAGTATGTTGATTGCAAATGGTCCTCTGCATGTGCACGGCTTCGCCACCTTCACATTTGTCAATGTTGCAACTGTCACTTGGCCACCGCCAACTGATGATGGTGCGCGTGACCAACAAACCGATCTGTCTTGCATGCTGAAAGGGGCAGATGCAACAGCAGAAGGTGCACCAAACACGACGTGCCATAATAAAGCCTTCTGAAGTAGAGGGATGTGTGCCTTTGACAACATACTGTAGCGTTTTCGTCTATACCAAGAAAACGTGCAGTGGATAGGGTGACCGGGCTGCTGTTTGTGACGGGCGCTGGCGGCAACCATAGTAGAGAGTACGTACGTTCATGACATGTGATAACGCACCCACAAACTCTGATGCCCATGAAATCTGATGTACACGCGCATTAGGCAACTAAGCACATGGCCCGTCACAGTGGCGCGACGAGTCGTCGCACAAAATGGGGGGGGGGGGGGGGGGGCGAGGGGGGAAAAGGGCAGGTTCTGCCGGCTCTCGGCAAAAGGAGCGCCGCGGTATGCTCGTGGCGCCGCGCGCGCCAGCAACGGCGAAGAGAGCGCGGGTCGCCGAGTGCGCACCAGCTGCTCTCGTGAGCACGATGTGCCTGCTGACAAAATTAGCCGTCATACCTCCACGGTGTGAGCACGAGGATATTTAAGCGACTGGTACCCACACCTGAGCACATGCTATGTGTGGGCGGCGACCAGCGCGTCGCCCGTGGGTGTACGGGCAGTTTTGCCACGGTGCTACCAGCCTGTGTTGACGTGTATGTCAGTGCTGCCAATCGCGGCATTGAGGAGCAGGGGAGTGGGATCGGGCTTACAGGGGAGGGGGTGGAGGGGGAGGGGCCTTGACTGTTGAAGGAGAGGAATGGAGGGGGGGGGGGGGGGGGGGAGGGAGGACTGGCCCATTCGCGCGGGGGGGGGGGGTTGGCCCATTCGCGGACGCACATGACGTCAAGGCTGCAGGGAAATCTGGTCTAGAACGCTCATATCTTCCAGCTTGTGGTGGGTCCACAGGAGCGATCCGTCGCCCCTCGTGGTGAGCACGGAGAGACCATAGTTGAAGTAGTCGGCCGTCGCGAGCCAGGTCGTGTTGTACTGCAGCGCGAAGGAAGCATGCAGAACCGTGCGCTTCGCATTATGGGCATTTGATTGGAATTACGGCAACGCGCTTTCAACATCAGAGTGCAACGCTGCGCAGACATGCATGTGTAACGTAGCAGTGCCGGACCGTAGCGGGCTGTGACGGCAACCACTCAAAAAGCGCTTTCAAGTCCAAATACTGAATGTACTTGGTAGTGATGATCAGTGTTCAACGTTCAGATGTACTGCTGCACACGTTGCTAGTGACTGCAGCGTTGGTGCACGCCCAGCCGCTGCTGGCGCGTGCGCAGCACCCGCCTCGACACTGTCCTGCATTGGCTCAAAATCGTGCACGCCTCGCATTGCCGCCAGCATGCGGAACCGCCATTAGCCCAAGCAGCACGCAAATTCAGAGACTGGCTCAAACAGTGCGCAAATGCAGTTGTCAGATTGACGCCGTCGACCTGCTGCGTACCTGATCGGCGGTGTCGCTACGGAGGCCGCCCAGATTGCCCGCCGCGCTGCTCTGTATGTACACGGTGCTGTTGGATCCATCCGGCATGCGCCGCCCCTGCCGCAACGACAGCGCCATCGTTTGTCACACGAGAAGCATGAACTGCTGATGCAAAGTCAGACCTCACACGCCTGTAGTTATGGCAGTTGTGTGCACCCAGGTGTTGTCGAGATGCGCTGTGTTGAAAAATCCTGGGCGCACAGTTGCCTGGTGCAAGGGCGCTGGAGGCGGCTCTAGCGTGGCGTGCACGCATTGGCGGCCAGCAATGCTAAGGCGCTATCATGCGAAGACAGCATTGACGCATGCTGGGCGCTTGACATTGGGCGTGATGGCTTACACATGCGCGGCAGTTCATTCATTATAGGCAACTGGCCATGTACCTGATTGATTGCAAGTCTGACGAGTAGTCTACGCTAGTGGTGCGCATAGCTATTCGTATAGCTGCAAGTGCCCCAATCTCAACACGTGCGCCAGCAGCATGCGTGCACGGTTTGCAACCATTTTGCGATAGGAATGGACGCCCATCCAAATACTGCGAAACGCAGTACTACAAGGAACTCCGTTATTGGTCGGTCGCAGCGTCAAACTTCTCTGAAGGCATCAACAAATTCCTGAATGTGGAGAGGGGATTGAACAAAACCACCCACCTGGTACACAGGGTGCGTCCTCTCGTAGCCGTGGTTGTGCCCGCAGAGGTACAGGTTTACGCCGTGCCTGTGGAGGATGGGCTCGAAGGCGCGCTGCAGGGGCGAAAGACGATTTGGAAGTGATGCCCGGGGGCCACGAGCGTCAGGGCAGTGGCTAGTGGAGATTGTCATCCAGTTGAAGTTGAAGATGGCGGTGGTTGATGTGAGTCACAGCTGCTCAGCTGCTGCTGGGCTGAAGTTGGTTGGACGAGATGCTCAGAGGCCAGCGTTGAAGGTGTAGTTGTCTCACAGTCAAAGTTGAAGATGGTGACGCTCCGTGAGGTCAGGCGCTTGAGAAGCGCTCGTCGCACAGCAGCAGTGACGCGCACGATGAGCTGAATTTCAATTGTAAATTACGCGTCTCCTGCGACGCACGCAGGAGCGGGCAAACGGTCTGAGGTACTTGTGACATGTCTCCCATGTATGGCTCGGGACGGCACGCAGCGCTCTCTGCAACAGCTGAAAAATTGTTCCCTAGGAAATGACGCATTTCTGATGATTCCTGTTCATGCTCAAACGCGGCGAAGCCCGTACCACTCGCAGCACAGTACTGGACGCAACGCCAGTGCACGGCACGCCAGAAGTGAGAAACAAAGAAGATGTACCCGTTTCTCTGACCTGGATATTTCGAGCGGCGCCGCTGCCGGGGCCGCTCGGGGCGTCGTCGTTGGTGGGCATGCCCTGCGGCGTGACGCTGCGTATCGTGTACATGGGCCTGTGCGCAATGACCACCAGCCACGGCCGCAGGTGCCTCTCGCCGTTGGCAAGCGTCAGGTCCTGCGATGCGCAGAAGCGCTGCAGTGGTTCACTGGTGTGTGCGGGGGAGGGGGGGGGGGGCACCCCAGCCAGGCGGATGCACGGTGCACAGCAATGGTTTTCTTGAGTCTGCAGGGGGGCAGGGGGGGCCCCCCCCGGTCACATGCCGCAGGCGTGACTTGAAGACTCATTGCAACTCAAGCATTACGCGCAGCGGCGGTCAGCAGTCGTCGTTGGGCGGGCGCCCCAGGCTCGCGCGACGCCATGGCACCCTAGCACGAGAGGACAAACACCGACGTCACGCATCTCTCCATTGCGGCACCACGGCAGCATCATCTGCCATTTTGTCCTACAGACGGTCCAGCAATGCACAGCGAGCACTGCGGTGTCGCCGAACACTCTGTGATCTTGTGAGCGCATTGTACGTGGGGGTCTTGGGGGGGGGGGGGGGGGGGGGCTTGACGACTGAGCCCTGATGCGCGCGAGCTGCTCGACCTCAAAATGCTGCACCATAGCAAGCAAGTGTCCACACGGCCTGGTCTAACCCTAACCCTAACCCTAACCCTAACCCTAAGGGTCAGGGTTAAGGTTAGGTCTCTGATCAGGATAGAGCTGAAGTTGGGGTCTGGATCAGGGTTAAAGGTAGGGTTAGGGTTACGGTTAGGGTTAGGGTTAGGGTTAGGGTTAGCAGGAGAGCTCACCTCGTCCAGCCAGGCCAACTGGTCGCCGGGGAAGTTGCCGTACGACATGTTGACGTCGGCCTCCTTGTTGCTGGGGTTGCCCGGGTAGTTGCACTCGCTGCACACGACCGCAAAGTGGACGGCGCCCAGGTTGAAGGAGTACCTGCAGCAGCGCCGGGCGGGTACCGTGAGAGGAGGCGGGGAGGGGTGGGGGGAGGGTGTTGTGCACACGAAAATGACCGCAACGTAGCGCGCCGTGTGGGGTGGCTTCGAAGAGCGGTGCGCGTTGAAGAGCGGTGAGCGCCTGACGCAAGTACCAGCCGGACAGCGTACAGTGGGGGGGGGGGGGGCGGGACTGCGCCGCGCCGGTTTCGCAGGCGGGCAGAGCACTGTTGCGGAGTCAGCCGGCGGAGGCGGCGTCACGGTGCGTGCGCACGCAGGCAGAGCACTCTACGCAGCGGTCGGCGCGGTCCGCAACACGCGTGGCGACGGGCGCGCTCCCCTCCCTCACCACATGTTGCCGTAGCCGCCGCTGTGGCGCCCGTTCATGGCGAAGCGGTGGCGGTACGCCGCGTAGTTGGCCAGCTGGCGCAGCGCAGCGGCGGCGTCGGCGGCGGCGGCGTCAACGGAGCAGCGCCCCGCAAAGCACGCGTCCGCCTCGTGGTTTCCGGCGGCGACGACGAGCGGCGCCGCGCTCGCCGCGGGCTGCAGCGCGGCCATGAAGGCGTCCCACGTGTCCTCGTACGACTGGCCGACTGCGGCAGCACGAGTCAGAGTCAGAATTATGGGTTAGAGTCAGAGTCAGTGGACGCGCGCTCGTACGGCTGTCCGATGCGGCGGCATACCAGACGCCGCGTGTATGAGTCAGATTCAGTCAGGGTCATCTTCAGGTGGAGCACTGCCATGGATGTGCCCCACACGACCTCGTACCACTGGCCGACTGCCGCGGTGAAGCGCGTGCAGCCTGCATGAATCAGAGTACAAGTCAGTAGCTGCAGCGCCATGGAGAAGGTGTTGTGCACGTGTCCTGGTACCCCATGGCTGAGTGCGGTGGCACATACTCACATGCGAGTCGAAGTTGAAGTGGATGGCTGCTGCATGCGGCATCGTCATGTGCAGAAACGACGTGAAGGTTTTTCCTGGCCTGTATGTAGCTGCTGCCCCAATTCAGGCAGCGGTTACAATCCCGTTGTCAGCAAAGGATGCGCGGCAAGATATGGCAAGCGCCAGCGCGGCGTTCAGTTTGCGCTGCGTCCACACGAGCGCTGTGTCCATCGCATGCCCCCCTGCACGTTCTCAAGCGCTGCCATGCGTGCTCGTGCGCTGCTCAGTCACGCGGTGCACATGTTGGCGACACGGCAGCAGCGGCGGCGGCGGCCGCCTGTGAGCAGGCTCACTGCCCGATGCGGTGCTGCGCGCGCACCCGTCAATCGACAGGGTGCATGGGGTCTCCCTCCGCACGCGCCACAGTGAGAGAGAGAGAGGCTCGGAGAGAGAGAGCCCCCCCGCTAATGGTGCGCATCGCGGCACTCGCCTTCGTACGCCAGGTCCGCGTAGGAGATGTCGCCGGCGATGACCAGCGCGTCCAACGCGCCGTGCTGCGCCAGCGCGCCCATCCTGCGCGCGGAGAGCCGGCCTTGCGGCGGCAACGGGGGGTAGGGGTAAGGTAGGGATTCAGCTTGGGAGCTGGGATAGTGCCCTAGGGTTCGGATTACCAGGGTTGGCATTCACGTTACGCGCCAGCATGCTCATCCTGCGCGCGGAGAGCCGGCCTCGCGGCCGCAACAGGGGTTCAAGTTAGCATTTGGGTTACAATTAGCATTTCGGCTGGGCTAGGGTTGATGCTGCCAAGGCTAGTGCCAGCGCGCCCATGCTGCGCACGGAGAGCCGGCCTGGCGGCGGCAACGGGGGGTAGGGGCAGGGTTGGGATTCAGCGGGGAGCTGGGACTAGGGTTGGAAATAGGGTTAGCATCGTTTGGAATGAGGGTTGTGGTAAGGGTTGCGGAGCGCGGAGTGTCGGCGCGCGCACTTGCACAGAACAGGTTCGTCTCACGGCATGTTGTGGGGCGCTCAGAACGGCGCGCTCTTAACCCAAACCCAAACCCTAACCCTAACCCTTAACCCTTTCCCTTAACCCTAACCCTTACCCTAATCTCGACATTGAATTCAACCCTAACGCATGTCCAGGGGTTCCTACGCAAGGGCGGCAGGTGTTGGCACCCGCTGCTGGCAAGAGTCCAAGACAGCTCTATCGAACCATGGACCTGCACACTGCCAACTTGTTGTTCACTGACTGCTGGCGCGCACAGGTACATCTAGGCAGGCCACCGCCCCCGATGACTTCCTAAAAGCTTCAAGGTACGGCGCTGCTGCGGCCGCAGTCAGCATCGCCGCGACGCCGCGCAACATGTGCCGCTCTTCAGCGACGACAAAGCAACTTCAACTGCGAGACGCACCTGCGCTGCTCATGACGTCCATGTCGGCGGTGAACAGCACGCGGTGCGTCCCCGCCGGGAGCATCGCCTGGGCGCCATCTTCAAACTCAACGCGCTGCTCGCTGTGCTCGCACTGCGTGGCGCCGGTGCCGCCGCTGCCGCCGCTGCCGCCGCCGATGCCGACGCCGCCGCTGCTGCCGCAGTCGCCTGGCGCGGCCGCAGCGGCGGCGGTGCGCGGCATACGGAAACTGAACACGTCCGATAGGCCGCTGCCGCTGCGGGGGCCGCAGAGACAGGCGTGGCACGAGGATAGATGGGACGACAGCGGAAAGTCACAACCAAGGCACATTGAGGGACGGCGAGGAGACGGGCATAGCATGAGGCTGAACAGACAATAGCAAAAATTCAAGATCGAGGCGCGGTGAGGGACGCTTGTGGGGATGCAGCCGCTGTGCCAGCCGCGCGAGAGCGCTGTTGAGCGGGGCGGCGCCCGCCGTTGGCGCACCGCGCATAGCGGGGCCTTACATTGTCACATCCGACCGCGAACGGTTGCATCCATCAGCAGCGATCAGCGCGTAAAAAGTTCAAAGCAGTGCTCCGCAGAGCGAATGCACGCGGCAATCTGCCGCACGCCGAGCTTATAGGCCCGGGCACAGCCGCCTGCGAGCTGCCGTCGCAGCACAGCCTTCCGCGTGACAATCAGCGCCGCGCCCTGCCGCCTTCTGTACGCACGTGCGCCGCAATGCTGAGCACTGAGTGCCGCGCGCCGCACCTGCCCACGCGGTAGTAGTAGCGCCGCCCCGGCGCGAGACCGCGCAGCGCGGCGCGGTGGTGCCAGCCGCCGCCCCCCACGTACTGCGCGCACTTGCCGCGCGCGCGGCGCCACCCGCCGCCGCCGCCGCCGCCGCCGCTGGCAGCAGCGCCGGCAGCAGCGCTCGGCGAGAGCGCGCCCAGTTGCTGCGGGCTGTCGGAGTAGTAGACGAGGGTGTCGGTGGCGGCAGTGCGCAGGGCGCAGCTGCCCGGCGCGCTCGTGTGCCACATGACGGTGATGGTGTCGGCCTCGCCCGTCGCGGTGTCCATTCCTGCGCGTTCACATGCAGAGCGGTGGCGGGGGTGGCGGCATGGGGGGGGGGGGGGGGGGGTGAGGATCAGCAGGCGCGTGTGTGAGCGGTGGTGTCACTAGCGGCAGCAGCGCCCCCGTGTCAGCGGCATCGTTCAGGGACCCTGGCGTCAGGGACGATCGTAGCCACCTTCAAAGGTGTTTTGAAGTTGGTGGCCGTTCTGCAGTTCAGCTCCTCGGATACACGGTATGAGACAGAGGTGGTGTTTTTCTTCTGCTGCAGCTGACAAGCCCACGCAGCCACGTGCTGAGAATGCAGCCAAGACTCGCAAATGAGCTTTTAGGGCATGGGTCACCAAGCTTGCCGGTGCTAAAGAAAGAAGGCCAAGCGTGCACGTGATAGAAAAGTGGACGAGGTCTGTTTTTGTCACTGGAAGTCAGGGCATCAGCAAGAGGTGGCTTGCAGGTCAAGTGAATACGTCATAGGTTTTCAGAAGGAAGTGGGCCGTGCATATGGTATGCCTGTGTGAACCCGGACAGAGCTGAGGTGGGAGGAGGCACCTGTGAGAGACAGATGTATCTGGTCGAAGGTCTCATTGTTGCCGGTGTGTTGTAGCGCAACCGGCCCAATAGCGTCATGCGGAGAGTGTGTGGAGGCTATAAGCACGCCAGCTGCTGCCCCTTGAGGCTCCGATCGCGCTGAGGTAGGCCTCCTCCGCAGCGAGTTGCCAGTGCTTGATCTCGATGGGTCAAAGTTGCGCAGTACCAGTATCATGGCGCACAGGACCAGCACCACACGAAGCGCTGGAGGCAGAGCGATACCCACTGCCTGCTTCATGGCCGCTGCCATGCGCATGACAACCGCAGGTGCGCAGAGGGTACCAACTGGCTCCCAGCAAGACACACACACGCGTGACGCGCCTCTGATCAGTTGATGTTGATTCTTGCACAGTTGAGGACAATTACGCCCCTGAGCAGGCTTTTGCAGGCTTGCCGCCACATCAGGAAATGCTCATCGGTACGCTTATCGATTTGCGGCAGTGATACTATGGCTTCCCCTTACACTCTGCACTCCTGGTCTGGGGGGAAGGATTCTGCACTGTCATTGCACCATGCCATGACGGAGGGAGGAGCCAAAGATGTTACGCTTATCACTGCTATAAGCGAGGATGGAGAGCGTACTAGGAGCCATGCAATCTGCCTGCCGCTCATGAGGCAGCAGGTGTGTCGTTTGCCCATAGTTTTGAAGTTGCTGTGATATTGATTGTCGCAACAGTGATCTGATACAGGCAAAGCAACGTCAGACTCTTAGGTGCTGTCACAAGCTGTTATGCAACGCTGATTGATCCCTGGTCATATGCCCTCATCTCACCAGCCATGCGGCAGCAGGCATGCAGCATCGGCGCGTGCATGCAGAAGTCATCTCACCTTTTAGAATGTTCAACAGCATCCACGTGCCACACGGTATAGTCGCTGAAAAACACATGTGCAATGCCACCTGTAGTGGTGCAGCCAGCGCAGCGCCACTGTGCTGGACGCGACACATCTTGATCAGTTTTCCATCGTGCCCTGTATGATGCACGTCCTAGAATTTACTGTACAATAGTAGGCTACCAGAGTTAATGTGCATTTTGTTCATTAGGTGTGCTACTAATAGACACCTAATAAAAAAAATGCACTATTTGTAGCACACCTAACAAAACAAATGCACATGACTACTAGCACACCTAATTTAAAAAATGCACATTAACTCTAGAAGGCGTAGTGCTCCGGACCAAGCTGCAGTCTTACATGCAAGACAGCATTCTGCTTGCATGCCTGCCAACTTTGCTAAACCTCCACACTGATTGCCTGGAACACGATGTCAGGCTGACGCAGTGGGCTGCAAGATAGAGTTCTACTCGGCATCGTGGGCGAGCTACGAGGAAGAGTTCATCAAGATACTCAGCAAGCACCGCGCGGCGGGGGCAATCACCGCGTACTTCGGCGACATAGATCTGGACCCCAACCGCAAGTGGGAAGAAAAGGTGATTGCATGTGTGCATGACGCACAGATCAGCACGCCATGGAGTGATTTGCTGCAGAGGGCTGTAAATCGTATTATTCATTTCTCGCTCAGGGCGCAAGAAGCCCAGAGTAGTGAATTCAAGCTTGCTACATGCCTCATGATGCAGTGTCTCAGTGCTCATTGACGATGACACGCGACTGTACGCCTGCGGATGCGCTGAGAGATTGCATCGAAGAGGGAGACACTGCCCTGCAGCACGCCTCTGCCTGCTTTCAACGACCACGCATGGCTGCCTCTATATGTTGAACGCACCCCACAACCACTTGAACAGGGGAGTGACATGCTGAACACGTGCGAATGGCCACATGCATATGCAAGACCCCGATGTGTCCTGTCCCGGTGACGCCTGAGCACGCTTGGACCGCCTGCTTGATCATGACCGCCATGTGTGCAACGCGCTGACACATTTGCCTCTGGTGCTGCGCCGCCACTCAAACCCCGCGCAATGTGACATATGAGTTGTACACGATTCTGGCAGCGAGTCGCGTGCTGCGTCGGCGGTGACACGCAGCCCGAGCCTCGCTCGTGTCTGCGGGCCATGCGCTCGAGTGTGCGCGCGCCATGCGCCACGAGGGTACGCACGGCCGGTATATTGACATCACGCGGCGCAGCGTGTATTTGCATCCAACGGCATACGACATTGGCGCTCCATTGCGGCGTATGCGATGCCGAGCACGGCGCTGTCCAACACATCTCGTTCTGGTGCATGTGCACGGTGCGCGTGCAGTTTGCATGAGTCAAAGTCCAAATCAGTAGCTGCGACGCCGCCGTGACAGCATTTTGCATGTGTCCTGGTACCCCATGGCTGAGTGCAGCGGCACATACTCACGTGCGAGTCGAAGTTGAAGTGGATGGCTGCTGCATGCGTCATCTACATGTGCAGAAACGACGCCCGCCACTGCCGCCCTTGGGGCGGCAGCCCGCAGAGCAGGCGCAAGACACGTTTGTCGTGGCGAGGCGCACAACCTCTTTCTGAGCGCTGCCACCCGTTGTCGCTCTCATCGCGTATCGAGGACGCTCTGTGGCTGCCCTGCACAACAGCGCCTGACCTTCGGCGCACCCCGCAGCGGCAGCGCGCCGCAGCACAGGAGCGCCGCATCGGCAGCGCGCGCAGTCACGGACGCCAGTCCGCGGTCGCACGCCCCGCGACTGAAAGCCAGCGCTTCACAACTCCGCTGCCGCCGCCGCGCCGCCGCCCGCCGCCGCAGGTGTGCGCCGCCGCGGGCCTCGCGGCGCGGCTGCCGCTGTGGGGGCGCGACCGCCGCGCCGTCGCGCAGGACTTCATCGCGCGCGGCTTCCGCGCCGTCGTTTGCTGCGTGAACGGGTCGCGCCTCGACGCGTCGTTCGCGGGGCGCGAGTTCGACCAGCGCTTCCTGGACGACCTGCCGCGCGGCGTGTGCCCGTGCGGCGAGGGCGGCGAGTTCCACACGTTCGTGTACGACGGGCCCAACTTCGGCGCGCCGGTGCGCGTGCGGCGCGCGGAGAAGTACGACGTCCCGACCAGTATCGCGCTGTACCACTACCAGAAGCTGCTGCCGGCATGACGATCGCAGCGACAGTTTCGATGTGGCGGTTTGTGACGTGGCCGAGTACCGTTGCCAGAAGCTTTTGCCGGTGCGACGGTTGCAGCGGCAGTCTTGATGTGGCGGTTTGAGACAGGGGCCAGCCTGCATGCAGCAGCATGGCGGCGGCACAAAAGCTTAGGTCACTGTGACGAGGCTTACTGAGGTGAATTTTCAATAAATTGGTATTATGGGTAATTCACTGGTGCTGCGCTTCTTCACTTGCATCATCGAATTGCCCTTGTTTCACGGCATGGTGTTCTCTGGTCCTTCCTTACGCTTGGTTCCCTGCTGTTCCGCCCATGGCTGATGTGGTTGCATAGGAAGTGCGGCCTTGGGGTTCTTTGTGCAATGGGCCGTGACAACCATGAGGCGCATGACTGATTTCATGAAGCGGCCCTCGTGTTCGTCGTTGCGAAGAATCCTGCACTAGGCCACGTCACCCTGCACGCCCTCGCCGCCGCCTGCGCCGCCGCCGCGCTCGCCGCGATCATCTACTTCAAGCGCGCTGCTGCCGCCGCCGACGCCGCCGCCCCATCGCGTTCACTCTCTACAGCGCGCACGCGTGGATCGCCGCCGCCACGCGCGCGCTGTGGCTGTGTCAGGCGCTCAGCGGCGCGGCCTTTTTCCTCGTCGGCGGCGCGCGCGCGCAGCGCCGCCGCCGCTGCCGCCGCCGCAGCGTCCACCGCTTCCTCGGCGGCGCTGTGTTCGCGACCGCGCTCGCGGCATGCGCCACGGCCTGCAGGACATGCAGGCCGCCGACCTGGCGGCGGGGGAGTACGCGCCGCACTCCGCCGCGGCAGCGCTGGCTGCGGCGGTGGCGCTGCTGCTGGTGGCGCTAGGCGCGGCCGCGCTTGCCGCCATGCGGTTCGTGCCGCGCAGCGCCGGCGCCGCCGTTGTGGCGCGGCGCTTTGAGTCAAAGTCAGAATCCGCCGCGCGTGCTGCTGCTGTGCGAGTGCACGCGACACTTGGCGTGCCACGTGCGTGCTGTGTGTGTATGTGTGTCGGTGTATGCGTGTCTGGTAGTATTGCAGCTGGGCGCATGTATGCAAGTGAGTTCATACTGCAGTGTTTGTGTGTGCGCGCTTTGTGGCAGGAGCCGAACGACCACATTGCTGCTTTGTCGGCGGCAAATTGGTAAATCATGCACTTTCTATCCGTCTTGCGTGATGTTGGCCTCAGGTGGACATTGACTGTCACACGAGCACTTGATGCAAAAGCTTTGTAGCCAGCTGGACTGTGCGTATTGTTTAGAAGTGCATCGCCGTGTGGCTCTCAAGTAGACATGCACATGCGCCTTGGATGTGTAACGGCACACTAGCTCACAGTCCTGCTACATACCTCACGTATTGCAAAGAGCCCCGGTTCCAATGCCTCGTAATGTCTTGTGGCTTGTCTGGCAGTTACAAAGCAGAGGCGGCAGCTGAATGTCACCCTGTAGCAGCCCTATGCAGAAATAAGCCGGATACATAGCAGCCAGTCCTGCCTGCTGACAAGGACTTCATGTGCAGCTGTGGCACTGCACTTGCTGGCCCATTACAGGGCAGTTCACATCATTGATTAATGAAATCAGACCTGCAATGAGAAGGTGTTCAATGGTTAGTGTTCCGTGCAGTGTGTCTCCCGTGTGTTGCTTTGTCGCTGCCACCGTTGTTGTTGACGATGACTGTTGCTGTAAAATGAAAACTATATGCATGCGTTGTGTGTGTGTGTGTGTGCGTGTGTGTGTGTGTGTGTGTGTGTGTGTGTGTGTGTGTGTGCATGTAATGTGCCTTGATGTCAGCCGAAGTCAGGGGCCCACACACCCACATCATCATGAACAGGATGTTGTAGGTTTTTGGCGGGGGCTGAATTTCTCTTTGTTGTCACAAGGGCGAGGCCTGAATTATGCTTAATAAGTAGCCGGTGGCAATCTTCCCGTGTGTAGCAATGACGCTAACATCTTTATGCTTGTGTGCGTGCAAAAGCTTGAATCACAGCACGACAATGACCTGTGACGCCAGCGTTCACACAGGCCTTCGCCTGGCGACATGCACGACAGTCACGCGGCAGCAGCAGCACACACACTTTGCAGTGTTGTGTGGTGCCGCGCTTACGGCGAGACCGGACTTGAAAAGGCATCCCGCGCCGTGTGAGATGCACCGCTGCACTTAGATAGTTGCCTATGGGCCCATGTAGCTGTCATCTGCTCCGAAGCACATGTGTTGCGCTGCAGCACTTCTGCAGCAGGCCACACCACGTACAGCACAACAAACAACACAGCCCAGTGCGACAGCGAAACGGCGGCAATCCTGACATCCGACAGCAGGAGCGCTGCAGCACCGCTCAAAGCCTGTACATTAGCGAGGCGAGACTGCAACGTCGCGCGTGCCCAAAGCGCGCGCCGCCGTCATTCCGCCTGCAGCTCCTCCAGCAGCTCCTGCAGCGGCGCCATGTCGCCATCACCATCCTCGTCACCGTCGCCGCCGCCGCCCTCCTGCTCCGCGTGCGCCGTTACAATGGTCAGCAGCACGTCCTCCACGTCCCGCGCCGCGCCTGCGGCGCACAGCCAGCGCAGCAGCTCCACGGCGCCGCGCCTGCACGCAGCGTCGCCGCCGCCGCCGCCGCCGCCGCTGCCGCCGCCGCCGCTGCCAAAGAGCAGCGACACCGCGGCGGCGAAGCGCGGGTCCGCGACGAGATCCGCCGCCGCCACAGCGCCGCAGGTGCCCGCCGCCAGCGCAGCGCGCGCCGCCGCCGCGCACTCCGCGTCGCCCAGCGCGAGCAGCAGGTACTCCCGCAGCGTCTCGCCGAGCGCGTCGCTGAGCTCCGCCGCCGCCGCCGCGCCGCCGCCGCCGGGGGCCGCGGCGGCGGCGGCAGCGGACTCCGCGGCCGCCGCGAGGACCTCGAGCTGCGCGCGCGCCAGCCAGTTCGGCCGCTCCGCCGCGACGGCGCTGCTCATGCAGCGCACGATGGCCAGCCCGTCCCAGACGCGCGCCAGCGGCAGCGCAGCAGCGGCAGCGCCGGCGCCGCCGCCGCCGCCGCCGTGTCGGTGCGCCGTTGCGGCGGCGGCGGAGCTGCTGACGGAGGCGGTGGAGAGCCGGTGCGGCCGGAACGCCGCTGCGCCGCCACCGCCGCCGCCGCCGCCGGCGCTGTCCGCAAGGCTCACGCGTGATGCCGACGTGTGGCTGCGCGCGAGCGGCGGCGCGGCGGATGCGGCGCCGCCCAGCAGCGCCGCGCGCTCCGCCGGCGGCAGCGCGACCAGCACGCTCACAAAGACGGGGAGCGTCGCGGGCGGGCAGCACGGCGCGAGGGCGCGCAGCGCCGCGCGGCGCACAGGCAGCGGCGCCGCTGCGTGGAAGACGGCATCGATGACGTCTTGGAGGCCCTGCGGCCATGGTTTGGGGGGAGGGGGGGGGGGGGGGGTATGAGCGCATGAGGACTGCTGCATTCGGCGCGACGCAGCGCGCTGCTCCGCGCTGGTGCGGCACGTGCGCGGCGCACCGACGGTGGTGCAATTCCGCTTGAGCCGTGTCTGGTCGGGACCGTGGGCTGCATGGACTCGGAGAAAGGTGCCTGTTTGTGCCGCTTGGTAGAGTAGTTGCGTGCACCAGGACGTGTGCGCGGGCGTGGCCTGGGTGCTGCGGATGTGCAGCCGCCGACACAGCGCGCGTCATCCAAGGGAACACCTAGCTCTTTCTGTCATCTGCTCCAACGCTGTATTGCAGCGTGCGCTGCGCGCGCTGGCCGCTGCGCCGTCGCCGCCACCGCCGCCAACTCCAAACCTCAACCCCGCGCCGAGACAGCTTCAAACATGCACACGGGTACCACCATTGAAACCAGCGCCGCGAGATGGCAACAAGCAGTAGACACGCACTTCGTGACGGCATCGCGTCTCATACCTGCCTTCAGCTCACGCTGGCAGGCGCTCCAACTTCAACTCCAACTACAACTTCAAATTTGTGCGATCGCGCCGCGGCGCCTCACCTGCGCCGCCGCCGCGGGCAGCTCCCCGCCGCAGCCGCTGCTCAGCAGCGCGGCGGCGAGCTCCACGAGCGCCGCACGCGCGGCCCACCACGGCTCCGCCGCCGCCAGCTCGCGCAGCGCCGGCAGCAGCGGCGGCGCGGCCGCGGGGCGGCGGCGCAGCACCGGCGCCAGCATGCTGATCGCCGCTGCGCGTAGCGCGGGGCTCGGGGACGCGAGGCCCAGGGTGGCTTCGCGCAGGTACATGTCCAGGAGGTTGTCGTCGAACTGGGGGGCGAGAGGGGGGAGGGGGGGGCAGAGTCAGAGTCAGAGTCGGAGTCAGCCAAGGCTGGTTTTGTGTTGTGGGCCTTGCCTTTGCGCTAGTAGGTGACAAGACCGTGAGTAATGAATGTCTGATTCACACACCCCAACCTCCATCCTGATCCTAAAACCAGCACGCATGCGCAGACACGCGCGCGCACTCACCTGCTCCTGCCACTGCGCGAGCGCCGCGAGGCACTGCGCGCGCGCCGCGCCGACGCCGCGCGGCGCCGCCGCCTCGCGCAGCCGCCGCGCCGCCGCCGCGCCCGCCGCCGCGCCCGGGCAGAACGCCGCGACGGCGCTCATCGCGGCGGCGCGCTTCTCGCCGCCGAGGCGCGCGAGGCGCGCAACGACGAAGTCCAGCGCGAGCGCGGCGGCGGCGCCAGGCTCGCGGCGCGCGGCGTGGCGGCCGAGCGCGCGCAGCGCCTCCGCGGCGGCGCCGAACGCGGGCGCGGCGGCGGGCAGCGCCTCGAGCGCCGCGCACAGCGCGCCGCCCGCGCGCCAGAACTGCTTCGGGCAGAAGAGCGCCGCCTCCGCGAGCGCGGGCGCCTGCGCCGCGAGCTCGCCGAGCACCGCCGCGGCGGCGGCGCGCGCAGGCGACGGCGCCGCCGCCGCCGCCGCCGCCGCTGCTGCCGCCGCCGCCGCCGCTGCTGCCGCCGCCGCGCCGCTGATGCTGCGGCCGCCGCGGCCTGCGCTGCCGCCGGCGCCGCTGTCTGCCGCGATGGCGGCGATGAAGCGGTCTATGGGCTCTGCGCGCGGATCGCCGCCGAGCTCTGCATCTGACAGCCTGCGCAGCACGCACGCGTTGAGGATCGCCACCGCGCCCTCCAGAGGAGGTCCGCCGCCGCCGCCGCCGCCTCCGCCGCCGCTGCCGCCGACGCCGCCGTGCCCGTGGCGGGACGTGGCGATGGACGCTGGGGCAGCAGCGCCGCCGCCGCCGCCGCCGGCGCTGTCGCCGCCCTGGTGGGCGCCGAGTGATGCTGCGGATGCTAGCGCGCCGCCGCGCAGGTGCGCTATCGTCCTGTCCACCTGCATGGCGGGGATTTCAGAGCGTCACTTGATGAGCTGTTTTGCTGCGCAAGGTGATCATCTGGCACCGGGTCGCCTGCGCTGCGCACGTGCAGCCGCGGCCGTGCATGGCTGCGCCCCCGCATCGCAGTCATGCACAGGAAAAGCAACCAATCCTACTTGTAAGATTACGTACGCCAACTGTGAAAGGGCCCTTTGAGGCAGGACAAGCCCCAGGGTGTCCAGTCATGGAGCACTGACGGGCTGTTGAGCAGGTTGCGAAATCGTATGCTGGTGAAAGTGAGAGGTTCTGCTGCTGCGCGTGTGAGAAGCCTGGCCGCGTGCGCATGCGCCGTATGCACGGCTGTACTGCGTGTGCGGTTCCAAGCACCACCCACAGCGGCACTGGCGTCAGAGCCTCAACGCGACGGGCACCACCGCTGTGCAATGTCTGGGTAAGGGTAAGGGTTAGGGCTAGCCGGCCTTGGGGCGTCCCCGCTGAACACCAACGCCTCAGACACCCGCCTTCGACTTCTCCGGGTACTTGTGATCACCTCCGGACACTGCTGCGACCCTGCTGCCGCACTTGCCTGCTTGACCTGTATCTCCTTCACCGCGACGCGCGGCAGCGCCGCCTCCGCCGCCGTCTCCACGGGCCGCGCCGGTCCGCGCGCGACGCGCATTGACGCCGCCACGCTGCTGCCGCCGCCGCCGCCGCCGCCGCCGCCGCCACCGCCGCCACGCGTGGCCGACTCCGCCAGGCTGCGCTCCTCCTGCAGCGACTGCGGTGCGGATCGGTGGCGTCATAAGCAGTGATGGTGGCACTATCATAATCACACATCAGCCACGAACTTCAAGTGCATCAACTGCATCTGCCCGTGCTGACAGCGTCGGCCACGTGCGGCCGCCGCAGCCCATCATGGCCGCCCCCCACATGACTCGCCATCGCGTACGCTAGATGGAGTTCAGGCCCGAGCTTGCGCGAGTGCAGGCCGCGCGCGCAGCGCATTGCGAGACCGTCGGCGCCAATGGCGTGGGCCTCATCGGCCATGGCGCCGCTGTAAGCAAGCGGATGCATTGGTGGCCCGGAACTGCCGCCAAACATGAGCTTCAAATTGAACTGGTGACCCCGTCAGCGCACGCCAACTTCACCATCAATTAGCCTAGTAACAGCGCGCTCGGCGTGGTTGTGTGCCCTGATTGTGCCGTTGCATCACTGTCGACGCAGAACAAGGTACCGCCCGCATTGTCTGCAACAGGCAGCGTCTGGACAAAAGCGTCTCGATCCTTCAGCACGCCGTCAAGTGTTGGTCACCTGCTCGTACTCGGCCATCTTTGCGCGCGCCGCGTTGCGCTGCGTGGTCTCGTCCCCCACCTCCACCAGGTCGGCGCCCTGCACGGACACGCACGTGGCGCAGCGGCGTGATGAGCGTTGCTGTCCAATACAGATTCCGCATGCAACAGCACAGGATGCGAGTGCGCACGGCAAGGCGTCCGCTGACGTCCTGTGGGCGAGCTCTGGCAATTCCGGCAATGCTGCGGCAGGCGAGCAACGCTGCCAACTCGGTGCACAGCGCGAGCGCCGCATGCGGCGCGAGGCCTGCGCCCCGTGCGCACACGCGCACATGCCTACTGCTGAAGCAGCAGCGCTCCACCCTCGCGCACGCGCGCGCGCGCCGCCGCCACGCACCTTGAGCATGCTGCGCACCATCTGCACGCCGGTGCCGCGCGCGTACGGCGGCGGCGGCGCGTCCGCCTGCGGCGGCGCGGCGCGGCGCACCTCCTGCACGCGGCGCTTGGTGAGCGCCTCGTACACGCGGTTGAGCAGCGCCACCGCGGCGCCGTCCTCGCAGTGGATGACCGCGGCGACGAGCTCCGGCGGCGCGGCGTCGCCGAGCCCCGCCTTCTGCAGCACCTTGCAGAGCAGGCGCCAGTTCTCCTAAGACGTGGGGGGGGGCGGGGGGGGGGGGGGGGGTGTCAATACTCGCAGCGATGTCATGTCAGCAAGGCAGGGATCACGAGGGGGGGGGGGTTTATGGCGTTGCAGTGATGTGCTGCTGTTTCTCAGGAATGGCTTCTTCGCGTGCTGAACGGTGGCATGCTCGCGGGCAGCGTGCTTCATGCGTGGCGATGCTCAGTCATATCATGACTCATAAGAGCACTCGGCACGAAGCGCGGAACGGGTTGCTTACGTTCCTGCGCGCAGCGTCTGAGCTCGGTTTGCATGCCTGCAGCTGTGCTGCGGCGTGCTGCGGCACGTTGATCTGCACTCCCATTGCTGTAAGACGGGTATGGTGGCAGCAGGGACACTGCCACACATGCATGTGTTGACCGAGGCTTTGGCATATGTATGCACAGCCTGTAGAGTCAACACCACGTGCGTGTATCGGTGGAGCCATGCGTACGTGAAGCAACGAGGCCTGACGCTGCGGGATCAACTTCATCTGCACACATCCTGATGATGGTGCCAAGCACATAAGCGGGATGCAGCAGCTCAGTACCTTTCTTATGGATGTGGCTGTCCCATTATCGTAGGAGTGCATCTGGAACTCCTGTGCATGGTATCTGCTGCAGATCTCTGCCACGAGGTAGCCATTTGAGAAGTCCCTGCATGTCAGACACGAGCCGGAGGTTGGCGCCCAGATGGCGTGAGAGGAGAATGTGCAATCATCTGCTGTAGCTCAAAAGTCGAGCTTGCTGGGCGTACATCACTGTTGCGGTGGCTCGAAAGATGAGGCTGCTTCCATTGAATGTAGTTTCAGCATTTTTTTTTCATGACAATGAAGTGACTTGACACAAAGCACATTAACATCTCACCCATTGTTCTGCAAGAATTCGATCAAAACCTGCAACAACTACTATGCGCTCTCTCCGCCTTTCTGTCATCAACTCTGATTGCTGAAGTAGGCTCATTCATTGTTGGACAGCCTACTGATTCGCTTGACATCATCGTAAGGCATGCCAAGACGCATGCCACGCCAACAACGCCTAATCATACATACAAGGCAAAAATGATGCTCCTCACCTTTTGACGTTCTTGATGGAGAAGGACAGATCCAGGCTCTGCAACCACTTCAGAATTTCACGCGAAAGAGTAGAGCAAGGCACCGTGGACTGAGGCGCAGGTGCCTGCTGCTCTACCAACGATCTGCTGCTCGGCATCGGTGGTGCCACCGCGCTCGCCATTGCGTAGCCAACTATGCCAACTGTGCAGCTTCTGGTGCAACGCTGTGTAACGGTGCTGTGCAGCGGTTTATGCAGGCTACCTTTGTACACTACGTGGCTGGAGCATGCGCGAATATAATACTACTGTACGCCTCTGCGTCTTGGGGTCTTGTTGAACAACTTGACGGTTACACTTGGGTGATCCAGTGGCATAGAATCACGATGATGAACTCGCATCGCCGTGCAAAGCCACACATCCTGACAGCACTACATCGCCCATGGCGGCAGCAAGGAGCGAAGGCGAGCGGGGGTGAGGAGCGCAGGCTCGCCTGGGCGCTGGCTGCAGGTAAGTTCGTCACCACACTGGCAAGCTGATCGCAAGGTGTGGATAGTTTCTTCCTCACTTGATTCAGCAGCTGATTGTCAGCCATACTCACCCCTGCCGCCGCATGAAGACAGTTAGACAGACACACTTAAGCATTGGCTGGTGCTTGCCGCACGCTGGACCTGTTAGGAGTCAGCGCGAACGTCAGGGAGAACAGGCCGTCCGGGTTGACCTAGCGGCCAGAATCCTGATGAGTTCGTGTGTCTAGCGCGCCTCAGCGTGTCTGATGACTGCGGTTGGCAGACTTCGCTATGCGTGTTTGAGTGTTGTTGCGCATTTTTTTGGCGCATGTGCTACCTGCATTGATGCTGTTGATGTCATGGAACATGCTTTTCTTGTGCAGGGCCCAACTCAGCGCCTGATTAATCAAAAAGGCGTGAGACGCTGTGGCCGGATCAGATATAATGCTGGGCCTGCCGATGAGAGCGCTTGCTTACATCACGGCCATAGCGCTGCTGCTGCTCGGGGAAGCGGAGGGCGGCCTGCTGCGGGTCGGCAAACCCATTCCATGGACGAATGTGCGTGCTTGCCGTCGGTGATTCTGAAGCATGGCCGGCCTTGCTATGAGTGAACCTGAGAGAGCTAATTGGCTGCACAAAATCACATTGCGCAGAATGGCAACAGAGCCTTGGTTGATGCACATCATCAACCGGCCACGTCTGCGGTCCAGCACTAGGAAGCAGGTAGGATGCCTTTAGCACTGGCATCCCAGCTCCCTGTTTCGTTGCTGCGTGTGCTACTACTACCTTGGCGGTGCAGCACCTTTATCGGCGCCCTCAGTGCCAGGGATCTGCAGAGCAACGGTGAATCCATGTCTGTTGAGCACAGAGCACAATCAGACGCACGCGAAGCCCTGCACTCACATTGGATGCCAGCGCCTAGAGAGCTGTGTCATGCAGGCTCAAGATGCGCCACCACGCAGCCATGCTTATTTGGGCGCGTGCGGAACATAGACAAGCTGGCGACGTGGAAAATGTCACATAGCCAATCTGTTTATATATGGCGTGCATCAGCAGATGATCGATGACTGCAACTATACCACCAGTATGTGCGCAGCGTCGCGGTTACAACGGCTGGTCAGCTCGCATGCAACACCACAATGAGCATCCCCTGTCAACTCTGTACCAGCTGCGCTGCAACACGTTCAAGCAAGTGTCACCCAAGTGTCGAGGGAATCTGTAGGACCTGGCAGTGACACTGACACGCCGCCGCGGCACTCAGGCATGCACCGCTCGTCCCGCTCGAGTGCGCATCGCACGCTGCGCCGACACGTGTTAGTAGCTTTCAGCGGCTTGCGAGTGCATCCCGCAGCTGCGCGCCTGCGCCATCACGTGCAGCCGGCATCACCAACGGCGGCGCGCTCGGATGGTTTGATGCAACGTGCCCAGTGGGTGTCGGCACTGCCGGTGTATCGGGTTGCACTGCCGGCGGCGCCGCTGTCTACGGTGCGGAAGATGCTCGTCAAGTCTCCTCTGCACCGCCAAACGCATTTGTGCAGTGTGCATGAGTTGATACTAGGTACCCATGAGTTGCTCGGCAGATACACCTGATGTGGCGCGCGTCAGCTGCTCAGTGCTGCAAGCTCATGCAGACCCCCCCCCCCCCCCACACACACACACACCCTCCCTTCTCACTCACCGTCAGGCACTCCCGCACTTGAACTACGTGCGCGAGCACGGCGTGTCGCAGTTCATCAACCGCTACCGCGAGGTGCGCGACATCTGCAACGACGAGTTGAAGTGGGGAGACGAGGTGGAGTACGGCATCTTCAAGGTGAGCGCTGTGCGCGCGCGCGCGCCGCCGATGGCACTGCAATTTGCATATCCGACGGGCAGCGCCGCAAGCAGCGCAAGCGCAGGCGTCGAGGCCGCCTGCGAAGCAGCGCACGCGCACACGTGCTGTGCGCGCTGTGAATCTGCAGCGGCCGTACGCAGCGGCACAGCGCGGCGAAGCGGCTGCGGCGCGTGTGCTTGTAAATCGCATGGCAGCGTCCGCATCCGCGCAATCAGTCCGCACCTACCTCATTTGAGACACGTACCGCGAGCATGATACACCAGAACAGCATGCGGTTCGCTGAAAAGTCACCGGCATCAGCGTGCCGTTCCGTCCGCTACCTTGGCATCCAGCCGCGCGGCGCCGCCGCTCGGGACTCCGGAGGTCTAGCGCGGCCGCCGCAGGCGCGCGTCTCGCCTCGTGCGCCGCACACCGCACTTCCTGCTTCTCAATGCAACCTGTCGTCGCTCTGCGGCAAAGGCACGCCGCATCGCCTGTCACCGGCAGGCACGCCTCCAAGGATGTTGAAACAGCTGCCGCTCGCTAACGCGCCGCCGCCGCTGCCACCGCTGCTGCCGCCGCCCGCAGGTGGACCACGGCGCCAAGAAGGTGCGCGTCGCGCTGCGCGCGGCGGAGGTGCGGGAGGCGCTGGAGGCGCGCGAGGCGGCGCACTCGTACCGCGCCGAGGGCTGCGCGTGGCACCCGGAGTACGGCGCGTGGATGCTTGAGGTGCGCACATTTGGGGGAAGGGGGGGGAGGAGGAAACGGCCGGGAGGGGCAGCACCGCTTCGGTGGCATTTCGGGGGGGGGGGGGCAGCAGGGAGGAATCTGGGCTTGCATGGCGGCGGCAGGGCGGAGTGGGGGGCAGCACCGCACGGAATTGGTGTGCACATGAGCGCGGCTGCGGTGGGGGGGGCTGCAGCAATGTTAGCGGTCGGAGTCAATCAGCGACGGGGGGGGGGGGGGGGAAGCAGGGAGCAGGATGTGTGCGATAGCGGACATGCCGATATGTGGTGCGGCTCCGCTCCGCGTTGGCTGCCGTTGTGTGTGATGCGGGGGGCAATGGCGTCCTTAAGCGTGTGAGGCGTGCACATCGCGGGCGTGACAATGGGCAGGTATGTGTGCCAGGGGAGTGGTGGGGGAATGGATGCACTTGAAGTTGAAGTTGGAGGCAGGCGGCGCGCGTTGGATGCCCGAGTAGCGCGTATCGTGGGCTTCGCAGCGATCGAAATGTTCGTGCGGGGGATGTAGTGGGAGGTTGTACTGGAGACGCGTGCAGGGGTTGAAGGTGGCAGGGGAGAGTACGATGACGATGTGCTTTCAGATGAATGTCATCGCCAGCGACAGGGCTGAAGTCCTTCGGCCGTGCAGAGCCTGGCACACGTGCGCAGATCATTGAACACAAAGTTCTGCCAGTGCGCCAGGTGCGCATGGCTGATTGGGTGCATGTGCCTCTTCCAGTGACCCCCTGCTGCAGCAGGCGCGCAGCAATGCGTCGTATGTGGTCGCAGCGGTGCTGCGCGCTGTTTCTGATGCGGCGACGCTGCCGCACCGCCAAATCCGCAGCCGTAGCGGCCTCGCTGCTTGAGGGCTGCTGTCAGCGCTCAGTAAATGCGGATTAGGGGGTAGGGCTTGCTAGGGTCAGGGCGAGCGCTGCTTGCAGAACCTCTGGCGCGCCTGCACGGTTACCACCATCCCGTGCTGAGGTGCCAGCTGCACTTGCCACCCCGCAGGTTCAAACACGACGCCCAGCCAGGCTGAGGGCAACGCAGTACCACCGCCCAGGAACACCAAACATCCAGGCGCCACGCTTACTCAGCGGCACTCGTACCTCCCTCCCACCCTGCTCCACCTTCATGCTGCCCCCCCCCAACCTCCCCCCAGGGCACGCCGCGCGCCCCCTTCCGCGGCTTCACGACGGACCTGCTGCGCGTGGAGCGCTCCATGCGCCTGCGCCGCGCGCGCATCCTCGCGGCGCTCGCGCCCGACGAGATTGCCCCCACCGTCACGGCGTTCCCGCGCTTCGGCGCGGGCGACGACTTCTGCGCGCCGCCTGCGCTGCCGTGCCCCGGCGGCCCCGTCGCGGAGAGCGCGTACGTGCCGGACGCCGTCATCAACCCGCACCCGCGCTTCGCGGCGCTCACGGCGAACATCCGCGCGCGGCGCGGCGCCAAGGTCGACATCCGCGTCCCCCTGTACCGCGACGGCTGCACGCCGGAGTGGCTCGCGTGGGAGGAGGGGCGGCGCGCCGCGGCGGCGGCGCCGGCGCCGGCGCCGGAGGGCGCGCGGGGGGGGGGAGCCATGGAGGGGGCAGTGAACGGCGCTGCGGCGGCGGCGCCGGCGGAGGCGGCGGCAGCGGCAGCGGCGGCGGCGGCGGACGCGCCGTACATCCACGCGGACGCCATGGCGTTCGGCATGGGGTGCTGCTGCCTGCAGCTGACGTTTCAGGCGCGCGACGTCGCGGAGTCGCGCTACATGTACGACCAGCTGGCGGTGCTGTCGCCGATCATGCTCGCGCTGAGCGCGGCGACGCCGATGTTCCGCGGGCGCCTCGCGGACACGGACGTGCGGTGGGACGTCATCAGCGCCAGGTGCGCGCGCGCGCTCTCTGCAGTGAACATGAAGTTCGTTACTGGGCGGCGAATTGCGACGGCAGCGCCCCTCTGCATCGCGGCCGCAATTGTTATTGATGTGTATATTGAAAATATGCTGACGCGGATGCTTGAGATGCAGTGCGCCGTGCTCTGCGGGGCACCCTCCACCGCGCCTGCCTATTCCCACACCAGTATCAGATTCAAATGTACATGACTACTTTGGAGTACACATGTGTACATCGGCGCGGCCGCAACACGCGCGGGTGACCAGGTACCGCACGCAACCTGGCGTTGGCGGACAGTGTGCTGCAGTGCTCAGCAGACGCAGAGAGCACCGCCCACACCCACAGTCGCCTACACCCCCTCCGCTTGTTGAGGCGCGTCTTCACTGCGCCGACGCTCCGAGCCGCCTGCGCTGCATTCGCGAGCACGGCAGGACCGCGCGCATGTGCTCCTTGCCCGCGTGCACACGCGCTCTGCGATGACGCTCGGCGTGGGCCGCCGCGCACAACACCCGCTGCGACGCGTCAGCGCTCGCCACACGCGCCCATACCGTCGCACGCGCGCGGCGCTCGCAGTTCCCCTCTGCCCCCCGCGGCCGCAGCGTCGACGACCGCACGCCCGCGGATCGCGGCAGCGCGGCCGCTGCCGCCACTCCCGCGCTCCATATCGTACAGCAGGGCTGTATGCATGCAGCGGTCCAGCCTCAGCCTCAGCAGAAGTATGGCCACACTTGAAGTGGAAGCTGAGATGCTGCGTGCGGTACACAAGCACCCCCCCCCCCCCCCCCTCTGTTGCGTTTCCAAAGTCACACTTGAAGTTGAAGCTGACATGCTGCGCGTGGCACTTAACCCCCCCCCCCCCCCCCCCCTTGCGATTCCACTCTGCCCCCCTCGGCCGCAGCGTCGACGACCGCACGCCCGCGGAGCGCGGCATTGCCACAGGCGGCGACGGCGATGAGCGCATGGCGGGGCGCGGCGTGCGGCAGCAGCCCAAGAGCCGCTACGCGTCCATCAGCACGTTCATCCACCAGTGCCAGCGCAAGGGCGCCGCGGCGGCGGAGAGCGGCTGCCGCGCGCAAGTGCTCAAGCAGTACAACGACATTGAGTGTCCGGTGAGCGCCATACTTGCCTGGCTGCGCACTTGCCGATCGCGTGGCGGTGTGGCTGTCATGTCAGTGTCCTGGGACGGGCTGATGCGCACGCGCGCACGGGGCACTTGACTGGCACACAATCAGTGGCGCTTCAGAGAGCGAGCGCTCACGGCCGGCGCCGCTGCGAGGGCCGAGAGCGTGCCGCGTTGCGCGCCGCCCGCTGCCAAGCAAAACGCGCCTGCTGTAATATGCCGCGCGCGCCGCTGTCTCGTTCATCATCATCCGTGCCCGCGGCACGCGAGTCTCCCCAATCATTCCTTGCGAATCCATTTAATCATTTCCCGCACCGCGCGTCTGCCATTGGCCATGGCGTCCGTGCGTCACCGTAAAAACCTTCTGCCGCGTCTGCGTCTGCGCCATCGCGTCCGCGTGTCCTTCTCTCCCACGCCCCCAGTCGGCGCGGGGCTGTTAGACGCGCCTCGTGGCGGTGGGGCCAGCACCCCCCTGCGTGGCGTCCCTCGCTCGCTCAGTTCATTCATCCATTTGTTGTGTGGCCCCGCCTCATAGGCCTCTCTCGCATTCGCTGCGCAGGTGGACGCGGCGCCGTTCGACGCGCTCGTGGCGGCGGGCGTGAACGAGCCGCTCGCGCGCCACTCAACCGTCCTTCTCATTCGACCGTCCTCTGCATTCGACCGTCCTCTGCATTCGACCACGCTCCCCGTAGCTGATCTCGTGCGTCTCAGTCCACACGCCTCGCCCCGCCTGGCCTCACTTTTGTGAGTAATTTTGTCGGTTTTTGGGTCGCGCAGGTGGACGCGGCGTCGTTCGATGCGCTAGTCGCGGCGGGCGTGGACGAGCCGCTCGCGCGCCACGTCGCGCACCTCTTCACGCGCGACCCGCTCGTCGTCTTCGAGGGGCGCATCGCCGAGCTCGACGACGCCGCGGAGGTCGAGCACTTTGAGAACATACAGTCCACCAACTGGCAGACGGTGCGCTGGAAGCCGCCGCCGCCGCGCACGAGCCCCAACGACCCGCACATCGGCTGGCGGTGAGTGGTTTTGAAAGTTGCTCGCCGTGGCGCCGCAGCAGCGCGCCGCCGCCGCAGCAGCGCGCGCCGCCGCCGCGCGCGCCCCAGTGAGCCGCACATCGGCTGGCGGCGAGTGTTTGGACGTTACTTGATGTAGCGTCGCAGCTTCGCGTGACGCCGTGCACGGGCCGCCGCGACCCGGGCAGCGGCGGGTGGTGAGTGCCCGAGCGTCGCTTGACGCGGTTCCGCAGCAGCAGCGCGCGCTGTCGCCGCCGCCGCCGCGCGCACGCCCCAATGGCAGCACAAGCACTGCGCATTGCGGCGCCGCAGCAGCGCGTGCCACCTACCGCCATGCAAGAGCCGCAACGATGTGCGCAGCGGCTGGCAGTGAGCGTGGGCGCGCGGCGTTGTTGATATGCGGCTGCTGCAGCGCGGCACGTGTCGCTGTGTCCGGAAAATCATGCGCAGCGCGCCCACCGGCACACGCACTGCGCAGCGGGCCGCCGCTGCCTCCCCGCATCAACACCAACAGGTCACAGCGGTGCGCGCTACCAATGCCGCTGGCTACCGAGCCCTGACTCTAACCCTAACCCTAGTTCTAACCTTGGTGGCGCGACCGCCTTGGCGCAAGTGGGCCGTGGCCGCTGCTGCAACAGGTTGCGAGGACGAGGACCGCTTCTGCGATATTTCACGACGGGTCTTGACCCACGCCCCGGGTTTTCATGCTCACTCACAGCTGACTGCGTAGCACGGCTGCCACGCTCGCATACATCAGCAGTGCGCTCTCGCCATGGGTTTAGTCTCGTGCCATTGTACTGTTGGCGCGCGCGGCGGAGTACTCGTTCACATAAAAAAAGTGTACGGAGGTCGGTTCCGGCAGGCCGGCTGTACGACCACTGTGCTCCACACAACGCGAGAACTGACGCGCCGTCGCACTCCCTCCGCTGCTGCCGCTCGCCCCCACGCGCGCTACACACCCCACAGGACCGAGTTCCGCAGCCTCGAGGTCCAGCTCACCGACTTTGAGAACGCGGCGTTCGTGGTGTTCATCGTGCTCGTCACGCGCGTCATCCTCGCCTTCGACCTCAATCTGTACATGCCGCTGAGCAAGGTGGACGCCAACATGCGGCGCGCGCACGCGCGCGACGGCGTCCTGCGCGAGAAGTTCTGGTTCCGGCGCTGCATCGACCCGCCGGGGGCCGCGGGAGAGTCGCCGCAGGAAGAGGTACTGTACTTCACACGCCGCTCTTGAGGTTTTCGCAGCTCTCGCTCGCTCTCGCTTTGACTGCAGTGTGATGCAGCAGTGGCAATTGTACAAGTGAGGCGGGTATGTGGTGATGCGGTGCTTGGCTTCTCGTGACAAATCTCACCAGAGCCCTAACATCACATCGCTCCATGACTGTGATCATGTTGATGTCTTGCCCAGCAACGGGCATCATCAGAAGCGGACGCATTGCAACATCAATGCCCCCCCCCCTCCCCGCGCGCTGAGCCGCATCTGCTTGGTCCACGCGCGCATGCGCGCACGCCGCTGCGCTCCCCGCCTGCTTCCCCACCGCTGCTCACGCGTGCCACGGACACCCCTTCCCCCTTCCCACCCCCCCCGTGTCCCCCAGGGCCTCGACTGCTGCGCGGAGATGACGATCCTCGAGATCCTCATGGGGCAGAACGGCGGCGGCGGCTACCCCGGCCTCATCCCGCTCGTGTACGCGTACCTCGACTACATCGGCACGGACGCGGCGACGTTCGAGCGCGTCGAGGCGTACCTCGAGCTGCTGCGGCGCCGCGCGTCCGGCGAGGTGATGACGGCGGCGGCGTGGATGCGCCGCTTCGTGACGCGCCACCCCGCGTACTGCGGCGACTCGGTCGTGAGCGACGAGGTCGCGTACGACCTCATGCTCGCGGCGCGCGACGTCGGCGAGGGGCGCCGCGCCGCGCCGGAGCTCCTGGGGCCGGAGGTGAGTGCCCGTAACCGCCTGCAACTGCCTGCCCATGCGCGATGACACTGCTTCGCCCGAGAGCTCTCTGCCCACGTGCACGCGCCGTGAGCAGCTGGCACATTTCTGCGGAGCGCGGGCGCGTCGGCACAGTGCTGCCATTGCCTCATGTGCAGTGATACATGTAGCATTGCGAGCGGGGAGGCGGGCCGCACCAAAACTTCAACTTCAACAAGCTCACACACGCGCGTCGCCGCCGCCCGCCCTCCACGCCGCAGGTCATCGAGCCGGTGCTGCCGGAGGGCGCGTTCGACGTGCCGCTCGCGAGCGCGCGCATCGACGCGGCGGCGCGCCGCGAGCTCATCGATCGCTACGCGTGGCGGCGCTCGCCGTCGTCGAGCGCCGCCGCGCGGCGCCAGGAGACGAGCTCCAGCAACTTCAGCTCCACGTTCGAGCGGTACGACAGCGACGACGCGGCGGCGGAGTGCGAGCCGTTCACTTGGGGCGCATGATGCCGCCGTCGCCTGTGACGCCTCTGTCGGGTCGGCTGCGCCATCCCCCCTTGAGGGGGAGGTGCGCGCTGGCTAGCTGCGCTCCCCCCTTCGTGCGGCGCCAGCCGCCGCCGTGCGCAGGCTGCAATGGCGTAAGGGTGCCTGCCGCCCAGTGCTGCCATCGTAGTTTTGATAGAGAGCCGGCACAGGCGGCGGCCGGTGCCGTATTCTGTCGCTCCAACGTTGGCGCGCCCCACGCTGCGCAGTGCTCTCTCCTCGAGCCTCGGGGGCACCATCATCTGGTGTGGAGGACACGATGGCGCTCCGCGCACCGGCGAAGCACATGCGCGCGCGCCAGCTTGCGTTGGTGTCGTCGCCCCCTCGCACGAGACGCCGCCGGATGAGGAGCCCCTGGCGGTAACGTCTGCAGCGCGCGGGCCAATCATCTGCTGCCACGCGTTCACCCGGCCCACGCGGCCAATGCCATTAATCGTGTGATTGCAGGCAAGGGCGCAGCAGGGGCACGTCCCTGGTCAGTGTGCGCAGTCTCGTCGCCTGGCAGGCCGCGCGTGCTGACGTGGGGTGGCGGACGAAGCTGAGCACTGCACAAACCTGGGGGTGACATCTGTGCACATAAAGGGTGTAGACGTACCCAATCGTTACCCCCATGCATTCAAAAGAATGACGAGCGCCACGGCCAACACACAATTTTAGGTATGAATAGTGACTGCACTCTGTTCAGAAGCGCCATCTGCCCGTGTTTGATGCACGTGCTCTGCGCCATGGTGGTCATGACTGACAGGCTGGTAGAGAATTTCCCATCCGCGCGCAACTTTGTTCGTTGTGGGTGTGTGCGCAGCACCAATGTTGATGGCGTGCACACGCAATCGCGGTCACCCTCGTCCCAGGTTTCAGCCTCTGGGCTGCTCAGCTTTCATGCGGTCGGACGCATGTGACGCGCCTGGAGTTGAAGTCGCTTCACTTTTTTATTTAGTAGTTCAGCTGGCCAGCCTACGCCCACAGCAAGCACGGTTTTTAACAATGGACGCCTCAGCGGCAGCGTCGGCGGACGTGTGTGCCGAAGCGAACGATTCGCTGGGTACACCATGCAGTGGTGGAAGCTGCAGCGGCAGTGCAAGCGCGGCTGTGACAGGCTTCGACTCCAGCAGCACTGGTGGCGGTAGTGGTGCATCGACCAAGAAGTGCCGCAAAAGCATCGACAGCGAGGAGGACGTGAGCCAGGATCTGCTCATTCAGGTGCTCACCGTTGTGGCGCAGAACCGCATGCTGGCCAAGGCTGCTTGGAGCCCGAGCACGTCAATTCACCGGAAGGTGAGACCTTCGGCACGCCTGATTCTCGAAGGACCACGGCCACCAGCTGCGGCAGCCCAGATGCTTGCCAACAAACAGTTGTGGCGCTAAGGCTCCAGGGGGCATTCGATGCAGACCCTCTTTCCGCCTTGGGGCTGACCCCTGGTGCCAGTGCGCCGACAGCAATTGACGTGTTGTTCAGGGATGTCCAGGACATGACCCTTTGCAGACTTGAAGGAACGCTAGAGCGCATTCCAAGCTCCGTACAGACCCTTCACGTGCTAGATTGCCATCCTGACGCGATACTGCCGATGCTGCGAGCAGCAGCCTGCGCCACGGATATAGGCCACGAGGCCAAGTCACTCACACTAGTGAAGTCCTTCTCGGCGCATTACAGTTCGGCGCGCTTGCCCGATGACATTGGCGGCCTGGTCTCAGCAACAGTGCTCGACCTGAGCAAGTGCGAAGCGCTCACGATGCTGCCGGAGAGCATTGGCAGTTTGGTCGCGCTGACGCGGCTGGACCTGAGCAGCTGCCACGCCCTCAGCGCTTTGCCGGACAGCATCGGCGATCTCCGCGCGTTGACGATGCTGGACTTGAGCAGCTGCTACGCTCTCACAGGCCTGCCCGACAGCATCTGCAGCCTGACGGCGCTGGCGACGCTCGACTTGGGCGGCGATTGCCATCTTCAGTGTCTGCCACACAGCATCGGTGAGCTGACCGCACTGACAAAGTTGGGCCTCTACGGCTGCCGTCGCATGCGTGAGAGCTTGCCAAACAGCATCTGCAACCTGGGCGCACTGGCAACGCTTTATTTGAGCCACTGCGAGACGCTCACAGCGCTGCCAGAGCGCATTGGTGAGCTGTCGGCGCTGACGTCGTTGGACCTGAGCAGCTGCCGCGAGCTAGCAGCGCTGCCGGACTCCTTTGGTGACCTGCGTGCGTTGACGGAACTCTCTTTGGGCAATAATCCAGTCCTCAATAGCCTGCCAGACAGCATCGGCGGCCTCGTTGCGCTGAGGATGCTCTCACTGGACTGTCTCGGGTCCCTCGCTGCCCTGCCAGAGAGCATAGGCGCGCTGACGGCGCTCAATCACGTATTCATATGGGGCTGCGCACTCGTGCGCCTCCCTGATGCCATCGGCGAGCTGCGCGCGCTGCAGTATGTTACGGTGGTTGCCTGCAGAGCACTGACGTGCCTGCCGCACAGCATCGGCGACCTGCAGGCGCTGAGAGTGCTGTCGCTGCGCGTAGCCACCAGTCTCACATCCCTGCCGGATTCCATCGGCAATCTGGGGGCGCTCACAGAGCTCGATCTTAGGCACTGCCCCCAGCTGACGAGGCTGCCAGACAGGACGGGCGACCTGGCGGCGTTACGCTGGCTCGATTTGTCGGGCTGCAAAGGTCTCTCGAGCCTGCCGGACACTCTTGCCCGGCTGCAGTGCCTATGGACTGTCGGCGGATGTCAGGCGCCCGTTGTAGCATTTGCTGGCGCACATGAACAGCGAATTCGCCACACTCAGGCAGAGAGCAGTGAGTCCTCTTCAGTCGATGGGATGGTTGTGGGGAATCCGTAAGGCCAAGTCCTGGCGATCAAAAGGGCTGCCTTCGATAGCCAGGCATATGTGCATGCACCTAAATGGCGCCGACATGTTCATACATTCCGGTGCATCTGAATGCTGCATTGTACCGCCTGCCTGCTCTGCAATGCCACACATGACACGAGCATGCGTAGTTCTGTGCGCACATGGAATGCAGTATTACTGATAAGCCCGCAGCATATTGATCGGCTGTGCCACCGGCCATAAGTGAACAAAAATTCGGCCTGCACCTTGTGAGCTGGTCAGTTTGTGAGCTTGTCAGTTGCAACTGGTGTGAATGCATGGAATTGATTGATGCTGCGCCTATGTTTCATGTGCATGAACATGAGAATTGCCCGTGCTTTATAAATAAATAAACAAGTAAGTTATACTTCGAAGTACAGGCATTGCGTGGTCACTTTTTCTGCGCAGCCAACCCAGCCAACCCAGGTCAGCTCTTGTGCAGTCCTTCGATGCGACGTGCACGTTCCTGGTAAGTGTTTGCACTTGCACGCCCAACGCAGATCTGAAGCATTGGGCTGCATCAGGCTCACGTGACTTCAACAAGTGTGCGGAACACTGAGACGCGCCTGGAGATGAAGTTCCGAAGGAAGCTGTGACGCGCCTAAAATTGAAGTCGCTGCATCAACACAGCCTCTACGTGCCCACAGCAAGCGTAGTATTTCGCAATGGACGTCCCAGCGGGAGCGTCGGCGATTATTTGTGCCGACGCGAACGATTCGCTGGGTACACCAGGCACTGGTGGAAGGTGCAGCGCAAGCGCGGTCGTGACAGGCTGCGACTCAAGAAGCATTGGGGGAGATAGTGGTGCAGCGACAAAGAAGTGCCGCAAAAGCGCCGACAGCGAGGAGGACGTGAGCCAGGACCTGCTTATTCAGGTGCTGACCGTTGTGGCGCAGAACCGCATGCTGGCGAAGGCTGCTTGGAGCCCGAGCACGTCGATTCACCGGAAGGTGAGGCCTTCAGCACGCCTGATCCTTACGGGACCACGGCCACCAGCGGCGGCAGCACAGACGTTCGCCACCAAGATCATAGTGGAGCTGGTACTCAAGGGAGCGTTTGAGGTTGATCCCCTCCCAACCTTGAGGCCGAGCTCTACTACACCTAACGACGGTGCTACCGGTGCTACGGGAACGATTCATTCAGAGGTGTCCAGGACATGACCCTTCACCGGTTTGAAGGAACGCTCAAGCGCATCCCAAGCTCCATGCAGAACCTGCGCATGGTAGACTGCAACCTTGCTGCAGCGCTGCCAATGCTGCGAGCGGCAGTCTGCGCCATGGATTCAGGGGATCAGATCAATCCGCTGACACTGGTAAAGTCGTTCTCCGCACAAAGCGCAGTGTCGCGCTTGCCCAACGACATCGGTGACCTGGTTGCAGCCACCACGCTCAGCCTGTGCTGGTGCGAAGCTCTCAAGACGCTGCCACGAAGCATTGGCAGTCTAATCGCGCTGACGCAACTGGACCTGACCTGCTGCTTTGCGCTAAGCACCTTGCCGGACAGCATCGGCGACCTTCGCGCGCTGACGCTGCTGGATCTGACCTGCTGCTACGCGCTCGCCGGCCTGCCGGACAGCATCGGTAAGCTGACAGCGTTGGAGACGCTGAGCCTGCGCAGCTGCAACCGCGAGCTGCAGGAGCTGCCAGAGCGCATGTGCGATCTGCCCGCGCTGGCGGCACTCAAGCTGAGCCGCTGCGACCGTCTCACTGCGCTGCCGGAGCGCATCGGCGCGCTCTCGGCGCTCACGGCGCTGGACCTCAGCAGCTGCGGCGAGCTCGCGGCGCTGCCGGACTCCATCGGCGACCTGCGCGCATTGCTGGACTTGCGTTTGAGTGACTCAGTGCTCAGCAGCCTGCCGGACGGCATCGGCGGCCTCGCCTCGCTGACGTCGCTCAGCGTGTCTGGCTGCGCGTCCCTCACTGCGCTGCCGGAGAGCATGGACGCGCTAGCAGCGCTCACCTACCTGGGCGTACACCAGTGCGCTATCGCGCGCCTGCCCGACGCGACCGGCGCGCTGCGCGCGCTGCGGACGCTCTCGTGCACGCACTGCAGAGCGCTGACGTGTCTGCCGCACACCATCGGCGACCTGGCGGCGCTGACCACGCTCGAGCTGAGGTGGTGCACGCGTCTCGCGTCCCTGCCGGACTCCATCGGCAAGCTGGGGGCGCTTACGGAGCTCGATGTTGGGTACTGCCCCATGTTGACGAGGCTGCCAGAGAGTACGGGCGACCTGGCGGCGTTGCAGCGGCTTGATTTGGCGGGCTGCGAGGGTCTGCCGAGCCTGCCGGACGCGCTCGCGCGGCTGCGCCGGCTCACGCACCTGAGCGTTGCTGGATGTCAGGCGCGCGTCAGAGCGTCTGCCGAAGCGCATCATCATCGGACTTCTGCAGTGAAGGTCAAGGCGAGTGAAGGCGCTTGCGGTCTGCGCCACGGTTCTGCGGAACGCCACATTTTATAGCGACCATCATAGTTTGGTGAAAGACTAGTTTGCGCTGACTGCGATAGACGGAGGTATGTCTGCGTGCACCTGCACAGCACTGATATATTCACTGATTCTGAGCGCAGCTGTGTGCTGTGTTGCGCTGTTGCTCACCTGCTGTGCAACTATACGCATGGCACAAGCATGATCTTAGACTGCAGCATTGTAGGCAGTGCAGAAGCACTCATATTGTGCACCATGTAAGTATGTCATGGGTCTGGAAGTGCTCGGCTGCATGGCGAGATGCAGTGTCAACTGGCTGCGCGTAAACAAGCCCTCTTTCGTGCACCTTGTGCGCGAATCACCTGCAACATGTATTCATCGTTCATGGTCTTCATTGCAGCTTGCCACGCGTGTATGTGCGCGCATTGCCCTTGCTATACAGCATGTAAGTTTTCCCCACAACAGTCAGTGGAGATTCACTGCTCGTGCAGCAGTGTCATCTGTAACACCAAGGGGGTCTAGACCAAGGGTGTCTAGACCCAAGGGGGTCTAGACCCCCTTGGTACCACCGGTAGTCGGAGTGTGCTGCCTAATTGTTCGCGAGCTTGGAGCCAGAACCACAGGTGGCATGGGAGCTTGCCAATGATGGCCGATGCACACAAACACTTTTTTTCAATGAATGTTCGGAATGGCTTGCCTGAGCCCATGTATACAACTGCCATTGTGGCAGAAACATGCGGGGCGACAGTGCGTGGTCATGGGAGCCATCAGTGCTCAGCCTGGCTGTACTCAATGAGACAGCAGAAACTCTCACTCGCCCTACGTGATTAGCCTCAGGAGCTGTGCACGAGCAGTTGTAGTGATGTGAAATTGTCAAGGGGCGGCCAGCACGTACTTCGCCTACAGGGGCATGGGCATCAGCCATTTAAGCCCACATCAATCATTATATGACATGATGGTGTACTAGGGCTTCAACTGGTGAAGCGTACTAGGGCTTGGACTGGTGAAGTGGCAATGCTTCGTGGGTTCGTTCATGGACACCAAGGGGGGGGAGTATGAGTCAAACTGACCCCACCAAGGGTTTCCAACACACTTCCCCACCAGGCGCCCACCTACTGTACTTGGTCCAACTATAGTCAAGTGGCATGTATACAAATGGCCGTCCTGCTGGTGTCAGCATAAAATCGAAGCAAAGCAGAAGCAGAGCACCTGTGGCTAATTATGTACAGGTGTCCTCGTGAAATCTGTGTCTGCATGGACTTAAAAACTCCTCCAGCTTCCGTTTTGTTATCAAAAGCAGCAAATGTAAAAAAAGGTTCAGCGTTGCCTTGCAGCGGGTGTCTGCAATAGGAAGGGGGGAGGGGGGGAAGGGGGGTCCAATGCATTAGTCTGGTACACCTACATGGCACCACGACCGCGTACTCTCAGTGGTCATGTTGAAATTGCGCTCTTGAGCAATAACCAACACTGGAAACCGCGCTTGAATTAACGGCCTTCCTTGCATGACACAATGATTCTTGCATTTGCCATAACCTAGCCCGAACCCTACCCCCTAACCCTAGCCCACGAATGTAGTTCTCACACGAGTAATGCCAGTAGTGCGCTGCCAGAAACCTGACGCCATGGGCGCAACAGCAGGGGATGATGTGCTCACTAGAGTACAGTTAACAACACTATGGCCACAGACAGGAAAACCAGCACATGTCAAACCCATTTGATCAAGAAAACCAGCACGTTCAAAAACCGTTTCATCGGTCGCCAAAGCGACCCTGCCTAAAGAGCTCGAGGCACACAGCAGGGCTCAGCTCGCGTCGCGACCGTGCGCGGGGCGGCGACGGTGTGCGCACGCAGGTGCCACACTCACTCCCATGGTAGTACCAGGCTCGCTGACGCGGCGAACGAGGGCGGAGCGCAAGGCGGCGGCTGGCGGTGGTCGTCTATGTAGCCTAGCGCGCTCCGTGCGCATCTTACTGATGCGGCGTTTAGATATGTCGCCAAAGCCCGCGTTAGAAACAGGCTGGCGCAGCGGTGAGCGGCGGCACAGCGCACGAAACTGCTGTACAGGCCCCCCCCCTCCCCCCCTCCCCCCCCAATCCTGCACCTGTGCAGGTCCAGTGATGGTTGGGCATGAGACGAGAGCATCGTGCGACACGAGCCCCCCCCCCTCGCCCCCCCAGTTCCTCCTGCGCGCGTGCGCGCACGCACACACGATCATCTGCGCCGCAAATGGTGAGCTAGGCCGTGACGCCAGCTGCACGCGGGCCGACACATTACGAGACTGTGACTGTGGCAGTCACACGGAGAGCGCCGAGGCTGCGGCTGCTGCGGCCGCCGCGCGCCGCCGTTACCCAGCGGCGCCGCTATGTAAATAAATTCTGTCACCCAAAGGTGCGGGGTCCGGCGGCAGCGCCGCCTCGTCACGACAGCGGCGGCAGTAACGGCGGCGGAGGCACGCGCGCCCCGCCTCCCCCCCCATACCTACCTGCCTGCCTACGCAAACAGCTGCCGCGTCCCCGTGGACGGCTCGAGGTGGTTCTTGAGCGGGTCGTTTGGCAGCAGCTGCGCGAGCAGCTCGTGGAGCTCAAAGTTGGTCGTGGGCTTGGGGTCCTCGAGGTACGGCGCGCCGCGCGCGGGCGGCGGCCCGTCGTGGCACGCCTCCGCGCCACCTGCTGTCGCCGCTGTGGACTTCTCCCTGTGGAACATGTCCCAGCGCGGCTTCTGCAGCTGCTCCTCGTCGCTCATGATGGGGAGGGCCAGGATGTCGAGGTGGAGCTGCATGGCGTCCTCGACGCCGCCCAGCCTGCGGCGCGCGTTGAAGGGGGGGGGGAGAGGGGGGGTGGGGGGGGGGGTCAGCGGCAGTTGGGTTGCACGATGGCTGCAAACGCATTCATCGCATCGTGGCAAAGGATTTCAGGGCAACTGCAAGTTCTTGCTCTGTATCGGTTCCGTTGGTTTGTCGCTCAAGCACTGGGAGGCTTGGTGCAGTACTTCTAGTGGCAGTATCCTGCGGCACGTGTTGCCTAGATCACTTCTGGCAGAACTTGCGTTGGCCGTGCATGCGGCCACGCGCAGGCTGCCGATGCATCGCTGCCAAACATTCTACACAACGACCGCCATGGATCAGCGTCAGTACTGTACGCCCGATGAAAGCCGACGTGCATGCGGTGCGGCACCGAACAGCGTGGCTCGCATGGCGACGCACAGAAGGACGGCTGCAGTAATCCTGATCCTAACTCAAACCGGGTTGGTGACCCATGTGGGGGTGGAGCACAACAAAAACTGATGCTAAGACGCGCGAAGCTCAGCAGCGATGGGGCGGCGGCTTCGGAAAACGAGCGCCGCTTCACCGTGACCGGGCGGCGGTCGCACACGCACGCGCTGCTGACGGCGGCGCGCGCACGTGACACAATCTGCGTCACCTCCAACTTCACACTTGAGCTTTGGGTTGTGCGACTTCACAGTTGAACTTCACAGTTGAACTTACGGGTTGAGGTCAACGGCGTCGACGCCGAAGGGCTCGCGCATGGCCTGCATCGGAGCACAAGTGACAGTTGGGCCAGGGCATGAAATGTTGGTACAAACTGCAATGACAGTTGAGCAGAATGCATGGTTGCAGCACATGGCTTGCTGAACAGCATCCATAGTGTCAGCAGCACAGGGGTCAGGTTGAATGAGATAGTGGATAACACGCTCAGGGCGATGTGCCACTTGCTGCCTTGTGCTCATCAGGAACTGCTGTCACCGACGTGCAGTTGAGATTCATTGTTGACGTCAGAGCTACTCAGGGGCTTTTGTTTTGAGTTTACTGTGTTTTTTACTCTTTTGAACTGTGTTTTTCTACTTGCCATCGCCCCGTTAAAGACGCCGAGATACCCCAGCATCACCGGGATGTAGCCTATGATCCACAGCGCGTCGGTCACGTGGTCCACAAAGTCCTTGTCGACGCCGATGCCTGAGAAAAGGGGGGGGGGAGAGAGGGGGGATCAGTGTCGAAACTCTGCTTGCGCCAAGACACGTATGACGGTTACCCGCACGTCCCATGTGGGTACCGTCACAATTCAAGTTATCCGCACCCTGAAGTTCTAATATTGATACTGACAGCAGGCCAGCCTTCACCGCTGGACTGACCGCCTCCAGCCTACCATCCAACATCCAACAGGTCGTTTGTCTGCGGCCGTAGGGGCGAGCGTCACGTGCCTTGAAGTTTGCTGTAGCAGGTTTTAGCGCATAACCGCGCGTGGCGGTGCAGAGTCAACCTACGTAGAGCTCACGTCACTCCTGAGAAATTCAGAAAACAGACCACTGGTGTCTGTAGTGCCGGTTGCGCGCATGTGTCGATCCATAATGTTGAAGTGCACTGAGAGCTCACCCGCGTAGACGCCCAAGACGAGGGGGGAGATGAAGAGCATCCAGACGAGGAGGTGTGGACGTACATGTGCACGACACTTCAACACTTGAAAGTTGACATCAATACCTTCGATTCACGAATATGCATTCATGAATTTAAGGTACAAGGAGGCAGCGCTCACCCGCGTAGACGCCCAGGACGAGCAGGAAGATGAAGAGCATCCAGAAGAGGAGGTGGACGTACATGTGCACGACACTTCAATACTTGAAGATTTACAAAGCCTCAATTTGTGAAGTTGAAGTACACGGAGGCAGCGCTCACCCGCGTAGACGCCCAGGACGAGGAGGAAGATGAAGAGCATCCAGAAGAGGAGGTGGACGTACATGTGCGGCACCTGCACGCCGCGCAGGATCGCCAGCGCGCCGTACTTGACGCGCGAGTCGTTGAGCGCGGCTGCAGCAGCGCAGCGCCGCGGGGGGGGGGGGCAGAGGGGGGCACAGTGCGTAAGAACGAGATGCGGCATCACGCGGGCTAGATCCATACCACTGAAGTACTTTGAAGTATATATATGTGTGGAGGGGGGGGGGGGGCGGGGGGCACCGAGAGCGGGGGGCGCGATGAGGTGAATGCAGGAAAGGGGGCAAACCTACATCAGTGCATGATTTGCAAATGTGATGCACGAGTCGTTGAGCGTGGCTGCAGCGCAGCCGGCCGAAAGGGGGAGGGGGGGGGGGGGCGCCCAGAATGGGGGGAAGGGGGGGGCGCGCTTCTGTAAGAACGAGATGCAAGGCCGCACGTACGCACGGCAGGATCTGGGATATGCCCAGCTCAACCTAATGATGCACAGCAAAGATCACGGGCTTGTTGTTGAAACTGATCATGATACATGCGGCTGAGTTGCACTTGGTGTTCAAGTCTTTTGACGACTCTGAAGGCGGCGTGCGGACTCGAGGTGAAGGATGAAGAACGATGCGCGCCGAATAGGGGCTGTAGTCTGGGTCACCAGCGCGCAAGTGCCGCAAGCAGACCCCTCACCCTAACCCTAACCCTAAATCCAGTCCTGACCGAACCCTAAACCTGAAGTGGTGGTGGTGGACTGGGCTGCTTATCGTAGGAGGCTAGGTTGAGCCAAGGCACTCCCATGCACAACGCCAGATGCAGGGCTGAAAACTGTCCTTTGAGGCATCAGCTCATGTGCTTGCACCTGCCAGCGTCCGCGCTCACAACCGACAAAATCCCTGGCGCCTGAAATTTTCTGTCTACCCCCGGGGCCAAGTGCAGCGCCTTCTCTTGCAACAGTCTTTTCCCGAAGCACCTGCTTCTACGCTCATGCCGCTGCCGCACACGCACGCGCGATGCTCCGCAGTCTTGCGTACAGGAGCGGTCGGCGCGGGCGGGCACACCAAGACGCTCCTTGCGCCGACGCGCCAACATTGCAGCATCTGCACGCGTGCCGCAACACAATATCCGCAGCCGTAACTGCAGCATGCGCAGCTCCGCTTTTGCGATGCGGCTGGCGGAACCGCGACAGGTGCACAGGCTTGAGGGGCCTGGGACTGTACTATGCGGGGGGCGCCGCACATGGCATCGCGCCGTGCGTTTGCGGTTGCGTTCAGAGTGCTTGCACCTTCGCGCCTTCGCTCACGCCGGCGCGCTGCGCGAAGCACGCCGCACCGCGTGCGACCCCCGCAACGCGGGCAACGCCGTGCAGGCGCCTGCGGATGTTCTGTGCGAGCAGGCCTGCAGACCAGCGGCAGCAAAGCCCTGCAGCACTGCGCGAACAAATGTATGCTTCTGCAGAAAGTACTGAGTAAACTCCAAGTACATGGTATGTAGGTGATGTGCGCGCCGCTGCGAGACTCACATTGCAAGCCCTTGAGGGCCTCGCCGTTGAGGCTCGGCGGTTTCGTTTCCGGCGTCTGCTGCTCTTTCGGCAGCGCGCTGTACGCCTGGAGGCGCGCATCCTGTGGCAGCAGGCGTGGCGATTCGACAGTTGTCGTTGAACATCGGAACATCAGCTGTGAGGGATAAGCCCATGTACACATCAGCTTGTGCAAGTCGTTTGTACAACTGCGTCGCTCTCTGCACACCGATCATACAGCGAGTGACTGATCTGTCGCTGACTGATCTGCGCCACCAAGACGGATGTCCATGCAAGCGCGCGGCAATTCAATACTGCACTTGTTGTTGATGATTGGGTTGATGTGAGGGCTGCATATAATTCTAACCCTAGGAAGACACGGAAGCGCCGGCCCCCTTTGGGGCCTTCATGAAGAAGAGTCCATGAGTACACACATGTCAGCTTGTGGGCTCCACCACGCGATGTGCCTCACGGAAGCGACTGATGCATAGCTGATCGATCTGCGCCAGCAAGACAGATGTCCACGCAGCGTGCGTGAGAATGACGTTTTCATATCGACGGCAAAGAGTGCGCTGGTATCCTGGCACACACGGACCGTAGCCGGCGTGCGCCTCACTGCAACACTTGCGTCACTAGCGGCGGCGGGTGGCGCGCGTGTGTTTGCTCACACCTGACCGTCTGCGCTATCTGCAGATCTGGCGCAGCGCGTCGTGCGCTGGCCTTGCAGCTTCAAAGTATGGCGCATTTGTGGTGTGTGTACAGGCGGTCCAACACGGTGAGCGCGTGCAAAGCGGCAAACGAGCAGAGGGAAGCCCCCACCCCTCCACACCACCCAAACGAATTCAAAGAAATCATGGGCGCCACGGGCGGTGGATATGGGCGGGGGGGAGGGGTACCCCCCCCCCGCTCCCCGCCAACGAAACCACCAAGAACTACGAATTCAATAGAATCATGGGCGCCGTGCGTGGAAATGGGACGTGGGGGGGGGGCCAACGAAAACCACAAACTTTGAGAACTGCGCCTAGCGCTCACCTCCACGCGCTTGTACGCGACGACCGTGTCGCACGCCCAGATGACCACCATGACGCACTTCTTGTTGTGCGGCAGCCTGCGCAGGACGTCGATCTCGGCCTGCGTGAGGAGGCCGCGCTCGCTCAGCTCGCTCCAGCTGTAGAAGTCGGCGAGGTCCATCCAGCTCAGGTAGTGCGCGGCGTTCATGAGCCGCACGATGCGCTCCTGGACGTCGGGCGCGTGCCGCAGGTACAGCTTGGCCGTGACGACGGCCTGGGGGCGGTGTGTGTGTGTGTGGGGGGGGGGGGGGGGGGGGGGGAGCGGCATACGTGAGGTTGCGATAGATGGCCGCAATGAGCGTCACACGTGAGGTTAGATGAATGGCCACACGATGCGCTCCTGGACGTCCGGCGCGTGCTGCAGGTACAGCTTGGCCGTGACGACCGCCTGGGGGGCGGGCGGTGGAGAGTCACTTGTTTATGGAGCGTCGCATGTGAGGTTACATAAGTGGACTCCTGGACGTACGGCGCGCGCCGCAGGTGCAGGTTGGCACTGTCCGAGCGGGAACCTGCAAAACGAGCTGCGTGGTGGGCGGCCAGTCGTGGCATTCGCCCATCTCTGATGCCGAGCGCTGCCCACTCGCTGCTGCCGCAGCGCACTGCCACTACTCCCAACAGGCCCGCTCTCTCATGTCTGGGAGTGCGCGCTGCGCACCACCATTGAATCGCTACAAGGCAGGGCGTGCATCAAGATAAAAATGATATTTCAAGTTCCAAAAACTTCAGAGAACGAGAACCTGTAGGCATTAAAATCAAATCTAAGGAATAACTCTGTACGAAAAGTTTACAGTTAGGTACAAGTCTTTTAGACTATTGTTTTCTGAAGTTATATTCATTTTTTCTTTTTTCTTTGTTTTTTCGCGGCCCGACGCGTCAGCGCTCAGCGTGCTCGCCGCCGTCACCAGGATGCCCTTACCCTAACCTTTACCCGACACCACAGCAAAATGCGCGCCCGTGTGTAATCAGGCTGCGCCTGCGCGCGCGAAACGACTCGGTCCCCCGCAGCGCAGTGGACCTGACGTGAAGTTCATCAACTTGCCCCTACACAAGCTTCATGAACTGTGACATTGGCGGCGGCGCGAGTACACCGCTGGATCAATCGTGAACTGCATCAGCGCTCAGTCCACGCTCACCGTGGTCGCCGGGTCTGACGCGGCGATTGCGGCGCGGCCCTGCTCCTTGAACTCGTTGTACGCGCTGCGAGGGGAGGGGGGGGGGGGGGGGGGCAGCGGCAGTCAGCGCCGGGACCGCAGTAGCCCAATGAGCGCAGACGGCATGTATGTAGGTATGTATGTGCGCGCGGCAGCAGCGTCCAGGGAAGTGAGACGACGCAAAAATAGCCGGATGCTGCTGAATTGCCCGCAGCTGGCCGGTGGCTGACACTTCCGTGGCTGGAAAATGTGCGGCACCAAGAGGAAGGGGCTCACAGGCCCTGATGCGCAGCAGTCCTAGCCCTGACCCATACCCTGACCCTGACCCGTTGTGCTGGGCGCATGCCCACCGCCTCACGATGGCAAAGAGCACAAAACCTCGTAAGCGCTGTGAAATGCAACAAGTAAAGGCGCTGGTGCTGCAAGAGGCTGACTGCATGGGCATACTGCAGTACCCCCCCTCACACTTCATGCCAGTGGCTGCAGATGCGGAGCGCCGCAAGCGGCAATCTCCTGAATGGAGGACATCATGTGCCGATTGATGGCACACAAGCTGCAGAAATGTCCGCATCGCTTGCAGGGACGTGCACGCGGCAAAAATGAGCCTTCACCTTCAACTCTAACCCTAACCCTAACCCTAACGCTGACCCAACCCACGCGCATCGAGAGGGTCGTTGAATGTGCCCCCATCGAAGCCAAAAAAAGCCCCCCTTCCCCCTGTCGGAGTCACCGCACTGCGGCCATCTGCTTCATCAGCGCCAGCACAGGTAAGGTATCTGCTGCAGGGGTCAGGTCAGCACCAGGGGCACTTGCTCAAGGAGAAGACGAGGGGGAACGGCAGTGACACGCTGCGAATGCGGTCACAATCCATCTTCAACACGCAGCTGCAACGCGCAGGAGAAGAGAACGAGAGGGGAGGACAGCAAGTGACGCCCCGCGCGACGCGACCGCACCTCGAACACATGCGTGCGCGCGCACCTGTCGAAGAAGAAGGCAAGGAGGAATGATTGTGACACTCTGCGAACGCACGCCACAGCGTTGTCATCCGCCATCAACACGTGGCGACAGTGACACGCTGCGTACGCGCGTCAGAGCGCGGCGTCACCCCATACCTCAACGCGCGCGCACCAGTTGAAGAAAAAAGTGCAGGGAACGACACCGAGGGACGCTCCGCGCGGCGCGACCGCACCTCAACACGCGCGCAGCTGTTGAAGATGCGAGGAGGAATGCGAGTGACACGCTGCGGACGGCGGTGTCATCCGCCATCAGCACGTCGCGACAGGAACGCGCAGAGTATGTGCAGGGGAGCGGCTCTCGCCAAACTTCAACGCACGCGCGAGCGCGCGCACCTGTTGAAGAAGAAGGCGAGGAGGAACGACAGGATCGCCTGCATGTACGCGAGGTACTTGGCGGCGACGTCGGGGATGACGCGCGCCTGCACGACGCCCGCCATGCGCAGCGAGAACCACATGGCCATCCAGCCGAGCAGCACCCAGACCTTGGCGTCGAAGAGGAGGAGCTCGAAGACGGTGCCGGAGAAGGTGAAGGGGCGCGCGCTCAGGGAGCTCGGCATCGCGCCGATGCCCTTCCAGAGGCGGTTCGCTGTGGAGGGCGGGGGGGAAGGGGGGGGAGGGGGCTTGAGGGTAATACTCGGCGGCGGCGCGCTTTATAGGCCATACTGTCAATATGCAGGTCAAGGGGGGGGGGGAGGGGGGGAATAGGGAGCTCGGCATCGCGCCGATGCCCTTCCAGGGGCGGTTCGCTGCAGGGGGCGGGGAAGGGGGGGGGGGGGGGGGGTGCTCGGAGGTTTTCTGACTTTCTAGGCCATGATGTCGATGTGTAGGTCAAAAGGGAGGGGAAATGCGCTCAGGGAACTTGGCATCGCGCCAATGCCCTTCCAGAGGCGGTTCGCTGCGTGTGGGGGGTGGGTTGATGGTGGTGCTCAGTGGCGTTGTGCAATGCTGTTGTGGGTTATGGGCGAGCATGCTACAAGGGTTGGGGTGTGGGTGGATCGGTGAAGGTGATAAGGAGTGGGGGTCAGGGAGCTCGGCATTGCGCCGATGCCCTTCCAGAGGCGGTTCGGTGCACACGCGGGGGGGGGGGGGGGGGGGGGGGGATGAGGGGGGGTTGAGGGTAGTCGTTAGTGGTGTTGTGCAAGGCTTTGTGGGCTAGCAGGTGCATAGATCGCTGTGTGGGCGGTTCGGTGAAGGTGACAAGAAGTGAGCAGTCAGGGAGCTCGGCATTGCGCCAATGCCCTGACAGCGGCGTTTGATGCACATGGGGGAGGGTGGGGAGGGGGGGGGGGGGCGACGGGCAAGTGCAGTGCTCAGCGGTGTCGTGCTGACGAGGCCAGCGTGGTCGCTCAAGGCGGGGTTGAGAGGGGGGGGGGGGGGGGGGCACTGTGGGAGCTCAGCATCGCGCCGACGCGCCCTCTTTGCGGCAGTATGGTAGCGTGCGGTGGTGTCGTGCATCGCATCACAGGCCTTCACGTGACATCGTTCGGGGGTCGGGGTGGCGAGGCGCAGGGGGGGCCGCGCTGCGGGTGCTGCACATTGTGGCCTATGACGTGCGGAAGGCGGTTCACGGCCGCGGGCGGCGCGGATATGAAACGCGCAGCGCTGAGCGGTGAGGTGTGCTCTCAAGGCACTGACAACACCCATCATGCGCGGACAGTCAGAGCATTGCGACAGGCGAGACGGGGCGCTGGGGACCCGGTGACATGCAGCGCTCCTCACAAGGCCATCAGCCGCCAAAGCGGGATGGGAATTGCAGCTGATGAGCTAGTAGCGGCAGTGCAGCGGCGCTCGCGTGCTGCACTTCGAGAACCGTTCATGCCAGGACCGAAAGGCTGGTCGAGCAGCCTGCTGCAATTTGGGCAACAACGGCAAGCTGAGGGAGCGTGCCGGAGCCCTTCAAGCGGCAGTTCGCCGCCGCGCTGGAACGGAAATCAAGGATGACGAGTCATTCAGCGGCATTGCAGTGGCGTGTGCGTGCCGCATGGTGTGAACTGCTCGTGCCATGACTGATGTGCTGGTGGAGCAGCCCGCTGCGGTTTGGACGACAACGGCAAGCTGAGGGAGCGGGGCGACCGCGACAGCGCCGACGTCCTCTGCGACGTGCCGCCGGACATGAGAGCGACTCTGATTCTGATTCTGATCAAAACCCAACCGTAACGCCGGCCTTAACCCTAGTAACACCGTGACGTCTCAGGTGGCGCTCCTGCATGCCGACGGCCGCTGCGTCGCTGCCGCTGACGAGTCAGCAGCAGCGATCAGACATTGCTACACAGACAGTAGCTCGCTGAGCGCGCAGTGCTCAGCAAACGAGGCCATCCGCTGCGACAGCGCGGCGACGATGAGCGCGACGCAGCGAGTTCCCGTGCATCCCGTTCTCGAGCGGCAATACCGCAGCGACGACGGCAGTGCTAAATTTGGCAGAGGCATTGGAAACAACTAAGAATGCGGCAAGCGCGCGCGTGATGTCGTCGCCATTGAAGTAGTATGTGGCACCCGCAAGGATTTTCAGCATGTGCACGAAACGGCTCTCGATACGACCACGAAGAACGCCAGGGCGCTCTCGCTCCGTCGCGGTAATGCTCATCAACTGTCAGTTCGAGTGCAACTGTTACCGTACCGATACTGGGCCGCTTGTACGATGCTTGATAGCAACAGGACAGTGTCACACGGCATGCAGTGCCCCAGAGAGCTCTTCCACGGTGCACAAGGTGCCCTCAACCTTCCATCACCTCTGAGGCACTCTCAGGCACGATTATCGTGCGTGTTCTGCCTGTGCATGCGACCGTGGCTGTGTACCCTCGCGTGTGCAGTGTGCTGCGGCTGAACTGCCGCTGTACTGGCCGCCTGCGCTGCGCAACCGCGCCTCCACGCCTGGTGTGGAGCGAACTTCAAGCTTGCATGCGCGCACAGAGGTGACGCCACTGCGGTGCAGCCAGTGCTCACGACAACACGCGGTGCGCCCAGAAACTTGGAAAGAGCGACCGAGCCTCCAGAAAGAGTGACCGACGCTGTACAAAACCAGACCGCCAACGCGTGCGGCGCATGCACAGTTCGAACCACAGCTTGAAACAGACGCCGGGGCATGCGTGGTGTGAGCTGCATCTGCGATACATGCGCCGATGACCTCATGGCGTTCAGCGCGCGCGCTGATGGGCAGATAGCACAGCGTCGTCCAAGTTGCAGCAAACTTTAACTTAGAGGTGCCAGACTCTGAGGTCATCTGGCACCCGCGGCCTCGATCATGCCACCATGACTGCAATCTACGACCCATCAGCCAACACATGGCTCAGTCCGCCTGGGTGATCGTTGTCCACTTCAACCTGAAAAAGTTCCTGAGTGACTCTGCCACTGGCACTAACTTATTCAATGGTTTGAGGGCCTTGATTTGAGATTTGGAGTACACGATTTTCGCGCCCTGAGCGAGAATTAATAAAAAGTACACGATGCTGCTGCAGGAATGATGATGATGTGACTGTGGCGAACTTCAAGTCAAACTTTGCACACACTGTGCTGTCATGATGACTGTTGGCTACAACTGACTCTCGCTGACAGACATCATGATCATCATGTCACATGTGGTGCAATCATGATGATTGTGCGGCCAGGCGTTGCAGAAGCAACTGTTGAGGCAACTAACGGCCTGAGTTTATGTGCCACGGCTGTGTCGTACAGTGCATGCAGGTACTACTCATACCAGGTATGCACGCCGCTGCATCGACAGCACCTAGTGAGCATCATGAATATGATGTACACATGATCATCATGGTCAACTGTAACAGTTGCGGTCCGTCGGGTCGGCGACCGTGAGCTTAGTCCAAGTTCTGCTGAGCTTTGATTGCCATCTTCAAATCTGTTGAACCAAATCTGGCCATTCAATGTGAGGATCCGTTCTGGCAACCAAAGTAGCCTAAACTTGCAGCTTTTTCATGAACAGGCTAACTTGAAGCTAGCACTACCGTAAATTAAATACTATGCATTATGCAATTACTGCCAAGCAGCCTGAGGTGCACACCCAAGATCATCGTGCCTCAGGCTTGAAAGCGCAAGCATGGACAAGAAGGTTGCACTGCATCGATGAAAATACGAATCTGTTGACCATGCATATCATGAATCTGATTGACCACTGGCAGGTCACATGAATTTCATTGAGCACTTTCAAATTGCCCTCTATTTGGCACCAAAATCTTAAACTTGAAGTCCTGGACACATCAGAGATGGTACACACTGGTGATGTTGCCCGCTCCGAGGTGTGCGACTGCCGGCGTGCAATGACTCAATATTGTGAGCAGACTGTCTGATCATGAACGAGACGTGAGTATCACGTGAGTGACTGTGCCTACAAGTTGCACGGTGGCAAGGTTTCTGAGATGACCGACCATAATTGGCTAGCCAGCCACTGACGCACCGGAGGCACACTGCAGCCGCTTCAACGAAGAGCTGATGATGCCCGTAATGGCGCTACCATCAATGCAGCCTCGAATTGGTCCGGAGCACAGTCATCTGACACAATTACGGTGTGTGGGTGAGTGAGAGACTTTCATCATCATCGAAGCTCACCATGATGAACCACCTTCTTCGCCTGCCGTACAGACTGCCCCACCGGGCAGAGCGGTTCCTCGTCCCTTTTGCTCATTCCCGCCCGCTGTCGCCGGCACCAATCGACCGCACAGGTCAATAAAGCAGACTTGGTTGAGTGAGTACCGAAAATTCCTCAGACCTCGAGAAATTTCCAACCCGTCATAGCTCAGCAGCTCAGACCCTCAACCACATTAGCAACTTGCATTGAAGAAAAAAACTTGGGCGGCCGCAACAGAATCCTGCTTGTTTGTGAGCCGCGGTACATGAACAACACACTACAGGCCAAAACCAGTGCCGGGTTAAATGTGATGACATGACCAGGGCCGGAAAGCTGCACTAAATGTGTGACACTGCGACGGCGTCGCACGCGGCCCCGCGGCTACGGGCGCGCGCCGCCGCCGCCGGGCGGCCGCGCAGCCGCGGCAGCAGCGCCCGCGCGCTGCTGCTGCTGCTGCTGCAGGCGCGCCGCCTTCTTGCGCTGCTCCTCGAGCTGCCAGTCGCGCAGGACGCGCGCGTACTTGCGCGACTGCTTGTCCCACTCGTCCTCCGCGGCGTCGCCGACGGCCATGCGGTACACGAGCTCCTCCTCGCCGATGCCCTCCGCGAGCTCGACGAGCGTCGCCATGACCGTCGTCACGAAGTTCGGCCGGTCCTTGTCGGGGCGGCGCCCGAGGTACACCCACGCGCCCGTCGCGCGGTCGTGCGCGACCTCCGCGATGAAGACGGCGCCGCGCCCCGCCGCCGCGGCGCGCATGTCCGCGGTCAGCCGCGCCGCGTCGTGCCGCGCGAGCGCGACGACGCCCGTCACGTCCACCGGCGCGCCGCCCTGCGCCTCCGTGGTCAGCCGCAGCGCGCCCTCGGCGCTCGCCGCGCGCAGGTCCACGGACGCGACGTCGAGCCACTTCCACTTGAGCAGCGCGCGGTGCGTGCCGACGACGTACGGCGCGTCGGGCTGGAAGATGACGCCGTCCGTGCGGTGCGAGCGCCCGTCGCGCGCGTCGAGGTACAGGCGCTCGCGCGCCGCGCCGGGCGGCCGCGCCACGCAGCGCAGCAGGTCGCCCACCTGGTGGGGGGGGGGGGGGGGGGGGGGGGGGGGGGGACATGGGAGCAGCGCTCCGTGAGCGGCGTCGCAGGCTGAGGCGCTGCGGTCAGCAAGAGGCCTGCTGGCGCTGCTGTGCAGCGCGGCGGTGCGGGCGCTCTGCGTGCCGCCCGAACGTGCGAGTCGCACAGCGCAGTGGCTCGCGTGGGCACGGCAGCACGCGCCGCTATGCTGCCAGTCACTGCAGGTGACGTGATTTCGTCTCTGGCATGTAAAGATGTGACGCAGATGGAGAGGTATGACGGCGGTCGTGCTCTGATGACGTGTTACGCATTGCGAGTGGCTGGCGCAGGGGACGGCCGCTGCTTCCTGTCAGTGCGGACTTCAATGCGCATGAACTTCAAGTCACTGGCCGACTGCTGCTTGAGCGCCCGCAAGAAAGCGCGCCTGCACGCAGCATGCATCTGCGACAGGATCTGTGCAGCGCGACAGTGGCTGCACCCCCCCCCCGCACAAACACACGACACGCACTCCAGTAACTACATGCTGCGCCTACGGTCCGGCTCTACGCAGCCCCCCCCCCCCCCCCCCCCCCGCGCCCCACCACACGCTTCAGGCGCGGCCGCCGCCGCGCTCACCTGCGAGCGCGCAAAGAAGCGCTTCTGCGCGTAGCGCAGGTGTGGGACGCCCTTGAGCGACGTGGGCGCGCCTTCCGCGCCCGCCAGCGCCGCCAGGTACGGCGCCGTGATCTGGTTCGCCACCTGCTGGAAGCGCAGCTTGAAGGGCGCCGCCAGCAGCGGCCGGCCGCGCAGCGCCAGCATGTCGAACGCCATGAACGTCGCCTCCGCCGCGGGCGCGCCGTCTGCGCGCGCGTACGCGTACGCATCGCGCGGCGGGGCGAGCAGCAGCCATGCGGGGTTGAGTCTGAGTGAGGCGGTCGCGCCTGGGGTGAGCATGCGCGTGTACGAGGGAAGTGTCCGCGTCCGAGGTGAGCACGCATATGCAGCAGGCGAGTGCCGGCGCCCGCGCAGCACCCGCATGTCGAACGCCATGAACGTCGCGTCCGCCGCGGGGGCGCCGTCTGCGCATGCGCGTGCGTACGCGGCGCGGCGGCGGGGGGGGAGGGGGCGGCGGCAGCGGCGCTGAGTCCGAGTGGCAGTTTCGCGTCTGAGGCGAGCGTGCTCGCGCAGCAGGCGAGTGCCGGTGGCGCCTGTGCCAAGGTGCCGAGGCGGCTTGGAAAAGCCTCGAGGCGTGGGTTCCGCGGCCGCCGATGCCACGCGCAAAGATGCAGCGCGCCTGTGCGGATCTCAGCGCGAGAGTGCGTCTCCAGGAGACTCTGGGTGCGCATATGCTGCGCCTTTGAGAGCGACGGCATCCGTTGAAGGCCGCACAGCATTGCGCGTCGCATTGGTATTGGGTGGAATGCTGCCAGGGAAGCTACAATCAGTTCGCACGCATCATTTCTGCTTGTAGAATCCAACGCCCATATGACCATGGTGGAATACGACAACCATATGACCATGGCGGCTGCGCAAAGCACGTCGCTCTGCTGGACGAGCGTAGCGGCGCCGGCATTTCACGCCGCAAGCACAACGACGCATGCCCCACCCACCCGCGCCGGGTGCGCCGCTGCGGTGCACAACTCCCCGTCCAGCACCGTCCCCGCGCCGAACACCTTAGCGAGCGCCGCACCTACGTGACCATTGCAAGTGGACAAAACACATCTGCGCTTCTGCACCAGAACAGCAGCACAGCTACTTCGCGCCCCGTGCGCGATGGACGCGGCAGCTCACCCGCGCCGTGCGCGCCGCTGCGGTGCACGAGCTCCCCGTCCAGCACCGTCCCGGCGCCGAACACTTTTGCGAGCGCCGCGCCGCCCGCGACCGCGAAGCAGCCCATCTTGCGGTCCACGAGCACGCACGCGCCGCCGCCCTCGCCCTCCTCCGTCACGACCAGCAGGTAGCGCACGCCGTCCGTCTTCTCGCTGATGAAGTAGGCTCCGCCCTGCACCGCGGCGATGTCCGCGCGGCACATGTTGACGGGCATCGCGCCGGGGAAGCCGTCGCCGCCGCCGCCGCCGCCGCCGCCGCCGCCGCGCCCGAGGTTGCGCAGCGCCTGGCACTTGCTCTTGGCGGACGCCGCCACCTGCGCGGAGACGCAGCGGCGCGGAGGCGCAGAGGCGCGGCGCGCGCGGTGAGAGAGCGCGTGCGGCGGCGTCGCACCTACTGAGGGGCCCTGCTGGGCCCGGTGTACCTACCCTGTCGCGTCGGCGGCGCTGACATTACTGAGCACTGCTGCATATTGCGCGAAACATCGCGCTCGTCGTGTCGCAGCCACCCTGTGAAGACTGAGCAGTGTTGCTGATGCACCATGCCAGCTGCTTGGCGGCACGGCCTGAATCTGTTGGCATCACAGGGCGGATAGGGTTGAACAGCATCGTCCAAGTCTGGATCACCTAGCACTCAAAACTGGCAGTCCGGATGTCCACGAGGACCGCAAATGCCTTGACAAACGTTTGCCAGAAGCAGGAGGGCGGCGAGGAGAGAACCGCATCTCGCGGTTTTAGCGCTGAGGACGGCGCGTCACCGCATTGCAACATCGTCTGCATCTGCGAGGAGCGCCGGACCGCACCGCCGCGCACTGCACGCCACGCAGCTTCCCCCCCCTCCCCCCCCCCTATATAAAAACCTCGTACAGCGCTCGACAAGCATGTACGCACTGGCCCACGCGTGCGCGCTGCGCGCCGCCGCGGCGGCCCCTGCTCCCAATGCCCGCGTGCGCGCACTCACGTCGAGGCGCGTCTCCCGCGGCGGGTCCGCGATGAGCGACAGCGGCTCCAGCGGGTCTATGCCGCCTATGAGGCGGAACAGCGCGAGCGCGAGGTGCTTGGTCATGAGGTCCGCCTGCTCCTCGTCCGCGGCGCCGAGCCACTGCGCCTGGATGTGCGGCTGCAGCTCCAGCTCCACCTGCGGCGGCGGCGGCGCACGGCGCGGCGCGCAGACACGGTGGGAAGCGCTGCCGTTGGAGACGCGCCGTGACGCTCGGCAGCAGTGCGCCCGCCCTGCAGTCGCATCGCGCGGCGGCAACATGCGCTGAGCGCTGCGGTGCGCGTCTCTGCTCGCGTGCGCCGTGCTGTGCACGTGGGACGAGGCGCATTGGGAGGAACACTGCGCGCGGCGACAGTCAGAAAAGCCCCCTGCGCCGCGCGCGTGCGACACGGATCTGCACGTGTGGCATGCGCGTCTCAATGAACACTCGTGACGTCAGCGCCACCGCCGTTCTCATTGAGCCCCCCCTGTCCCCAACCAATCATGGGGCAGCAGAGACCCAGCACGCCGCGCATCGCACATGGCATGCCCCGTTTGGGACACATTAAGCATTTCGGCCATACATCAGGAGGATGCAAGAGCCTTCACAACTTTGCTCTTGGGAGCACAGGTTGCTCTCAGAAGCACAGGTTGCTCTCAGGAGGTTCTCCGCTAGTGCTGGCAGGTTCTGTCAAGTTCTGGGACAGGATACGCCCCCCAAGAGTCAATCCGTGACGTGCTGTGCACATCTGGTGGATGTCCGCTCCCCCGCTCCTGCCCGCACGCGCGCACGTGCTGCCGCCAGGCGCCCCCCGCTCCCTCCCCCGCTGCTGCGCATCGGCCGCACCCCGCCCCCCCCCATGCCCCCCTCTCACGCACCTCCAGCACCTGGCTGTCCTCCGTCAGCCCTGCGTCCTCCCCCCCCGGCAGCTGCTCCGACACGTCCACCATGCTCGCGTCGAGCCGCCAGTGCAGCGCCGCCTCCGGCGGCGCCTCGCGCGGCGACTGCCACGTCGCGCGCCGCCGCCGCCTCCGCTGCCGCCACCCCGGCGGCGCCGCCGCCGCCGCCGCCGCCGCGACCGCCGCGGGCCCCGCCGCCGCCGCCGCGCGCACCGCCGCCGCCAGCGCCGCGTCCGCCGCCGCGGGCTCCTGCGCATCCTCGACGCTCACCATGACGCGGAAGTCGTACGGCGCGGAGGGCAGCTGGAAGTTCATGGTGAGCTTGGCGTCCTTGGTCTCGCGGCGCACGGTGCCGGCATCCGCGACGACGACGCGCGCGCCGTCCTCGTACGTGTAAACGGTGTCCGCCGAGAGCGTTTCTGAGAGGAGGTTGGGGGGGGGGGGGGCAAGGCAGGGTGCACGTAAGCGGGAGCAAGAGGAGGGGGGGGGGCACGGGGAAACGCTGGCGGCCTCACGCGCGTGTACACAGAGCTGTAGCTGCTGCTGCGCAGTGCATGCGGGGGGGCAACGCAGGGTGTCCTGCATGCATCGGCAAGACGAGGTCGTACCGTCGCGTGAATCAACATCTCACGCCATCCCAGGCTGCTGCTGCCTATGCATCGCAGCGTCGCGTGCGGGTCACCAGCTGGTGATTGCGGTCGCCTCAAACACTGCACTGGGCGAGTCCCTGTCCAGGCACTGTCGCGCAAGGCGCCAGTGCACCCAGATGACCAAGGAGACACTGTGAGGCCCGCACGCGTGTCATCAGGAGACGTCGCCGCCACACACAACGCTTCCGCACGCAGGGCCTACGCGCCGCCCAACGCCCCCCTCCGCACAGCGCAACTTCAACTTCAACTGCAAACGCGCGCAGCCAACCCCCGGCGCAGCCCCAACGCGCACGCGGCACTCGCCTTTGATGCGCGCTGCGGCGGCGGCGGCGGCGAGCGCGGCGGCGGCGGGGTCCGCGCCCGGCGCCGCCGCCGCCGGCGCGACGGCGTACAGCGCCGCGGCGCCGCCCTTGATGGCATTGAACGCGGGCCCGCTGACGCCGCCCACAAACTCGTACTGCGCCTGCTTCATCTCCTGCATGTCGCGCGAGATGGCGCCAGAGCCCGGGACGGTGTGCGTCGCGCGCGTGTTGCTCCCGCTGCGGCGGCGGCGGTGGCGTGGACTCCGCGTTCAGCGGCGGGCAACACACGCGTGCTTGCAAGACAGAGGCCGCAGCTGGCCGGCGCGAAAGGAGGGGGCCCGCGCGGCCCCGACGGCTCAACTGAGCTGTGCACACGCGTGCGTGCGCGCTGCTGCCCTGCCTGTATGGCCGCGGCGCGCGCATGCATGTGAAGCGCGCATGCAGCTGGCCGTTATCAGCACATATCGTAGCGCGGTGCGTGAGGTGCGCTCGCAGCTGGCAGTCGCCAGCGCATAAAGGCGCGAGTCTTCTATAGCGGAGAGCGCGCATGCGATTGCACACACCAGGTCATGCGGCAGCGCGCATCTTACAGCGGGCGGATGACCGCGGTACGTGCATGCACGTGGAGCGCGCTCGCAGCTGGCAGTCACCAGCACGCTTGTGAAGTACTGCACGAAGTAATCGATAAGCAGCGTATCGCAGCGCGTGCGTGTGGAGCGCGCGCGCAGCTGGCAGTCACCACAACTCTTGTGAAGTTTATGATACAGTGCACATTGTAGAGCGCGCGCGGCTTACAGCGGGTGGATGAGCCCCAGGCGCGCCTCCACCTCCAGGTTCGCCTTCCTGCTCGCCAGGCGCGCCGTCTGCTCCTCGGTGAGCGTCCGCATGATGCCGCGCCGCACCTGCAGATAGATATTGTGGCAAGACACAGCGCTCAGCAACACAGTATCGGAGCAGGGGCTCAACACGTCACGTTGCGCGAGGTGCATCGTTGCGCCGTACATCATCAATGGCGCATGGCCATGGCCTACAGCTTGCGCGCGTGTCAGAAGTCCGTTGTTGCGCGTGCACGTGCGATTTGAGCACGGAGTTGCTGCCGTGCGCGGGAGCGGCAACAACGGGGCAGGTAGATGTTGACGATGAAGGTGCGCTTTGGTGGCATGCATTGAACGGACAGCACCCCTGCAGAGACCAGACAGCCGCCGCATTGAAGCAAGGCACAGCATGCTTATAGTTCCTTGCAGATTTTAAGTGCTTCTTCGTTGTTGTTTGTTGCGTGCACACCGGTTCTGAGCACTGACTCGCGCTCACCTGCGTCAGGAATATATATATCTCCTTGTCCACGGGGTCACCCACTGGCGCCATCGTCGCTAGCATGTGCACTGGCGCAGATGCTATTTTCATTTCGCCCTGTGACACGAGCGATCAGACATCGTGTCAGCGCCAGCGGCGGGTTCACGCAGGTGGATGTCATGATGGAGCTGCGTCCAAGCCACATGATGCATGGCAACTGTGAATTTTTCAATGTGCACAAGCGTCTTGATCGGTGCCATCGTATTCCGTCAGTGTCGCGAAGATGGCGTGCTAGAGCAGTAGCACCAGTAGCCTGACGATTGGCACTGGACGAATCTAGTTGTGAGATCAGCTGCACTGTGCAATCGATGCCCACAGAGGCGGGCTGATTGTGTAATCGTACACTGACCGCTGATTGCATGGCCTGCTTGACGGCATCGGATCCTTTGACTCTCGGTTTCTTCACTGGCGGCTCCGCCATCTTGCTGATTGGCTGCTCCCCTGCTCCAGCTTTGAAGTCGTTCCTACTGGTATTTACCTTCGAGCGTTCAGAATGGATCTTCAAGACAAACTTCAAGTAGCGACATCGGCGACAAGGTGCAGCAGTATTGCGCTGATGGTGGCGGAATAGCTGCTGCAGCAGCGGCTGGGGCGTATCGGCGCACGTGCTCAGCGGGACAGCTAGTCGCGAGGAGCATAGAGACACGGGGCGGACACTGCACGTTTTTGAAAACACTTTTGACCTCCAGGCGCACCATGCCTCCCGTCAAGCGGCAGCGCACAAGTAGCGCAATCAGCGCGGGCAGCGCCGCCAAGACGCCTCCGGCGCGCGCGCGTGCTGCTGCTGCTACCAGCAGAGACGACACGGGGACGCCCAAAATGAGGAATGAGACGCTGAAGCAAGCGAACGTTCGTCTGGTGGAGGAGAACAGCCGCCTTCGCGAGGATATCAAGAGAAAGATGGTACGCACATAGGCGCAGCAATGTCTCCTTACGTCATACTTTTGCGCCAATCTGTGTACAGTTGGCTCGTTGTAGAGGGGTACATGCTGAGGATCATGGAGGAAAGCGGACTTTCATGTTGATAAAAGGTGGACTGTGATGAGAGTATCGACAAACACGCTGTGCTGCCGCGCTGTTGTGTGCACTGTTTCAACAGCGAACCTGCTCTCGCGCTCGCACTGTGATGTCATCATGCAAGATTGCCAACATACGCACCTGCAGCAGGTGCCACAGCTGATGCTTTCCACTAACAAACTGCACTTGCCACTCCCTGACCTGCCAAATGGGCGACGCGCAGGAAAGCCTGCTGGAATTGGCGCAGAACTACAAGAGGCTGCTGGTGGTGGCGCGGAGTTACAAGGTGAATTGCACATGAACACAGGCGTGTTGCCATAGTTGCTCAGCGAGCGTACACGCATTCGCGAGAGGCAGCAGCGCAATTTATGCTGCGCATCAGCTGGGACGGAGGCTGCGGTCCCAGCGCATGCACTGTGATCGTGCCGTATGCAAGCGCGCGACACGCAGACAGTAGGAGGCGCACGCGCTTGTGCAATCATATGTTATCAGGATACGTGGACCATGCGAACGGCTGCGCGTGACGTGTGTCGCTCTGACCCGCTAGTCGTCGCACCTGCGCATGCGCATGTGTCGCCCTGCGTCCGCGCAGGAAAACGATGACTCGCTGCTGTGCAGAAGTCAGAGTCAGGGGCTGAGTCAGGGGGAGCCGCTGCTGCGCATGAGCCAGGGTGACCCCGTGCTGGGGGGTGCCATGCAGAGCCAGGAGAGCTTGGGGATGGTAAGTTATCGCTGTCGCAGTGTGAGCCTTACAATTGATCAATTGGTTGCGGGGTTCACATGGTACACTTGCTTGAGGAGCGTGGTTGACAACTGCGTAGAATAGCGTGCGTATTGTAGAGCGAGGGGGTGAGGATGTGAGAGCTGTCCGGGTGAGTGTGACCGCCAACTGGTAGAAAAGGTACCGCTGCTCTTTGGAAAGCGCTGAGATTGTGACGTGATGCTGGGCTTGACACCCACACACCAGGATGAAGCACGATGCAGACTTTCATCTGCTCGAGCAGTTAAGCCAAACTGAGGATTCAATTCGCTGCGACGTGCGCCCGTCCTGTCGCTCATCAGCGGACGGAAGCAAGCGCCGTGGTGTGTGCGCGCGCGTCCTTCGCCCCCAACACATTTCACTCTGCAGGTGCAGGTCATCGCGTTGCAAGCTGTCGCCACATTGTGCACGCGACTCATGACTCGTGACTCTCATGAGCGCTGCCTGCGCTGCGTCGTCGGCAGGGCAACTTGGACGAAGAGCTAAACTTCCTCAGCCAGCTGAGCGCGACTTACGACGAGACCCTGCTGGGCTGGGAGAAGTCATCCGAGGCGCCCCACAGGTAAGAGTCCGAGTCGTCGCGTGCGCAGCACCGTGGTCTGTCGAAGGCATCGCGTGTCAGGGGCTATTAGAGTCAAAGCAGGGCTAGGCAGTGGCGGCTGCGCATCAGTGCCACCCACATCTGGAGATGCCTTGCAGGCGATGTGATGCCTTGACTGCGTCTGGTTGCTGCAACCGCCGCGTAGATACCCGGCCCCGGGCTCAGCGGGCAGGCGAGACTGGCTGCGGCGAAATGGGCGCATGCTCCTGCAGGCGTCGACTCCGCCTTCAACAGCGCTCCGCTCAATGCTTTATGACCGCCGCCGCCAACCGCTGAGCGCCGCTGCTGCACGCCGCCGCCGCCGCCGCTGCGCGCAGGGACGACGCGTATCTGCCGCAGCTGGACGCCCTCGTGGAGGCTGACGACGAGAGCGCGGACGACGGCGGCGACGCGCTAGGCGGCGCCGGCGCCACGCTGTTCGGCCCCGACGCCGCCGGCGCCGTGCAGCAGCTGCCCGTCAATGGCGCGGCGGCGGCAGCTGCGGCGGCTGCAGATGCGCCGCCAGCCGCCGCTGTGATAGCGGCGGGCGCTGCGGGTGCTTCGCCGCTGAACGGCTTCCCAGCAGCGTCTGCAGCGGCGACGCCGGCGCCGGCGGCAGCAGCGGCAGCAGCAGCAGCAGCAGCAACGGCAGCGGCCGGACAGCAGGCTGCGGTCGGTGTGGGGGTGGGCGTGATCGTCATCGGGGACGCCAGGCACCCCGGCTGCGTGCTGGTCGGGCAGCGGAAAGGGAGCCATGGCGCAGGGTGAGCGCTGCTGCAGCTGCGTCCGGCTTGATCTGAGGGGGCGGGCCGGCGCTGCAGGCGTCCCGGGCGCCCCCGCGCTGTCGCCTGAGAATGATTGTTGATGGTTCTTTGGCTTTGAGGCGCACTGTTCGTCTGACGCATGCGCAAACGCGCGCCGTGTACGCATCGCAGCGGGATGCTGCGCGCGTGCGCGCCAACTCCTGCTGCGTGGCGGGGGCGTGCACTGTATGCGCCCCATGGCCACGCCCTCGGCTCTGTGCATCCGTGCTCTCGCTTGTCAGCCTGAGGGCCAGGCAGTCAGCAGCTCTGCCCCGGTTCATTTCATGCTACTGCATGGCCTGGCTGTTACTGCTGATGCTGACGAGAATGCCGTTTCCTGCTGCTGCTGCTGCTGCTGCTGCCGCCTGTGCTGCCGGGCTCTCAGACTGCTGGCCCTGCCCGGAGGCCACTTGGAAGTCGGGGAGACCTTCGAACAATGTGCGCTCCGGGAAATTGAGGTACGTTCCTCGAGCTGATGTACTCACAGAGGCACTGGAGGGTTGCAAAGGAGGACCTATCACACCCAGATCTGATCTGACATGGCAACCATGGTCGATGGCGCTGATGCATCGTGGACTCAGGGCGGCTGTATGGCAGTGCTGAAGCCGGCACGCTCACGCACAATTCAGGCGCGTTGATCACGGTGCGCAAGCGGTCATGCGGCGAGCAGCGCCCTGCACCGGGGTAGGTAGGTAGGTACATAGAGCGGCATGGCGCCCGTACGCGCTGCCCTGTGGCCTGCGCTCTGATGTCACCGATCACTGCGGGCGTGCGCTGAGTCGCCGCATTGACACTGCTCCAGACAAAGCACTGTTGTGAAGATGTCACGTTTTAGGTTAGGCTGCTGTCACCCAACGTCCAGTCACTGCGGCGCAAAGCGACGCGATGGCGCGCATGCGGCCTCGCAGCACTGCAGGCGCTTTCGCACTGTAAATGTTGCGACCGCTCTCAGTATCCCCACATTTCTCAGTATGCCTACTGCGCGCTGCAAATGCGGAGACGCATGCTTGAGGACATTAGAGTGAGGACTCGGGGGCTTTGACCATGCTGCAGCAGCAAGAATGACAGCATTTATGACATTGCGGCAGCGCGTCCTGCTGCGTGACCCCCGCCCCGCTCCCCCCCTTGTGGCATACTGATGGTGACGCTGCTTTGCACGTGCTCGTGAACAGTGACGCTCCACGCATGCACGTGATGGTGACGCTCCGCACGTGCAATTGATGATGACGCTCCGCACATGAATTGGTGGTGACGCTCCGCGCGTGTACGTGATGGCGACGCTCCATGCGTGCAATGGATGGTGACGCTCCGTGCGCGCACGTGATGGCGACGCTGCGCATGGTGCAATTGATGGTGACGCTCCGCGCGTGCACGTGATGGTCATGCTTCGCGCAGGAGGAGACGGGCCTGGCGCTGGCGGACTGCGCGTACGTCGCGACGACCAATGACCTCAACTGCGGCGGCGGCAAGCACTACGTGACCATCTTCATGAAGGTGAGTTGCGGCCGTGGCGCGGCACGCCCCAGGACAAGAGCGGTGGCAGTCAAGGGGCACAAGGGGCGGGTTTGACGCGTATGGGGGGGCGTCGCATGCCGCATGTTGCATGTTGCTCGCTTTCGCCCGCCGTTGTGTAGCCAGCAAGCAGTTTGGCACCGCTGCTGGTCTGATCTTCAGTGCCTCGAAAGCTTGAGCGGGTGCTCGGCACTGGCGGCGGGAGATGCGCAAACGCTTATGTAAGCGCCTGCTGAGCGCGAGCTGGCGGCAGCAAGGCTCGGTTGCAGCTGCTGCGGCGATGTTCTGACGCGTGCCCACTGGCGCCAGCGGATGCGAAGTGGCTGCGCCGTCGCCGCTCTCTCCCATGCCGGAACGGCGCGAGGTTGAAGTGCTGCAGACTCTAACTCGTGTAAACAGGTACTCGTGGCCGGGGCTGGCGTTGCCGCACGCATCGCCACGGCAGCCACACTGCGCGCAAATGTTACACAAGCGAGCGATGTGATCGACGAGGGATGCCGCGCGCCCCCTCGCAGGCGGATGCGCCCGCTACAGGACCACTACAGTATTTGTCACATTTCGGATGCCGCAGCTGCTGCGTGTTCCTGCACACCCGCATGTCGGACGAACGATGCCGCTCACACGCGCCTGCATCATCAGGCGCACGCAATCAGCGCGCGCTTTGATCGACGCGCGTGCTCTCCCCTCGCAGGCGGATGCGCCTGCGGGCGCGGAGCCGCGCCTCATGGAGCCGCACAAGTGCACGGGGTGGGCGTGGACGCCGTGGGCGGAGCTGCGCGTGCTGGCGCAGGAGCGGTCCGAGGCGTCGGCGCTGTTCTCGCCGCTGAGGACGCTGCTGAAAGAGGGGTTCTCGCCCTTCACGTGACGGGGGCCTGTGTGCGCTACGGGCCCGCGTGCCGAGCGGCGCGCCGCCGCGACTGTGTGTGCCTGTGAAGTATGTGTGTTTTGCTGTTCTAATGTGTGTATTTTACGCGGGGGCGGCGGCATGAGCCGTGCGCTGTGCAGAGAGAGCCGCGTCCGCTTTCCCAGGCCGGCAAGGGGGGCTGCAGGTCAAGGCAGCTGCGCTGAGGGTCCTGCCTCGGAGAGTTCGATGGTGCCCGCGCGCGCAGTTGCGCATGGTGCACTGGGTGCTGTGAGGGGTGCCAGGGAGGTGCGCATGATAGAAAGGTGAAATGTTGATAATGAGCCGAGCGTTGGGGTGAGGGAGGGCTGTGTCAACCCTCAGAGTGGCTCCATCTCAGTGTGTGCAGAGCACTTGGACTGGCTGCCAGCACAGTGCGCGACCCACAAGCCCCAGTGATGCAATCAGAAAGGATTTGAGCTGCTGTCCCGATTTTGACTGAACTTGCTGACCTGGTTTACCCCCGACCTTGACATTGTCAAGCACTCAAAACCTGTCATGTTCCGGTGCCTGCCTCTTTCACTTGGTCGCAGCGTCCACGATGCTGCGCAGCCCCAGATCGCACGCCGGGCATTGCGATATCTTGGGCAATCTCGTTTCCTGCACGGCCGTCCCTGGAATAACTTTACAATGCCGCGCGCCTGTACTGCATTTGCAATACGTTTCTCGCTCAGAGGTGATGTGACGCACATACTTCAACTAGAAGTAAGATCCGCAAGCCTGCCTGCGCCACCGGGCTCAGCCCCATTGCTGAAACGAAATGGATGGCGTCGACGGACTGGACGCCTTAGACATCACAGCTCTGCTGTCTCGCAGAGAGCATGTTGCGGCAGAAGTTGATGTTCGGCGTGAAGCCTTCGCGTGCAAGGAGCAGGAGCTGGCCGCTTTGGACGCAGCTATAGCACGGAAGAATCCCATGGATGAGAGCAGCGCTACACAGGGCCGGCTACATTCGCCAGAAGCGATGCCATCAGCCCCACTGCAGGATCCGGCTCAACAGCGTCGACCTGGCGGGAGTGCAGCTGGCGTTGACTTGCCAGTCGGAGGCAGCGGTGAGGACGGCGAAACCGGCCACATTGGCGGCGTCGCCGATGCAGAAGCGCAGCAAGGCTAGAGGTTGTGAGGAGACGAAGCTAGATGCACTGCAGGTGCTCACGGTCATGGCGCAGACCCGCCTTCTGCCCAAGTCCGCTTGGGGCTTGTGCACATCCATGCACCAGAAGGTGAGGCCGGTCGCACGCCTCATCCTCACAGGGCCGTGGCCACCAGTTACAGCTGCCCAGGCTTTCATCAGCAATAAGGTCGTCCACCTTGAGCTCTGCGGGCGCTTTGACGTTGACCCGCTGCTCGCCTTGTCGCTTAGCCCTCCACCTAGCAATGGTCCCACAGACAGATTTGACAGCCTGTTCAAGGACGTCAAGGTCATTACCCTACGGAAGCTGCAGGGGGTGCTGACCCGCGTCCCGAGCTCATTGCAGGAGGTGAATGTCGTAGAGTGCAACCCCGTGCAGATGCTACAGTTGCTGCGCACGCTCCTCCGCACCACAGATTCGGGCCCCCAGGCAGATGTGATGACGCTCGTCAAGTCGCTCACGTTGAAAGTTGAGGCTCTGACACTGCCAGATTTCATCCGCGACCTGTCGACGCTGGCCAAGCTTGATCTCAGCGATTCCACCATACTCATTGGCCTGCCCAACAGCTTTGGCAGGTTGGCCTCGACGCTGACCACGCTTGATGTCAGCGGCTGCATCATGCTCACCGGCCTGCCCAACAGCATTGGCAGTCTGACCGCGTTGACAGCGCTCAGAGTCAGTAACTGTTGGCAGCTCACTCTCCTGCCAGACAGCATCGGCCAACTGGCCGCGTTAGCGACGCTTGACCTGAGCCGGTGTGCAAGCCTTGACTGCCTGCCAGAGAGCGTCGCGGACCTCGCAGCGCTGACTGAGCTAGATGTGCGCGGTTGCAGCACGCTTCAGGCACTACCGGAGACCATTGGCAACCTTGCTGCACTGACAAGTCTCCATGCGAGCCATTGCTTCAACCTGATAGCCTGCCAGACAGCATTGGCACCCTGGCCGAATTGACGAAGCTTGATCTCAGCTATACAGAACTCACTGGCTTGCCTAATGGCATCGCCAATCTGACCGCATTGACAGAACTCAAATTAAGTTGTTGCATTTATCTGCGACAGCTGCCAGATGGCATTGGCAGTTTGCAGGCGTTGCAGATGCTCAGCTTGTCGGGCTGCAGACGGCTCGCCGCTCTGCCAGATTCTATCGGCAATCTCAAGGCACTGACGTTGCTCAATCTGGGGCGCTGCACGAGTCTGTCGCGCTTGCCCGACTCCATGGGCAATCTTGCGGCGCTGAGCTCGCTCAACGTCACGTGCTGCAGTGGGCTCGTGAGCCTGCCATCGACGCTGCGCCAGCTGACGCTGCTGACGCGCATCAATGCTGGCGGGTGTTGTGAGGTTGTGAGCAAGGCTGCAAGAGCGCTTGTGTCGCACGCGGACACTCAACGTCCCAGAGGCTGAGTGACCATATACACTGGTAGGCTGGCATATACATAGCCACACATGCACAAATGATATCAGCACCGTATTAAGACCTGATGATGCTTGTGAGCCTTGTTCCGTCTTCACCTCGTTGTTGCTCTGCATTTGCAATTGGACATAATTGGTGTTGCATGACAACAGGAACTGCATAATTCTGGCTCATCCCTGCCATCATGTTGACGCTGCTTTGAAAGACAGCGCTCATGAGCCCACGCATACTCATGTTCGCCACTGCTCGCAGCAATCAGCACAGCATCCTCGGCACCGCCTGCCTTGCGTAGCGCATCGGCACCTGTAGGCTGTCCTTGCTACCTCAATGCGCCGCTTCAGCAGCTACTCTGCAGCATGCTGCTGCGGCATGGCACATTCCACGTGCCTGCGGTATACTCTGCTGAGCGCCAGCTGCTCGTTGACACTGCATTATTTCAGACCACAGCTGTGGCCTGGGATAATCTTAAGCTGCTGCACCCAGGTGAGCAGCGCTACGCGCTTGTTAAGGCCGTGCAGCGCGCTCCAACCTGCTAAGGCTCAGACAATCCTGACCAACGCTGCGCAGGACATGCAGTTGTGCGGCCTGCGCGCCGCCTCGTCACTGCAGTGCGGCAGCACCGCTGGCGGCACGGCCTTTCGCTTTGACCGGGTGTCGATCACAAGCTCATTGCAGAGTGAATAGTGTATGCGTTTAATGTGAGCAACGCCGCTGTGTTGCGATGTGTGCCAGTGGGGCCATAGGGAGCATGGCTTAAGCAATTGCAGAGCTACTTAGCATGTGCAGGCGGCCTGCAGGTGTGCTGATTTGACAGCGGTCAGTCGCAACAATTTTTGCGTGGAGCGTGGGCGAGGAGGTGGTAGGAGGAAGTAGCCATTGCCAGCAGGGCACAATGTTGTGCTCTGACATCATGGTGGGCGTGCTACAACTTAGTGAGACACCGGCTGCAGCTCTGAAAACACCGCTGCAATAGCAGATGAGCGTCCACACACACGGGGTGGTTCATAGGAAGGCGGCCGGTGCGCCATGGCAGTGATTCTGACAGGGTTGCAGGTGCACTGCAGGTGTACTGCCTCGGGGTGAAAAATCGTTGCACAGCAACCTTTGACGGCAGGAATATGCTGTGGGACTGGCACACAGTCCTGGCTGAGGCTTTCATGCCGCTGCTCATGCCGTTGCTTGAAGGCGCGCCTGACGGATCAACCGGGGCACCGAGGCAGTTGACCTCGCAGCGCACGGTACGACGGCCGGCACGGTGCCAGCCATGACTCTAATGATGCCTCCACCGACTGCATCGCTGATGTCGGGCATTGGGGCACCATGCACGCCGCTAAGGGCATCCTCGTACGCCATCAGAGAGCGTTGAGCACATCAGTTGGTACTGCATCAACTGCATAAACAAAAAACACTTGAAGTCCTTCACGAAAACGGTTGAAGTTGAAAACGGCAAAAGAGAAGATAGCGGTGGTGGTGTGGTGGTGTGGTGGTGGTTGTTCTCTGGGAGTGCTGATACGTGTCACAGCAGATGTGTGCTGATCACAGCTGACACAACGTAACAATTTCCAGGCCCACTGTGCTGCCACCGATCTGCGGATCTTCCGCAAGGTGTACCAGGCTTGGATACAAAGATCAGGCGCTGTAGGCGCCCGTTGCTGCAGCTCTTGCACGGCCGCATTAGGACATTATAATGGCGGCGGAAGCTAAGGGAGGGAGCGCGTACCCGCATCTGCAGATCAACGAAAGCGAGATGTTTGACTCAAAGCTGGGGGGGGACTATAAGCTGCACGATGTCGCGCACTCACCAACTTCTGCAGCAGGCAGAAGAGACAGCAGGAGCGGTGCAGGTATGTCGAACACCGTCTTCAATAAACACTGCTAGGGTGACGGTTAGAAGATGCATGAAGTTTACTGTCATTGTGTCCAGACACAGACACGAACAAATATCTTCTCAACGACTGTAAGTTGAAGCTGGGAGCTCGATTGCGCCTCGTCCTGTTGACGTGGCAGGCAGCAGTTTTCTCCTGAACAGCAAGAACTACTATGGCACGCACTCAAATCATGCATAGTGACACGCTTATATGGCTGCTCCTCAGGGCTCTGGATGTATGTCGCGCCATGGGATCTCATGCAGGCTTCCGTGACGTCTAACTTCGAACACGAACTTCTCCAGTAGAACAGCAAGCCACAAAGCTGTACGCGTGTTGAGGCATCATGTACTCTGAGCTAACAGCAATATTTAGCTGCAAGTCACGCCAATTGGCCTGGCTCTCTTGGTAGCTTTGTGAGCATCAACAGGTATCAATTAATCCTGACAAAAGCTTCACCACTGCACTCAAACCAATAGCGGTAGGTTCTTACTAGCGAAGGCTTTGGAGTAGCAGGCGATTCTGGCCAAATTGAACCTGGCCGGTGTTACGACCCGTGAGTTGGCAATATCTGGTTGCCAGTCCGCACGGTGTCAAGACAAGATCGAGAACAGGCTGTTGAAGCTCATGCACATCTAACCCGCTTGTGCTGCACAGAGTGGTTGAAGATGACTCAATTGCTTAAACCAAGGCGGATCTTTAGCATGCAGTCACCGTGTGCCGGCAGGTCCATTGCGGCGGTCCAGGGCCTTACAAATCGCTGAATCTGCAACACTCAGGCTCGGCACGTCACTAATTTATCAACTAATAATTGTGGTTGAATCATAGCATTGTGCTCGTGTACAAATGCCCGTCCCTTTCACCTTGGGGGGGCTTTTTCGAGTCGCAAGCTCTGTACACCTGCAAACCCTGCATACAAAGTGGCCTCAACTATGGCTGCGCGCACGTCGGCTGGAAGCAGCTCCGTCAGCGGCAAATGCTCCTGATACCCCTACCTACCGCACGCACTGAATTACCGCAGACGCAAGCCACGGTGATGTCATGCATCCACTCATGATCCATGGCAAACTCTAGACTGTGCATTGACTCGGCAGCCGCTGGTGCTGCCCCCTGCTGTTGCGGGGGGGGCTGTGGGACAGTTTTCATAAGGTGGGGGCACCTGGCCTTTGGATTTAGATAGGGTCAGGGTTACCCCCTGCAAATCACTCCAGGCGGATGCCATGCATGCTACACCGCAAAGCTGCCGAAACAGCGCCGCCGCCGTCCCACCTGTGGTGCAAGAAAAATGGAAGGTTTGTAGAGCTCTAGGCGACAACGTGTGGTTAGCTGCAAATGCACGACGGCGCTGAGGGTCACGTGGCCGTCCGCAACAGCCTCAGGTGGACGCCAGGTCCCTAGCGTTAGGGTTAGGGTTGTGTGTCAGGCACATACAGACATATGCATGTATCTCCTGAGTCGAAGTAGCATGCATCTTGTAGTGCCGCGCTGTTGCGGCGTGACAGCAATGGTGGCGCAGGGAGCTCCAACGTCGCCACGGCTCTGGCGACCCGCCTCGCAACGAGAGCCCCCTCCCTGCCCACCTCCCCAGCGCGTGCGCGCCGCCTTCCGTCTCACTGCGCAGAATGGCCTCGCGCGCGCCATGCGGCGTGATGCATTCTGTTCACAAAGTGCATGGCGTGGCTGCACCAGCCCCCTTTCCCCCACCCCCCCCTCCAATGCTGCTACAGCGATGCCCTCCTCCCCCCGCCTCCCTCCAGCCCGCCCCCCCCCCCGGCACCACGGAGAGCCGCCGCAGCAGCGGAACATTCTCTCGCCTGCCATGCAGCCGCGTGCGCTCATATCCCAGCTACATCCACCATCGCCCCCCCCCCCCCGGCAGCATCAGCGGCAAGGGCAGCGAGCACGCCGGCCAGATACATGCCGCCGCTACAGCACAACCTTCTCTCCCCTCCCCCCCTAACGTCGCTACACCACCCCTCTCTCCCCCGCTCCCCCTCTCCCCCCCCCCCCCCTGCCCCCCCAGCGTCAGCGGCGGGCAGCAAGCACGGCGCCGGCGGCCCGCGCCTGCAGGCGAGCCTCACGGTCAGCGACAACTCGTCGGAGATCTTCTGCGTGCGCTTCTCGCCCGACGGCAAGTTCCTGGCGGCGGGGTGCGGCGACGGCGCCGTGCGCGTCTTCGCCGTCGCGACGGGGCGCCTCGCGTACAACCTGCAGGGCGGCTCCGCGAGCGCGCTGCCGTGCACCGCGCTGCGCTTCAGGTGCGCGGCGGGGGGTTAGAAGTAGGGTTGAAGTTAGGGCTGGGACTTTGGGGTTGGGGGGTGTTAGGGTTAGCATTAGAGTAGCGAGGCGAGGGTTAGGGCAGCTCCGCGAGCGCGCTCCCGTGCACCGCGCTGCGCTTCAGGTGCGCACGGCTAGGGTTAGGACTAGGGTTAGGGTTGAGAATTGGGTTAGTTTTAGGGTTAGGGTTAGGGTTAGGGTTAGGGTCAGGGTCAGGATTACGGTTTGATTGGGTTAAAGTTAGGGTTGGGACAACTCCGCGAGCGCGCTGCCATGCACCACGCTGCTTTTTAAATGCGCAGTTGAGGCGAGGGCTAGGATAAGGAGTGGGACTTGAATTAGGGTTAGAGGTAGGGTAAGGGTTAGGGTGAGGGTAAGCATTCAGGTTAGGGCGGCGCTTCAGGTGTGCGGTTGGGTCAGGACTAGGTCTAGGGTTGGGATTTGGGTTGGAAATAGGGTTACGGTCAGGTTTAGGGTCGGGGTTAGGGTACTTAGGGCAGAGTGAGGGTTAGGGCGGCTCCGCGAACGCGCTGCCGTGCACCGCGCTGCGCTTCAGGCGCGCGGCTGAGGTTAGGACTAGGGTGAGGGTTAGGGTTAGGGCTAGGGCGCCGTTGCCGTGCACCGCGATGCGCTTCAGGGGAGGTGCGCATTGGGGGTTGGGACTACAATTAGGGCAAGGGTTAGTGCTGGCATTAAGGCCGGGGCGCCGCCGCGAGCGCACTGCTGTGCACCGCGCTGCGCTTCGGGCATGCGGCCCATATGTGTCGGGTCGGGGTCAGGACTAGGGTAAGGGTTGGGGTTAGGGTAAGGGTTAGAGTTTGAGCGGCTCCACAGGCGCACTGCTGTGCGCTGCGCATTGTGTCGCGCAGACGATGCCGTGGAACTATGTTTCTTGCTTTTTTCAAAAGCCTGGTGCCGCCACAGTCGACGTGGTACTTTGGTGTACTCATGCAGACGCCGACTCACCAGCGTCGAGGCACGCGCGCTCTTCCCGGCGCGCAGGCCCGCCACCGCCGCGAGCGAGACGCGCAATGCGCTCGTCGATGATCGCCGACTGCGCAACGCGTTACAACCGCACTGCTGTGCCTTGTCACAGCAGTATCTCTGAGACACAGGGTTAGGGTTATGGTTAGGGTTAGGGTTATGGTTAGGGTTAGGGTGAGGGTGAGGGTGAGGATTAGGGTTAGGGTTAGGGTTAGGGTTAGCCAAGTGCGCCTTGAAGCCACGTGCCTCACTGCACCTCCAAGTACTACTCGAGCAGAGGTGCCTCGGCAGCGCTGCCGCACGCGCGCGCATCACGCGCCGCGGCAGCATTGCCCCTCCCCTCCCGTTCAGGGCCACCACCGCCGCGAGCAGATGCGCAACCTCCTGGTCGCCGTCACTGTCGACGCCAATCGTCGTACAAGCACGCGCAAGGCACAGGGAGTGCAGCTCGCCCGAACGTCGCGAGCTGACTCAACAGCGCTGACGCACGCACCCCCCCCCCCCCCCCGCAGGCCCGCCACCGCCGCGAGCAAGACGCGCAACGTCCTGATCGCCGTCGGCGTCGTCGCCAATTGTCACACAAGCGCACAAAGTGCAGCTTTTGCCCTTGAAGTTGCGTGCTTTTCCAGTGAAACGCCCCCCCCCCCCCTTCTGCAGGCCCGCCACCGCCGCGAGCAAGACTCGCAACGTGCTCGTCGCCGTCGGCGCGGGCGGCACCGTCCAGCACTGGCACATGACGAGCGGCAAGTGCCTGAGCACGCTGGAGGCCGACACGCAGCTGTACGCGCTCGACTACCGCGGCGACGGCGGCGCGTTCGCCGCCGCGGGCAAGGACCACACGGTGCGCGTGTACGACGAGACCACCAAGCAGGAGGTCGCGCGCATGAAGGTGAGGCGGACACGGGTTAGGGCAAGAGCCAGATCCGAGTGAGACGGGGTGCAGCCGGAATCTGGGCATGTTGCGGCCGAGAGACGAGCGGGCTTCACGGCGCACGCCTGTGGTCACGGTCAGGGGCTAGGGTAAGGCGTCTGACTTAGGGTTTTCCAGAGTCAGGGGTTGGAGTCGTGCCGACCAAGAGGGACCGCGGTCACGACCGCACGCAGCGTGCGCTAGCGGGCACCGGCGCCACATTTGCCGCGGTGCACTCAGATACTGCGCGCGACAACGCCTGGCACCGCGTGCACAGTCGCCCGCGCCGCTGCGCAGACGTGGCGTGCAGCGTGTCAAGCGCAGCAGCGGTAGCAGCAGCGGCGGCAGCAGCAGCGGCGGCAGCAGCAGCAACAGCACCAGCACAATACAGCATGGCTCAGCGCTGGTGCGCTCCGCCGTTCGCGTGGCATTGGGGTTAGCGCCAGGGTCAGGTGGCACGCCTGCCACACCGACGGGGCTGCGCCGCAGATTTCAACGAAACGGCCCGGCAGGGCCTCAGCGTAGTACAGCAGAGTCGTTGCGCCTTGTAGTTTGGTGTCGCACCGCTGGCGTTGTGGTCTTTTGGGTTCGTTGCAGTGGGCAGCAGGCGGGCTGCGAAACGGGGGGGCGCGGCCACGGCACACGCGTGACGCACTTGGCTGCGGGCGCGCGCACTTGAAGTATGGATGCCGTCGCACATCGCTCTCGTGACTCTCCGCCGCTGTTACGCTCCACTTAGGTCGCCGCCGGCTGCGGCGCTAGCGCCACCGCAGGCCTCTTGAACTGCGACAGAGAGGCAGTGCTGTTCCTCTTGTTCACTCCACTCCAGCCAGATAATGTTGGAAAAGAATAACAACTGCTCTTCTTACTCTTACACCTGCAGCTCGTGTCCAGTATGGCAGTGGCGCTCGATGGAGGCGTAACCGTACTTGGAAGAGCCTGTAGGGCAGCATCAGCGCGCGATGGTACTCTGTGACTCGAACAGCGAGAGCGCCGCCGCTGCAGGTTCAGCGGCATGAGCGCACGCGCCGCGCCGCCACGTGCACTCAAAGTACGGCTGCGGCTTCGTTTGCTCAATCCCGTTACCCTCCGCCTCCATAGCGCCCTGACCCCACCGCACAGGGCGGCGCCGGTGACAACGCGAGCGCCGCTGCATGCCACTCAAACTGTGACAGCAGTGCTGCTGTAGGTCGGCATCAGCGCGCGACGTTGCGCCTGTGCGCACTTGAAGTACAGATGCGATTGCGTCACTTCCTCCCGAGACTCTCCGCGATCGCAGGGCGGCGCGGGGCTTGTGGTGTTAAGGGGAGGATTTGCACACTTGAAGTATAGATGCAGTCGCGTTAACTTCGCCCCGTGACTCTCCGCGATCGCAGGGCGGCGCGGGCTACGGCGCGAGCGCCACCGCGAGGCACTCACACTGTGGCATCGTCAAACTGTGACAGTATTGCTGCTGTAGGTCTACATTCAGCGCGCAATATTGCGCCCTGCGCACTTGAACTACAGGCGCAGTGCCGTTACCTCACCTGGTGACCTCCGGCATCGCAGGGCGGCGCGGGCTACGGCGCGAGCGCCACCGCGGGGCACTCAAACTGTGACAGCACTGCTGCTGCAGGTCAGCGGCACGAGCACTTGAAGTACAGGCGCATTGGCATTACCTCACCTGGTGACCGTCCGCAATCACAGGGCGGCGCGGGCTACGGCGCGAGCGCCACCTCGGGTCACTCGAACCGCGTCTTTGCGCTCAACCCACCGCAGGCCTCTCAAACTGTGACAGCACTGCTGCTGTAGGTCAGCGGCACGAGCGTGTCACATACACTTGAAGTACAGACGAAGTCGCGTTAACTTCGCCCGCGTGACTCTTCTCTGGTGCAGGGCGGCGCGGGCTACGGCGCGAGCGCCACCGCGGGCCACTCAAACTGTGACAGCACTGCTGCTGCAGGTCAGCGGCACGAGCACTTGAAGTACAGGCGCATTGGCATTACTTCACCTGGTGACCCTCCGCAATCACAGGGCGGCGCGGGCTACGGCGCGAGCGCCACCGCGGGGCACTCGAACCGCGTCTTTGCGCTCAAGTACGTGCCGCGCGAGCGCGACATGGTGCTCACGGGCGGCTGGGACAACACGGTGCAGTTCTGGGACGCGCGCGCGGGGCACTCCGTGCGCTCCATCTACGGGCCGCACATCAGGTATGTGGGTACTGTAGCACTCGCTAGCTCATGTATGGCAAGCGAGTAGTGCGAGCAGTGCGGGCTGTGGGTGGGGGGGGGGGGGGAGGGCGGTTGGCATGGGGGCGCTGTTTCATGCAAAGCAAGTACATGAGAGCACTGTTTCATGCAAGGCATGTTCGAGCCGTGCGGGCTGTAAATTTGTGTGGGGGGGGCGCACAACAGGGTGTCGCCTTGGCTCTGGCACTATTTGCACGGGGACAGCGGCGCGCGCTTGTGCGGTACGACTTCAGCGCGCATTGCGCGCATTGCGTTCTTGTCAGTTCTGAGACGCGCGCGCGAGCGGGGCCCCCCGTGCGCTCCATCTACGGGCCGCACATCAGGTGCGTGCGCAGCAGCGCTGGTTCGTGCGCCGCGTGCGCGCGGTGCATTGGCCGTGCACACCAGGCGTACATGCATGTGAGCACCGTCTCATGTATCGCATACGAGCAGTGCGGCTGTAGATTGGGGGGGGGGGGGGGGCACAGCGGGGTGTCGGTGCCTAGCGCTGACACATTTCGCGCGCGGGCAGCGGCGCGCGCGCTTGCGGGGGACAAGTTAGCAGCATTGCGTTGTAATCAGTTCTGGGACATGCGCGCGCGGGCCACTCCGTGCTCGCCATCTACGGGGCCGCACATCAGGTAGGTATCGTATGCGATGATGTGCACAGGGCCGGCTCATGCAACGCTGGCGTGCAGGAAGGTGGAACCTGGTGCGTGCGTGTGTGTGTGTGTGTGTGGTGGCGGGGGGGGGGGGGCTGCGGCGTGTCGCGCTCTTCGCGCTGCGCATGTGGGCGGCGGTGGCGCGCGCCGGCGCGCAACCTAAGACTGTTTCTTTGTGCACTGCAGCCCCCCCCCCCCCGGCGCAGCGATGGCGCTGAGCACTGACTCCGGCCGAGCGCCTCCAGGCTCCCCGAGGCCCTCAGTCTCCGCACGTGCTCGCGACCGCAGCAGCAGCAGCAGCAGCGCGCGACGACCTCTGCTGCAGCGGAGCGGGTCGTTCGCGAGGCCATCGGCTGCCTGGCTGGGACGTCTCACCAGTTCGGCGCGCAGCACCTCGTGCGGCGCAGCTGAGAGCGGACGTGACCGTGACGCCGCTCCGCCGCGCGCGCGCCCCCGCCCCCTGCTCGCACGCCGCCGTCGCGAGCGCACGCAAGCGCTGCAGCTCCTCTGCTGCCACGTCGACCAGTAGTCGGGGGGCGAGTGCGCAACCCGCCTACAACTAGCCTTGACCTCGACCCCAATTCTTATCCTCATCCTGCCAACAAACTGTCGGGGTGCAAGTACGCATCCTGCTTGTAACCAACGTCAACCTCAACTCCCAACATAAAGTTCAATCCTGCGTTTGCTCTGTCGCTGCCGCAGCGGCGACGCCCTGGACGTCTGCAACGGCGAGGTGCTGACGGGCAGCTGGCGGCCAGACGATCCACTGGAGCTGTGGGACTACGGCAGCGGCAAGCGCATCTCCGCGGTGCCGTGGAACGGCGGCAGCGGCGGCGGCGGCGGCGGCGGCGCGGCGCGGCCGACGCTGCTCTACGCTGCGCAGGTGAGCACTGCTGTCACGGAATTGTAGGGAAGTTGTTGGGGGTGGGTCGGTGGGGGGGGGGGGGGGGGACAGGTCGATGCAGTGCCGTCACAGCGGCCCAGACGCGCTCTGCGGCGCCGGCTGCTCGTGCTGCCACCAGCGCTGCTGCCGCTGTTTGTGTTGGCAATGCCAAGGCCAGGGGTAGGGGTGCAGACGCAATGATGCAGTGGGATCTGAAACCATGCTGAGAGCGGGTTCAAGCCCGCCACGACGCACACTGCGCCCCCCTTCCCCGCACTCATCGCCTTACGCACAGACAGTACATGCGCTCACCCTCCTCGCACGCTCGCGCGCGCGCTGCGCGCTGCCGCCGCAGCTCAGCGGCCGCTGCTGCTGCTGTTGCTGTTCGTCGGGAGCTGCCAGGTGCAGGGATAGGAACATGGATAGGTACGATGGTAGGATCAAATCTCATACCACGTGCCGAAAAGGCCCGCACCCCCCCCCCACGCTCAGTGCCTCGCGCACAAACAGTACAGATGCTGATCTTCCTCGCACGCTCGCACGCGCGCTGCGCGCCACCGCCGCAGCTCAGCGGCTGCTGCTGCTGCTGCTGCTGTTCGTTGGGAGCTGCGAGGGTCAGTGCGCATGCGCGCAACCAAGCGGCTCATTGCCCGCGCCACGCGACACGCCGCGCCAGCCCTGTTCCCCCCCGTCCCACCCCCCACCGCAACGCTCACTCTCCTCCGCCCCTTTTGCGCTCTCTCTCGTGCGCTCTCGCGCCGCCGCCGCTCAGCGGCTGCTGCTGCTGCTGTTTGTTGGGAGCTGCTGGGGCAAGGGGTAGCAACACCGATACGTCAGATCTCGTACTTCGAAGTACCATGTGCCAAGAGGGCCCGCACTCCCCTCCCCACACTCATCGCCTCGCGCACAAACAGTACATATACTTACCATCTTCATACGCACGGTCGCATGCGCACTGCGCCGCCGCAGCTCAGCGGCGGGCGCGGCGACGCGCGCGCGCGCTACGCGGCCGCGGGCGGCAGCGGCGCCAACGAGGCGCGCGTCTTCGACCGGCGCAACGGCAACGCGCTCGTGGGCACCGTCGCGGGCCTCTCGCGCGGCGTCTTCACGCTCGACTTCATGCCCTGCGGCGGCGGCAGCGCTCAGGACGAGGGCGCGCCGCTCAAGCTCGCCGTCGCGGGCGGCGACGCGTCGATACGCATCATCGACATCATCGAGGAGGACGCCGGCGAGCTGTACTGAGGCGCGCGGAGAGTAGCGATACCTACGTACCCGGGAGCGCGGGGGGTGGGGGGGGGCTGTAGGTGAGCCCGTTAGGGTGCTCTAGGGGGGGTGGTGAGCACCTGCAGCGCTTTGTCGGCGGCGGCGCTGCTGCTGTTGCGTGACGCGCCAATCCGTGTTCCTGGCCCTGCTCCTAGTAACATCGGAGGCTGTCGGACGGCAATCCAGCGCTTGTGCATGCCCAAAGGGGACCCAGCCGATGGTACAATGTATAAATGAGCATGGGGGGCACGCCGGCGGCCGTTGCAGGCCCCCAGAGCGCACCTGCACCCTTGAGGGACCCTTACAAAATCCCGTGCCTAGCGCAGATGGCGTGGCATACATCACATCAGATGTCATGTTGGAAGCGATGGCCTCCCCCCACAGCTGCGGCGGCAGGCATAGAGCTGCACGAATGCAGAGTTTTTTGCGCTTGATTCCGCGCCATGTATGCTCGGCACGAGGCAATTTCCATCTGTGATTGTGCAACTGCAATGCAGGCGCCGGTTGGCGATGCTCCACCAGCAGCGATCAACTCTTTTTCTTCTCTCTCATACTCACTCAGTGTTGCGCATCCCATTCTACAGTGACAGATCAGCCTTATATACATATTTCGGCGTCGCGCATGCGCTGGTCTAGCGCGGGCGTCAGGATGGGCCACGCACGCTCGACAGCCCGCGGCGGCGGCCATTCTGTTGACTGAACGAACGAACGTTGGCAGATTTCAACGGCGCAGGCGGAAAGCGGCGCAGCGCAGGCCCGGCGCCATGCACCGCGCCTCCGCCCACCAGCGCCTGCTGCAAACCTGCAGCATGAGGTCGCCTTGCGCGTGCGCTGACTTGGGGTTAGATTATATAACTACACTGCTTGCTACACTACATACTTGCTACCTCCTCTCCACTATGAGAAGCCTAAGGGGCCCCTCGCCCCCTGCCTCCGGAGGATTAGACAGGGCCTTCCTTGTAACTAGAAGTGTAGAAATAGACAGCAGAGGCGCGCCGAAGCTCGCCGACGCTGCAAAACGCACAGTCGGAGTTGCGAGAGGGGCGGCGCTCGGGGTTGGGGTTTAAACGGCGGCTGCAGCCGCGTCTCTCCGCAGCGCACCAGCCATAGACGCGACTCGCGCACACAGTGCGCGCTGCGCGCACTGCCGGGCACTGCCGGTAGTACGCGCCCAGATCCCTTGACCCTAGTTCTACCCCTAACCCCCTCACCCGTCACTACGCGCCCACAGCGCCAGCGACTGGCGGTGGGCGCGGAAACGGAACCCCGCTTGGAGCGTCGCTTGATGCGATGCGATGCCGACGAGCGCGTGAGAGGCGCGCACTCGCCATGAACTCTGTCATGTCGCACCTCGTGTCATGAGCCTCACGCGCTGCACAGCGACGGAAATGCGGAACTTCAAGGCAACCGCAATCATGAAGCCGCTCCCGCGGCGTGCGCACGCCCGCGCGCGCGCCTTAGCCGGCAGGTGAACCCGCAGGTGCCGGCGCACACACACACGACAAACGAAAGAGTGGGCCGTGCAGCACGAGGCGCACTTCACCGAGCCCGCGGCGCACCGAACATAATGCTTCCATTTACAAGGGAGTGCGCGTGCGTCCTAGCAGAGGCGCGAGCGTCACGCACCGCCGCGCTCGCCGCGCTCCGCGAGCTCGTTGGCGTGCACGCGCGCCTCGATCGCCTCCAGGTCCTCCAGCCCCGCCGACAGCCGGTTGGCGCGCAGGTCGAGGCTCACGATGGGAGCGCCGCCGGCGCTGCTGCCGCCGCCGCCGCCGCCGCCGCCGGCCGGCCGCGCCTCCAGCGCCGCGCGCAGCGTGCGCGCGTCGTCGTCCGTGAGCTCGTTGCTGCTGAGGTCGAGGACGCGCAGGCCGTGGCCGGGGCTGCGCAGCAGCGCTCCGAGGACGACGGCGGTCTCGCGCCCTGTGAATTAGGGGAAAGGGGGACAGAAGTGAGGGGCCGGGGGGGCGGGAGCGTGGGTGGGGGGGGGGTGAAGTGCCTGTGCCGGGGCTGCGCAGCAGCGCTCCGAGGACGACGGCGCCCTGCAAACTAGGGGGACGGGGGACAGAAGTGAGGGGCCGGGGGGGGCAGGGGGGTGGGTGGGTGGGGGGTGGGAGTGACTGGAAGGGTTTTGTACCCGCGCGCGTCATCGATGCGCGTCGCGCGCGGACCGGCGCGGCCCGTGGAGACAGCGGCGGAGGCGGCGCTGCCGCACGTCGCGGTGAAGGAGATACAGGTCAAGCAGGCAAGTGCGGCAGCAGGGTCACAACAGTGCCCGGACGAGCTCACAAGTAACGGCAGATGAAGGCGGGTGTCTGCATCTTTGTTGTCAAGCACCGAAGCCGATTCCAGACATCAGCGCAACGTTGGCGCCTGTGACGTCGAGGCTCCGGCGCCCGTGCCACCGTGGGTGACGCTTGTCACCGCACGCAGTACAGCCATGCATGAGGCGCCCGCAAACGGCCAGGCGCACTTGTGTGCTGATTGGGCATGTGACGCAGCTGCAGCAGCGCTCCAATGAAACGACCATGAAAACATGGGCGAACATCGCCACACATGTGTGTTGAGGAGCTACGTCGCGAGGCAGGGAGTCCCTGTCGCGCGCCGGCGCTAGCGCAGCAGCGGTGGCGGCAGGAACGCTGCTTTGCGCATCGCACGGCTATGTAGCAGCATTCCACCAAACCGCTGCTGATATGTTGTGTGCCCAACGTCAGCGGAGGTGGCAGTGCCGAGGGCACTGCTAGAGCCAATGCTGTGGCGGCATTTGTGGGCATCACTGATAATGGCAAGATAGCGCATTTCATGGCCCTGCCGCGGCAAACCAAGAAGGAATGCTGCTCCGTGCAATGTGTGCAGAGCGGGAAGGGACCCTACGCCGCAGCGGGGGCGATGGCGGGGTGGAACTGTCAGAGCACACGTCACATGGCACCTGGCAGCGAAGAATTTGCGTACCGCTGCAGTTGGCGGTGAACACACAACTTTGCGGCAACACACGCATGCACGCCTCGCACAGAGATGCACTGATCGCCGAACATCCATAGCCAGGCGCAGGCAAAAAGCCCAAGCAGAACACACAGTAGCGCGTGCGACACACCACTTTGCGGCAACGCAGGCATGCGCGCGTCGAAGGCATCGCGCAAAGACACACTGACCACCGAACATCCACAGCCAGGCGCAGGCAGCGCTGTCAGGCAAAACACAACACCGCGCGCGCGCGGCCGCTCACCGAGCGAGTTGCCGCTGAGGTTGAGCGACGTGAGCGTCGCGTTGTCGCGCAGCCCCTCGAGCAGCATGCGCCCGCCGTCGTCCGTGAGCCGGTTCAGCCGCAGGTTCAGCGCCTGCAGCGCGTCGTTCTCGCGCAGCGCGCGCCCGAGGTGGCGCGCGCCCTCCGCGCGGATCGCGTTGTCCGCGAGGCTCAGCGCCGTGAGCGCGCCGCCGCCGCCGCCGCCGCCGCCGCCGCCGCCGCACAGCAGGCGCGCCAGCAGCCGCGCGCCGTGGTCCGCGATGCGGTTGTGGGAGAGGTCGAGGTGCGTGAGCGTCGCGGCGCGCGCGAGGCCCGCCGCGAGCATACGCAGCAGGTCGTCGTCGACGAGGCCGCCGCGCAGCGCGAGGGTCGTGAGGCACGGCGCCGCGGGCAGCGCGCGCGCGAGCGCCGCCGCGTCGCTGATCTTCATGCCGAGCAGCATGCGCTCGTACTTCATGCCTGGGGGGCGGGGGGGGGGGGGGGGGGGGTGGCGGGGGGGGGGTTGAGGTTGGGAGACGAAATGGGGGTGGGGCAGGCGTGCGATGGGGGAGTTTGAGGTTGCGCAATGCGGTTCGTTGCATGCGGGGGTGCTTGCGCGTCCCGCTGCCTGCTGCGCTAGGGCACGTCAACTCGAGGTCACTGCTGAGGTTGATATTGAACACGTTGCACGGGATGAGCACTGCTGCATCGCGCATCCCCGAGGCAAAAAACAGGATACAGGCAGGGGGAAAATATACGTTTCGTGCCAGGCCCGTCAGCTTTTGGTTTGGAGTGAGACTCCCCCCCCCCCCCCCCCCCCCCCGCGTGCGTGCGCCCCTGCCCCTGCGTCACCTATGTTCCTGACGCCGTACGTGAGGTCCAGGCACGCGAGGTTGGGCAGGCACGCGCACACGCGCTCCATGTCCAGGTGCCCCAGCATCTGCCCCACTTGCAGCGTGAAGACGTAGTCCTGGCACGAGCGCAGCAGCTGCAGCAGAGCCTCCAGCGAGTCGCCGCCGTCCTGCTTCGCCTCCGCGCCGCCGCCGCCGTCGGGGTCTGAAGAGGGGGGGGCGCAGTTGCGGGGTGGGGGGGGGGGGGGCACTGTCAGGGAGGCAGTTGAAGAGGGTGGCGTGGTGGCACAGCGACTGAACGCGTGCGGTGAACAGAGCTGGCGGCTGCTTTACATGTCGGTCAATACTACCGTGCGGCTGCTGCCGGTATGCATGTGCAACTGTCGCGCAGCGCCCCGTGAGCTCAATACGTTTGTTGCACGGCTGCAGGACGTGCATGCGTGATGGCTGCAGGCGCACTGCCGCGCACACGTCACCTGCCCTGCGCTCCCTGCAGCGCGGCAGCAGCCGCTGCGCCGCCAGTCAAGAGACCAGAAGTAAGGTGCAGTACTCAGAAGTGGTGTGTCCTGCAACTTGTGGACGAATTGCAGCATTCATGCACTGCAGCTGCTGAAGGCAGCGGAGCACGCTGAGCACACCTTCCCAGCTGCCGCGGTACTATGCTGTGCTGCAGATGGCATCGTGCGGTTGGGTCATGTTTGCATCATCTGGCGCACACCAGTATCATCTACATGCTAGCATTGACAAGGCTCAACCGCACCGCCACTCATGTCAGCGCTGTGGCACCTCTGCTCACATGTCTGTGCAATTTAACCAGCGGAAATTACGCATGGCCGGTGCTGCCCCCAGATCACCAGCAACACATATCGCTCGCCATGGCTACCAGCTGCCTACGGGCGGAAATCACCTGGCGGCGGTGGCGCTTTGAATGCCTCTATGCTGCGTGCGACGTAATTCTCAAAGAAGAGCTGCTTCCACGTCAGGCCGTGCTCTATGAGCTGGCACGCCGACCAGCCCAGCTGCTCCACGCATCGCCGCTTCCAGTAGTTTTCGTCAAATACATATAGGGCCGCCACCTGCGATGAGCGGTGCAGAACACGCAGGTGCAGGATGTAACAGAAGCGAGCAGGGGATAGATGTCACTTCAGCTGACGGCTGTTGAGTAATCCATGGCTTGAGGGTTGGCAGCAGTCGGCAGGTGCTGATGGCGATCCGGCCTACGCAATGGCAGGATTCGATGGTGGCTCGTTCAAGGACACATGATAACATACCTGAGGGTCTAGAGAGGTGCTAAGGTTTGTGGTGATGGCCGACAAGAACTTCGCTGGCACCCCATTGTAGACCGGTATCCTCTCGAAGTTGTCTACTATCGTTCGCACGCACTTGTGCGACAGCTGCTCCTTCGCCAGGCCGTCTAGAGCCGGCCTTAAGAAAGCGCTGGTTCCTTCTGGCGGTGCCTCAAATTTTCGTGGGACGAACCTCTGCACCTGATCCTTGAGGGACGACACATCTGTGGTGCCACCCACGGTCAGTCCCATGCGGATCGCCATGCTGACAGGGGATCACCACAGTGCAGCTCTCAATGACGCTTCGGTCCAAGCATTGTTGCAAATCGGCCACTGATACGTTTCCGCTTGTGGTCAAGACACCAGCTGCCGCCGATCGTGTATGTAGAGCTAAGCTGCTTCGAGAGAACAAAAGAACTCAACTCACCGTTTTTTGAACTTCAAACGTTTCACGTCAAAAACTTCAAACCCTACTTGTTTACCATACAAATCTGTGCCTGAACCCTTGGCTTTTTTTACTCAGCAGGATGAAGGAGAGGGGGGAGGTGGCTCGCCGCAGCAGCGGCGGCAAGAAGAGCCTCGATGCCGCCGACGACCTCCCCCGGCAGTCTGGTGACCTGAAGCGGCGAGCAGAGCCTCCAGCTCCCGACCCCAAGCGACCTCGCAGATCACGCAGCAGGGAGAGAGAAAGGCGAGATAACGGCGCCAAGTACCTCGGGCGGGGTGCTGATAGGGATAGAGACGCTGGAGGTGGCAAGTATAAGGAACGAGGGCGCGGCAGGGATGCCAGAGGTGATGGCGCCACCTCTGCTTTGCAACCTCCTCAGGGCCGGAGGCTGGACTCACGGGAGCGGCAAAGAAACCCATTGCTGCCGACGGCCATGGCCGCTGCAGCTGCTGCAGGGAAGCCCTCTGGAGCTCCAACACTCGCTGGCACTGCCCCAGGCCCCGCTAAGAAGGGCTCTGCCTTACTCTCGGAGCTATCAGAGCTTGCGGCACGCAAGGGGAGTATAAAGGGGAGCGGGCTTCTTAGCCTGGGGCCACTCAGCAAGGATCCCGCCTTTGCAGCTCTGGCAGAATCCATGCGAAGAGGGGGGGAGAGCGCTGCCAGCAGCGTTCGAGGCCGCAGCAGCAGGCCCAGCCCCGAGGACTCGCGGCGGCGAGGCGGCGGCGAGCCCGCCGACGACCGACAGCGCGGGAGAGATCGGTGGGCAGACGAAAGTCCTGAGCTGGAGCCGCGGCGGCGTCCTGCAGACGCTGCCGACGACGGTGGCCGGAAAAAGGACCGCTGGGCGGACGAGAGCCCGGAGGAGCCGCCGAGACGAGCCGCCGCCGCCGCCGCGGAGTCCGCAGACGAGCGGCGGCGCAAGAAGGACCGGTGGGCGGACTCGGACGAGGAGGGGCGGGGGGGCGGGGGCGGCAGCGCGAGCTCGCCGGAATCCGCGCGGCCGTGGCAGCAGCAGCGGCGCGGCGGCGGTGACGGCGGCGCGGCGGAGGACGGCGAGATAGTGGGGGGCGGCGAGGGGGGGGAGAACGCCCCCCCCAACACGCCGCCGACGCCGCGCGCGGGCGAGACGGCCGCGGCGGCGCAGGGGGACGGGGACGCGGAGACGCCGCGGACGCCGGCGGCGGCGGCAGCGGCGGCGGCGGCGCGGCGGCGCGAGGCGGAGGGCGGAGACGATGAGCCGCCGAGCGCGGGCCGGAAGCTGGGCCACGCCATTGATGAGCTCAAGTGAGTTGGGCGGTGTTGGCGGCGGTTTGGGGGGCGTTGGCGTTGCGCTCGCTGGGTGCACCTGGCGGCGGCGTTTTCGGGGGTGAGGGGTTCGATTATTGGCACGCGCAGGGGGGGAGGGCTTTAGCGTCAATATCGCGCATGTCATGTGATTGAGCGTGGCACATAGCATCAGCACTGACGCTCTGACATACAGCACCTGGTCTGTATATGGGCGTCGTGCTTCAACACAACAAAACCAAATAGCAGATTTGGGTTGTTGTAGACAAAGGTAGCAGCTGCTCGACCTTGCTGCGGAACCATCAATGACCGTCAGAGTGCAGCGACGGAGGGGGCCGATTCCGAGCACTGATGTCGACAGCCGAAACACCTAGCACACGCAATCGAAACTTCAAGCTGGTCGATTGCAGTCAATTTGTGCGCCCGACAGCCTGAGCAGCGCGCACTGAGCACAGCGCGATCCGCTCTGGAGTGTTCACCCCCTCTGTAGTGCCAGCAGTGACACCTGCCCCTCTGCCATCGAAGGTGCGCGCACGGCGAGTCACCCGCGAGTCGTGTCCGCAGCTCTTCGTCGACACACATGCCTGTAGGCCTGTGCGTACAGCGTCATGTGCGAGGCGCATACGCTCTTGCGGTTGCGGCAAGCTATGTACAGCTTGCAGTCAGCGCCGCACTGCGCTGCCTGGTTTCCACCGCCGCCTTGGGGGGCTGTGCTTACGACTTCAACTCAGCATACGGCACGTCACGTGCGTTGGACTTTACACAGCAGCCGCAGCATAGCTGCACGCTTTGCCCGTCACCGCTGTCCAATGGGTCCGCTGCTGCCATCAGTGACAGGTGTATAGTGCACAGCGGGCCAGTCACGGCCCACAATGTTTTGCACTACACGCATCAGTCGCTGCCGATCTGCTTCCACGGGCAACGAATGCCGTACTTTCGTCATGTCTGGGCTCAAACCCCGGCTGGCGCATGCTGTCGCATGACCAACATACACACATGCACTATGTACGTATACGGTATGCGTATTGAAGTTGCGTCAGTGCGCTGCGCCCCACCCAGGAGCGCGTTCGCGCATCACCAGCATGTACACGTGTACTTCATTACGGTACACGTATTGAAATCGCACTCGTATGCTTTGCGCGCCCCACCAGGAGCGCGTTCTCGCGAGACCAGGGCAGAACGAGCATCTCGCAGGCGCTTGCGGCAGCAGAGCCGGAGCCGCAGGAGGCGCCAAAGCCGCTGGACGTGTACAACCCGCTGGTGCAGGGGTGCCGCAGCGTGGAGCATTACGAGCGCATCAACTACATCTCGGAGGGCGCGTACGGCATGGTGTTCATGGCGCGCAACAAGGTCACGGGGGACGTGGTCGCCATCAAGCAGGTGCGTGCATGGGGCATGGGGCGATACGTACCGTATGCGCGCGCGATGGTGTTTGTGGGTACGCGTGGGGGCGCGATACGTACCGTATGCGTCGCGATGGGGCAGCGCTGCTCAGTACGGCGTGGCGTCTGTGGCGCGGAACGAGGTCACGGGGGACGTGGTCGCCATCGAGCACGTACATGGGGCGCGATACCTACCGTATGCGCGCGCGATGGGGGCAGCGCTGAGCTGCTCTTTGCATCCCAGTAGAAGTCCGCGGTATCAGCTGTGTTGCGGGTGGTTTGGGAGGGGGATGGGGGGGGGGGGTGAGGGTTGTGGCACGCAGTTTGCGCTCACAGGCCGCGCTGCTGCAGTGCAGCAAAGACGATTACGGCAGCGATTGTGAGTGCTGTGACGGGTTGCTGGGAGATGATGTGCAGTGCAGCAGTGCTCGTCGTTTTTGGAGGACATGCACAGGGGCAGCCTGGCGGCGGCGGCTGCCATGCTCTTGGCTGTGCTCCCTGCAGTCACGCTTTCAGCTGCACGTCGCTCAGGGGATCGACCGCAGCTGCGACGCTAGCGTGAGGCGGGCGATCTTTGTTTCAAGTCGGTGGTGGAGAGGCGTGAGACCATAATGACGTCTGGGTGCGGCAATCATGCCGCCGTCGGCGCGTGCTCGAGGCACCAATCCATGGACGCCCTGCGGGCAGCGCGCAATGTCACATGTACATACGAAGATGGGGGCGCGTCGTGCTTTCAATACTTGAACTGTGCTCACCAATAGTGAAGTTGCGCTGTCACAACGCTCAGAAGCGTCGTTGTCGCTTGTTGGCGGCGCCATTGCCATCAGTACATGTCCCTGGCGGTCGCGCCCCCCCGCGGGCACAGGTTTCGGTGTTGCAACACATCGTTACGCCGCGTCGCATACAAACCTGCGGCACATGATCTGGCTTGGGGGCTTGCCCGCCATCGGTCCAGGACTGGAAACCGTGCGCAAGTGAGCACGCCCATATGCCCATGTACTGGTGGTTCAGGCCGCCCCCCTCATTCAGTGCGTCCCTCGGATGCTGAGTGTTGGTTCGCTGATGTTCACTGTGACGGAATGCACGAGCTGTTGCCGATGATAGCACGGTTCACATGCATGCGTCCACGCGCCAGCAACTGCGCAGCTGCCGCCAACGTCGTGCAGCAGCACCGACCGCCGCTGCTGTCTGATTCGCGCAGTTGAACGCCGCATCTGACGAAGGCCGCTCGCTGCTGTGCGCTGCTGCCTCCCCCCCCCCCCCCCTCTTCCACCCCCTCCCCCCTGTTTGCCAGGTCAAGATGAACAAGGAGTCGCAGAAGGAGGGCTTCCCCATCACGGCGCTGCGCGAGACCAATGTGCTGCTGAGTCTGCATCACCCCAACATCGTGCGGGTGAGTCACAGTCGGCAGTCACGCCCCCTCTCGCATGCTGCCGCTTGACTGGCGCTCCGGCAGCGGCCGCGCTCCGCTTGTGCGATTGCGCTGCTGCGCGCCGCTGATAAGGGTCTCAGCGACAAAGGTGAAGTGTGCGTGTGAAGTACAAGAGTGAGGGCGACGTCCAGCCGTATGAGCCAAGGCGGTGCACCTTAAGCACTTGCAGTACTGTTCCGGGCCCGCGCGGGGACGCATTACAGGTCATGCTGCCGTTCTTGGGCCAACGCAACTTTCGCATGCCACCCCGTTGCGGCGGGCCTCATCTATCACCTTTGTATCATGCCGCTCATTGCGCCCGCAACAGACCACGCTGCCTTGCGCAATTGTCGCGCAACAAATCTCAGCAGCTAGGGGTGGGCGCTTATTGTATGGAGCGTGGGCCACAGCTCGACAGGCTGTTGTCGCTTTTAGAGCGGCAATGCATGGGCACTGTGCCCTGTTTTACCAGTCATTTCCATCTCAGCGGCGCGCTGTGCCGGCATATACGGGTCAACACTCCTGTCAGCACAGCGCAAATGATGGGCCACGGTGCCCGCGCGTTGCTGCTGCGCGTGCCCACCCGCTTCGCATCAGCGGCTGACCGCGTTGGGAATAGACTAGGGGGTTACCATGCTCGCCACTTGATGGTAACTGTAAACAGTTACATCGCAGTACCCGCAGACGCGCCATAAAAGCCCGAGAGCTACGCTGCCGCGCGGCCCCTCGCCACAAACTGCAAAACTCATGTGCACATGCCACGAGGGTGTGCGACGCGGCCGCGTTGGACGCCGTGCTGAGCATCGCTGCGCATTAGCGCTTGGCACGATGCGCGCGCATGTTTGCCTCTCGATGACGGCCAAGGCGCACGCCTGCGCCTTTGCGAATGGTAACGGGTTTCGATTTTGCTGAGGGGGAGGCCATGCATTGCTTCCTGCGACAGAGATAACGGTGCACTCTGCGGTGGGGGACATGTGCGTTTGCGCATGGCAGTCAGACGGTCGGGACATGCATTGCGCAAGGCCAATACCCAGTGCCATTGACACGGCTGGCACTAAGTGACGGGCATCGAGGGATGCAGGCCGGCCAAGTGGCTGCGGCCGAACGTTGGACAGCAGCAGTGCTCGTCCATGCGTGAGGCCAGCAAGGCGGCAGCGCTCTCAAGTGCCTGGCTGGCATCAATTTGACCGCGTCCCTCTATGCCTGACGGAGCGATCTGCAGCTTTGATGACCGCTCGCACGGCTGTGCCGCCGGCAGTTGTGATGGCGGGCTGGCGCAGCCCCGCGGCTGCGTGCGCGCGCCGCCGAGCGATGCACGGCTAGCAGCAGCGCTCAACTCACCTTATACAAAACTTGTCGCGTGTCACCCGACACCTCGTCACTCGCAGCCCGCAGCGCGGCGCGCTATCGCTTTGCGTTCGCGCCCAGCGCTGCAAGCGACGCTGACGCTGAGACTTTGGAGTTGAAGTTAATACCGGCAGGATTGCGCAACGAGGCGCCGGCCGCCGTGCGCGCTGCCGCTGCCGCGCCGCTGCCGCGGTGCGCTGCGGCGCACCTCTTGCGCGCTCACGAGCACGTGCGACGTCTCAACCGCCACTGGAACCATGATTACCGTTCCGCTTGACTAGCCTCAATCTCAGTCGCCGCGTCGCCTCACAGCAGGGGCCGCGCAGCGCCCACCGGTGCGCGGCTCTGGCACTCGCACGTGAGCGCCGCTGCTGTGCCGTCGTTGACGTTTGCGATGCGCCGGTCGCGCTCAGATCAAGCGCTCAGATCGATGATCTCATTTGAAATCAGCGCTCTGCAAACAACCCCTCGCGCGACGCTCACACCCCCACCCGCCCTCTGGCCCCCACACCAGGCTGCGCCGGCTTGGCACCGGCCAACGGAGTGAGTGAGTCAGTGAGTGAGTCAGACAGTGTGAGTCGCGCGCGCCGCGATCTCCCCCCCCCCCCCCCGCGCTACCCCCGTGGCGGTGGCTCCAATTACCGGCCGGAGGTTGGGGTTGCCAACACGGGGCAAGTACCGTTTTGTTTGCGTGGGTGTACTGCAATGTTGAAGTCGGATAACCATGTAAGGCTTGTTGGCTATGTTGCTAGCGGATGCACTGGGCGCGCGCTGCGAGTGCCAACACTATTCAGCACTGCCAGAGCGCCAGCTCTTGCAGATTCTTGGACGCGCATTAGAGAGAGAGAGAATCTGCAGTATCTGGTCACGGCAAAACGGCGCATGATTGCAGCGGCAGGCTGGCACGAGACGCCGGTGCGCGAGCGCTTAGTGACGTGCTCTTTGCGACGGCGCGCTGCATCGCGCACGTACGTACATACATGTCCCCAGTAGAAACTGCAGCGATGCTCCGTTCGATGGCGCTGATGCGTGTCCAGCGCGCGCATCATCGCAGCGGCAGCGCCACAGTGCGCAGGCGCCGCCGGTCTCAGCGCTTGACCGCTAGCGCGGCGCTGCGCTGCTGCTGCTGCTGCGCGGGAGCGGCGCATGCCAATCCGGGCTCGCATCACTGCAGTTTAAGGGCCCAGGGGGCTCCAGCTCTTGGCCGCAATATAGATGTTGCGGGTCGTAGCTATGACCCCCATTGAGTGTTGCGCCGCGCCGCGCCGCTGACCTGTGCTGCGGCCGTGACATGCAGCAGACTGCCGCGGCTGTGCACGAACGGCACATCAGCAGTACGCGCCAGTGCACGCGTCGTCACAGTTGACTCGACGAAGGTGGTGTGGCTAGCCGCCGTGGCCATGGGGTTAGGCTTAGCGGTAGGGTTAGATTTAGGGATAGGGTTATGGCTAGGGTTCCAAAGTCGTGGCCATGGCGGAGAGGTGTGTTTCACATCATCGGAGCCCTCAGCTGAGCACTGCAGTGGTAGTCGGCTCGCCTTCTTGTTCGCGCGCGGGGATTGTGGGCTACTCTCTACGTGTGTCGCCGTTTTCGGTACCACAACGGTGGCGAGCAGAGGCGATCCTGCGGGGGGTGACAAGTCCCTTTGACTCTGCTGTCAGAGTCAGAGGCAGGGTCAGATTCAAGATGGGTGGTGTAGGCATCGTGCACAGCTCATAGCACCGCTGCTATCACCGCAATTTGCAGACGCAAACGCTGCTCGGGTGGCACCTTTCCGTGCAGAATGGGTCCAGCACCGCACCTGCGCCGCCGTGCAGCTGTCGGATGCCTGCAGGCATGTGGGACGGCTACGCGGCATGTGTAGCGCTTGCCTCTGCAGTATTGCGGCACGAGCGCAGCTGCTCTTGACCGCCCTTGCAGCGTAGTCACAGTGGTGCAAGTTGAGCACAGCTGCTGAGCTTGAAACTGCCAGTAGCGGCGGCTTCCTGGGGCGCAAACAAGGGGGTTCCTGTGCTGCTGCGGCTCGGCAACGCTTTTGTAGCGTCTAAGACGGGATCACGAGTAGCGCCTTCCATCCGACATGTGTGATATGTACATGTGATTATTAGGGCTAGGGCTAGGGCTAGCTGCGCGCCAGTGAGTTCTTCCCCCCCCCCCCCCCCGCGCCCCGACTCGCGCCAGCGCAGGCGCGCAGGCATCAGCCTCTGCTGTACGCGTGCACCCGTGCCGCCGTTGTGACGTCATGGCGCCACCGCCGCGGCGCGCTGCCACACTCGTCAAGCCCTGCCACGCGCGGCACGCGCGGCGCTGTGCACTGCTGCCGCGCGCGCGCCTCAGTGCGCGCGAGACCCCTCCCACCCCCCTCCTTGCGGCAGTGGCAAATGGTGCGCTGGTCATTTGGCTGCATGTTGAGGAGTAGCGAGGCATGCGCGTATGCGCTTTTGCTGGCCGTCTGCAAGTGCGCCAGCCCTGTGCAGTCGCTCACGACGTGCTGTCTGGTGGGCAGCGCCTCGTCCGTGGTTTGCTGCTGCCGAGTCACCGTCGCATACTCTGCGGACCAGCGGCTGCCAGTCCTGACTCCAGCAAGCTCCGCCATGCGCTCTTGCCGATAGCTCCGCCATGCGCTCTTGCCGACCGTTGAGCGGTGCCTCACATGCGCACAAATCGCCGTGGTCCCAGGCACCGCCTCCAGGCGAATGCCGCCGCGCTGGTAAAAGTACTTCAACGTTGAAGTAATAGAGCGGTACGAGCGACGCTCTGCATACCCCTCTGCGATTTCGCCGTGTGCAAAAGTGCACAACAGTCAGCGCGCGCCGTCGCCTCTGTCCTGCCACTGGCGCGCAGCGCAAGGCGGCGGCCGCAGCGCTGCTGCTGACTGTGTGGAGCGCTGCCGCGCCAGCGCTCCCCGCTACGCGCAAGCGCCTGCTTGCGCTGACCGTTCCCCGTTGACCTGTCAGATCATTGTCGTGGTCCGTGCTGCTGCGGCGGCGGCGGAGCACTCGATGCGTTATCCGCTGTCCAGCTGCGCCGCAGCACCACTTCGAGCGCCGCTGCCGCTGGTGCTGGCGCCGACAGCCAGCTGCGCAGGCTCCCAGCGCGCCGAACTAGTCGGTAGACAGTGCGTCCAGGCAGTAAAGGGGGGGGGGGGGGGGGGTTGCAGCGCTTCGAGTGCTCGAGACTCTTGCTGGTAGGGTTGTACATTGAGGGGCTAGGGTAAGTAAGACCTAGGCTAGTGTGAGCAACGCGCAGGGAGCAGGCAGCGCACAAGTCTCTGCTGGACCTTCCCCCCCCCCCCCCCCCCCCCCCCCCCCGTGCGCATCAGTGCAGCACGCAGGACGCAGAGTGCGTGCAGCGCTGGCACCCGCCGAGTTCACCATCACATTGCGCGGGGGCATTCAGTTGACAGCAAGACGTCTGCGGCAACCGCCAGTTGTGCCGCGGAACTCCGCTGGGTAACGTTATCACGCGTGCTCACTGACCATAGTTGCGTTCTGTGCCTGCCGCTTGCGTTGCCCGCAGTTGGACGGCGGCATTGTTCTTCATGACGTCTGCTGCCACTCTGACTGACGCTGCGCTCTGCTGCCACTCAACACCTCAGCGCATGACAAGCTCACCCTCTACACCTCGCGCGTCGATTAACCGCCTTGCACAGGGGCTTCCTCACACCCGCTTGCCCCCCCCCCCCACCTCCGCCCCCAATGCACATGTCCGCCCGCTCGACTCAACGCCCGCCGTCTCTCACTCCTGCCGCTCCACCATGTGCAAATGCGCGCGAGCGCGCGCAGGTGTACGAGATGGTGACCGGCAGCAGCCTCGACAAGATCTACATGGTCATGGAGTACTTCGACGCGGACCTCAAGTCCACCATCTCGCACCTCAAGGCGCGCGGCGAGGCCTTTGGCACGGCCGAGGTCAAGTGCCTCATGCTGCAGCTGCTGCGCGCCGTCGAGCACCTCCACCGCCGCTGGTACGTCCACCGCGACCTCAAGACGTCCAACCTCCTCTACAACCGCGCGGGGAAGCTCGCCATCTGCGACTTTGGGCTCGCGCGCCGCTATGAGGACCCGATACGCCCCTACACGCGGCTCGTCGTCACGCTGTGGTACCGCCCCCCCGAGCTGCTGCTCGGCGCGCGCACGTACGCGACGGAGGTCGACATGTGGAGCGTCGGCTGCATCTTCGGCGAGCTGCTGCTCGGCGAGCCGCTGTTCCAGGTGCGGAAGTTGTAGTTGCAATTGGCGCGTGCGTGCGTGCGTGAGTGCGTCGCCTCGTACTTTGGGTGTTTTGGGAGGCCGGCGTGTGTGAGCGTCCGCAGCAGCTGCTCCTGACAGTTTTTTTTGTTGCAGTTGAAGTTTAAGTTCTGATGTGCGCCCCCCCTTGTACTCTAGTACTTCCGGAGGTTGAAATGCGCAGCGTCGGCTGCATCCTCAGCTCGGCGAGTCGCTGTGTCAGTGGGCTCCTCAAGTGAAGTTATGATGTGCGCGCTTACGCTTGGTTCTATGTCGTCGCTTGCGGGGCGAACGCGTACACCCATCACGGCGATGGACGCAGCACGCACTAGCGCGTCTGCTCGTGTCGGCGGTGTCTGGGCTGCCGCATGCAAGCACACACCAGCATTGTGAACAAGACACTTCAACACGATACTCGCGAACCCCACCAGCGCCAACACAGGTGCTCGCGTCATTATGGATGTTCGCTTCAGATATTGCTGTGGCTCCTTCACCATCGTAGCGCACCCAACTCCCCCCCCCCCCTCCCCCCCTGGTGGCAGTTCCATAACCCCCGTGCCCCCCCCCACCCCCACCGCGCCCTCAGGGCCAGGGCGAGATCGAGCAGCTCGGCAAGATCTTCTCGCTCCTCGGCGCGCCCACGGAGGAGCGCTGGCCCGGCTGGAGCGAGCTCTCGGGCGCCAAGACGCTCAAGTGGCGCGGCGGCGCGACCTCGCGCCTCGCCGAGATGTTCCCCTCCACGTCCTTCAGCGGCAAGCCAGTGCTCAGCAAGCTCGGGCTCGACCTGCTGACGGGGCTGCTGACGCTTGACCCGACGCGCCGCCTCAGCGCCGCCGGCGCGCTCGCGCACGCGTGGTTCGACGAGTTCCCGCTGCCCAAGCGCCAGGACGAGATGCCGGCGCCGCCGGACGAGCGCGCGCACCACCGGTAGGGGGTAGGTAGGTATTGCGCGCGCGCCGCTGCTGCTGCTGCTGCTGCTGCTGCCGCGGCGGCGGCGCCCTGGCGGCAGCGCTCCACTGCACGCGCACGGCCTGAGCGTCAGCAATCGCGGCCAGAGCGGCGGCTGCGTGCGGCGGCGGCGGCAGCGCTCGGTGGGCGTGCGCCGCCGCCGCTGCGCTCGCCGCCGCTGCTGCTCTCTTTGGGGGCCAGGGGCGTGTCAAGATGCGCCTCTGCTGCGGCGTGGCGTCTCTCCTACATCACTCTGCGAGCGCACATCGACGGCACTGCAGCTTGGACTTCTCTGTCGCGTACGTATTTTGCATGGCGGCAGGTGGCGCGGCGCTGCTGCCGACAACGAAGCTGCGCACGCGCGCCGCTGCTGCGTGGCCGTTGCCCGAGCGCCTAGATGGCTGCAGCGGCGCGCATGCCCCTGAGTGCGCTGCACCGCAGCTGCTGCACGTGCTGCGTCGCTGCTGAGCACGGCTCATGCGCCTCGCACAACACGCTGCAGTGGCCCCACCGCCTCTCCGCTGCCGCAGCACCCTGCTCTGGTCGCTTCCGCTGGGCTGATCCAATGCCGCATGACTAGCGCAGTGCAGCAGGGTGTGCGAGAGCACGCTCGCTTTCGTGCTGCTGCTGCTGCGCCTCTTTCGAGCGGCCGGGCGCGTATATTGCATTGTGCTGTGTGGGCGCCCGCAATCATCACAAAAACGCACAAAAATCAAATAAACCGTGTACAGACACAGCAGTGCGCGCTTTGTTTTTAGGTGCTGTTGCATGTCCAATGCTGGTTCGCTGTGCACCCATCTCCGTGTGATGTGAAGACTGCGCACGAGCTGCGCAGCCGCTGACTCAGGCACCATTGTATAAGCACATTGTCATGGTCAGCACGATTGCCTACAACTGAGCATTTGTCAAGGCCCCATTGGCTCTGGGGGGTGTTGGTTCACTTTGTTTGAGCCGACGCTAGTGGGAACGCGAGCGTTTGGAAGCAAGCATGGTACAGGCATTTCCAGGTGGCAGCAGCATCGCACTGGTTCATGCCCGCTGCGTAACCCCAACCCTTACCCTAACATGGCACACCAAAGCAGGCTCATGCGCATGCGCACAGCAACGCCTGCGCATACCTGCGCATACCAGTGTAAAGAAAACAATGCGTGGCATACACCACGTGCTACACAAAAGGATGTTCTGCTCCCGATCGTCCCTGGCTTCGTGGTGTACCTAAACGCATGGCATGGTGTCAGTGCATACATACATCAGCTCAGGAGGGCCGTTTATGCTGTGCTGCGGCGGGCCATTCGACAGCCATTCACCATCGGCGCAGCAGGTTTTTGGGTTGCCGGCACAATGTCGTGACCCTGCAGGTTTGTCGGCATCAGGCACAAATACTTGCGATTCACCACGACACGTGGGGGGTGGTTTCCACAGGCAGGGGGGCAGAAAGTGCGCAGAATACACACAAAAGCTCATGTCATGTGCGTTTGTGTTCCACAGCCTTTATGCAGAAGTTGTGAGCCGACACAAACGCGGCGTCACGTGGGTACGCCTTTGTGCACCCCCCTGTTTGATATGTGTGTGTCCCGGTACTGGTCCTCGTAGGACCATGTCCCCTTAACCCGCCCCCCCCTGCCCCCTTGCAATCTGTACTGCCTCAGATTCGCCCAGCGTACGTAATTATGTAAGAATGTAAGCGCGGCACGCACGCGCCGCAGCCTGCACACACTGAACGACCCGATGATCTCGTGATGCCTTTTTTCCCCAGAGGCAGGTCGGTGACCGGCTTGCTCAAGGAAGAGGCTCCGCGCCAAATATAGGCTGCGTGGAACGCAAGCGGCCGGGGGCAAGAACAGGGTTGCACAGAAGCGCATTTAGAAGTTTATTTCTGAGTTCAAGTGCCCCTTTTGTGGTGGAGTGTATGCTTGGAATCGAGCAGACTCGCCACATGCTCCACATAATACGTTTTTCGTGCAGCACGTTATCATGTTGAGGTTTGCTCAAGACGTATACCTGGTTGCCAAAAACGCCCCAAATATGCCGTGTTGGTGTGGCCAAATACATTGTCGTGCAAACCCAGGCAACAACACTCAGTGCCAACGCTGGTCAGAGGAATACAAGTAGCGCATCGCAACGGTTTGCCGGCAATGACATGGCATCATGTGACACGCACCAGCGCACGCGCTGCACAGGCAACGCCCTTTTACAAGGCCAGCCCGTTTCAGAACCGCACATCAGTAGATGAAGGCATCGAGGATTCGGTTCCCTTGTTGTTGGCCCGCCAATGTGGCTAATGCGAGCTGAAGTTCAGCCTCTGCTTGCACATAGGCAGCTGTCCTTGTTTCACCGCAGCAAGCGGCAAGACGGTGCCAGTGCAGGCAGGCGTGCGGGCGGATGTGCCAGCTCCGCCCCCCCCCCCGTTGCTTCGTCGGTCTTGCTGAGCGTTTCCTTGCTGAGTTGAAGTTTATGCCGAGCGCATCGTGCAGGTGCTGCGACCGTCTGAGGGCCCCACACTCATGACATCGAAAAACTAATACTCGGGGTGGAAGAACACAATGCTGGTACGCCGCATCATCGGCTCGTATGCAGCCTGGGATTTGTATCCAGCGAGAACTTCAAACACAATGAATGAAGTTACACTTCAAGTATGCGCGCGGAGCATCGCCTCACCTCGAGGTCGCAGAGCGGGAACAGCTGCACCAGCAGCGGCCGCACGGTCACGTCCAGCATCTGCGGCACAGGCAAACAAGGCGCATCGAAACCCAAGGGCAGGCAGCGCTGGTGAGGCAGTAGTATGGCAGCGATTTATGTGAGTAAAGCATGCACGTTAGGTCTGGCCCAGCATCAATAGTGTACAAGGAGTTGAAGGTTGCACGTATTCTTCTTGCACTGTGTATCCCCCCCCCCCCCCCCGTCTCCTACTCATCACCGCCCCCCACTGACGCACCGCAGAACGAGACAACCCTTTCCAAGCACGTGTGAAGGACACCATCCATCAAAACCTGACTCCACAGTCAAGCCGCCAGCGGCTCCCGTCCTGAAAGACAGCTTAGCATCTGGCAGTGTAAATTGCAGCCGAGTTGAGCGCTAGACGTATTGCTGGTCCGGTGCTGCAAGGCCTGAGGGCGCCACATGCGCCGCGGCGCGCTGCCGGTCCAACTTCAAATGCACACTTGTGTATCTCTCTCTCTCCAGCTGTTCAGCAGGTGCATCGCCACGTGCGTTGCGGCCGCCTACAAGCGCATGTGTACAGAGCCTCCAGCTGCACGGGCGGCCTCCGTGTCCAACCTCAAACGCACACTTTTGTAACTCTCTCTCCGCACACTTTTGTAACTCTCTCCAGCTGATCAGCTGGCGCGTTGCGACGCGCTACAAGTCCGACTTCGCGTCATGTGTGCATCGCCTGCACCTGCGCAGGCGGCCTCTGCGCCTCCAATCCCATGTGGTGGGCAACTTCAAGTCAAACTTCACAACTATGTGCGCCCATCCTTCTCAACTTCAAGCACCCACCTTCTCCACCAGCACGTCCAGCGGCTTGACGATGAAGGGTACAAGGGCGAGGCCCGCGGCGGTGGGTAGGTATTTGTACACCACTCCCCGTGGGACAACTTCAACTTCAAGTGAACATTCGCGCCCAAATCCCTTCAACTTCAAGCACGCACCTTCTCCACAAGCACGTCGAGCGGCTTGACGATGAAGGGTATCAGGGCGAGGCCCGCGGCGGTGGGTAGGTATTCGTACACAACCGGCGGCAGCGTGTCCTGCAGGTTGAGCGATGACTCGAGAAAGCCCACGAACGTGACCCAGCGGTTGATGGTGAAGCCCGGGAAGATGACCGAGGCGAGCATCTGGAACAGCAGCACGTCCAGGGTCGCGGGGAAGGCGCACATGCTGCAGGAGGAGGGGGGGGGGGAATGGGGGGGGGGGGGGGGGGGGGGGGGGGCATGAGGCGACTGAAGGCGCACATGCTGCAGGGGAGGGGGTGGCAGAGGGGGGGGGGAGGGGGAGGGCATGAGGTGATTGAAGGCGCCATGCTGCAGGGGGGGGGTGGCAGAAGGGGGGGGGGGGGGGGGGGCATGAGGCGGCTGACAGAGCTTCAAGCACCAGCATCCCGGGAAGGCACACGGGCTGTAGGGGGGTGTGGGGGGGGAGTTTGGGGGGGTAGGGGTCATTCGGTATTCGACGTGATGCGCAGTGATGCGCACTGGCGCAGGGACAAGGGCGCGATGGCAGGTCGCCGCAGTGCCTGCTCAATATAGGGGTTAGGTAAGGGCGAGGGTCAAAAAAGTATGGCGAGACGCTCAGTGTCACGCTTCAAGCGGCCAGCGCCACGTCTACCATCATGTGATGTCCGTGCCTGGCGCTTGCGCCTTTTATATGGCCAGGCAGGGCGCTGGCGTGATGTATGCGCGTGAACACGTGTGTGTACCGTGTGCACGTTGTGCTTGTCGTTGACGGGAACGCCGTGGCGGAAGCGCCGATGCACAAAGCACACCAGTTGAGTGGTTTTTGTAAGTTCAAACAGGATTCGGAGGGGACACAATGATGTCACAAATTGTCCATTACTTGTGAACCAAACCACCGCACACAGACAGCTGGACACACGACTCGCTTCGACTCGCTGCGCAGCGACGTGCCGGTGCGTCGTCACGAGATTCGCGCAGCACCAGCGATCTGAAACTTATCATCACACATGGAAACCAGATTTGGAGAAATATCGTCTGGCGCAGACGCGTACGTGCGGATCTGCACCACTCACTTTGCCTTGCCTTGCGCCTTGCACGCCGCGCTGCTCTCCTTGGCGCACGAGTACCCCTTGGCGATGGCGTCCGCGCTGCATGACATAGCGTCGATGGCGCGAGCGCCGCGCGCAGCAGCGGACAAAGGGCAGCAGAAACAGTGTAGGCACGCCGGTCAGCGCCGCAGCTGCGGTTTATGAACTGTTAAGCGCTGAGCACAGCGCCATGTGTTGATTCGAATTTTTGAAGGCACTTCGAGGAGATGTTACAGCTTAGTGGCGTCCGCGCCGCGCGCGTTGACGGCGCGACGCGCGTGACAGGGGGGGGTGCTGAGCGCTGAGCCATGATGCACAAGGTACTTCAACTCGATGTTCAAGTCTGCTGGCGGCCGCGCCCGCTGCCGACGACGCGGGCGTGTGCAGCGCGCGACGCGGAGCACTCGGCACGGCGCACAACAGCATCACGATGGACATCGTCAAGTACGGACGTACTTTAAAAGGCCAGAGAGCTGTCCCATCCCTTGATGTCTGCTGCCGATATGTCGCAGCGGCGACCACGGTTATTGGTGGAAGGCGTTCGATATGACGGCTAACCACGCCTTGTCACCTAAGTAGAGCGCTTTCCATTTGTTTTGATGTATAGTTCATTTGGAACCTTGCGTATAAAACATTCACATGCACGCAGCGCACCTGACGGCAAACGCGACGGCGTACGACAGCGTCGCGACGAGCCCCGCCAACAGCAACCGGAACGTCTCAAAGAGCTGTCCCATGCCTCCATGTCTGCCATCATACTTCGAAGTATGCAGTATAACCGGGCCCTCGATGTACATCATGCATATACATGCATACGCATGTGGCGCACCTGACGTAGGCGATCGCCACGGCGTACGACAGCGTCACGACGATCCCTGGGACCAGCGGCCGGAACGCCTCGCCGCACTCTGCGGCGGCAGCGCGCAAGAGCAGCAGTGCTCGACAGCAGCAGCGCGCGGCGTCAGAGACTTGACATGCGCTAGTGCCACGCACAGCAGCCCGAAGCCGGAGGCAGCTGCTGAGTACTGGCGCTGTGAAGATGAGCACTGCTGTGTGACCAACCACACCAGGATCCTACGAGTAGTGATGCATATTTAAAAAAGCGCCTCGCGAGCGCTGTGCAGCGGCGCGCGAGAGCAGCGCCGCGCGGCCCCAGACCTGCCGATGACCGCGGTCTGGCCGGCCGGACGTCGAGCGCGCAGCAGGAAGCTGCCGCTACGCGTTCTGCTGAGCGCCGGCACTTGAAGATGAAAGCGACAATCCACAGTGAGTTCATCAGTGGTTCACCGGAGTTCTCCAGTGGTTCAGCAGCCTCAACAGGGACATAGTGGCCTGCGAACGCCTCCCTGCTCTGACGACGCGGAATCGAGTACAGAGCACTGCCGTGCTACTGGAGGCGACTGCTGAGCACTGGCAATTTGAAGTTGAGCACTGCTGCACGACCGATCGCACCGGGGTCCTGCGAATGATTATGCATATTTGAACAACGCCTCGCAGCTGCGCTGTGCGGCGGCGCGCGGGAGCGGCGGCGCGCGGCGCCAGACCTGCTGCTGACGGCTGCGGGCTGGCCAGCTGGACGTCGAGCGCGCAGCAGGGTTGCTGAGCGCTGGCAGTTGAAGTTGAGCGCCGCCGTGCGACCGACAACACCAGGGCCCTTTGCAAATGATGATGCGCGGTGGAAGCGAAGGCGAGCGCTGCTGTGCACCGCACGCGACCAGGCGCGCGAAGAATGATGTCCGCTTTTTCATGTGCTGTACTTTTGCTTTCACGCAGCAGAATACAGCGCGCGGCTGTTGGCGATGAGGACGTGGGTACGAAGTTGAGAACACAACCAAGGGGCCCTCGCAGGTGGCAGCTTGCAGCTTGTGCGGTGCGATGTTCACTGCGCTGTGAGACTGCGCCTGCCGATTCGCACACCTAGGGTTAGGGTTACTAGGGTTTGGGTTGAGCAGTGCGGCTAGATTGAGGAAATTCAAACCCCACAACATGCTTTTGGCGTACTTCTTGACGTATTACAAACTCGTGATGCTGCAGGAGCCAGATCCCCCCCAGCTCATGACTTGCGGCTCCAATGTGTAGCATGTGAACCAAACCATGTGAACTTCAACTGAATCAATTGGGTCATGTGATAGTTGCGCAGCAACTTAAAATACATATTACAAGTGCACATTTGGTCTGTTCAGCAGAGAGGTACGTGCGGCGCGCGCGCTGCAATGCAAAGCTTTGCACTGCCTTGCTCTTGACTATTCGTGCCGGTGCGAGCAGCAGCACACTGTTACGGCATGCCGACAACACCATCATCACGGCAGATGACCAACCCTCTCTCTGTGATAAATGCGTTCAGCAGTGCCTCTGTCATTTACGCGCGTATCGAGAATTCTCTATCAAAACATCTAAATTGTATTACATATATATAATACTCAACACTCAACACCCATGCCTCAAACGCTAAAAGCTAGCACACAAAAGCCTTTTTGACTAGTGGATACGGTGGTACCGTTTGACTCATGGCCAATTGCTGCAGCAGCAACGACCACGGTTATTGGTGGAAGGCACATGCACCTGACCATTCCTTGTCACCTAGAACTCTACAATCTTTTCATTTGTTTTCATTAGAAGTATGATATTTTTGACAGGCTCCAACCGTTAGGTTTTTTACATCGCTGGCATGTCTTGAGGAGGGCCTTCAAATACATGCTCATCCTCACTCACCGTTGGCGTAGCCCAGGTACCGCACCGGTGTGTCCCGGAAAATGTCCACCTCCCTCTCCTCCCCCGCCCCCTCCCCCTCCGCGCCGTCCTCCTCCCCCTCGTCCCCTATAAGCTTGAAGCCTGCGCCGAGCAGGCTACCGCACCCTGCGTGCGGGCGCGGCGGCAGCGGGCAGCAGCGGGCGGGCGAGATTGAGGGCTGTGCCGCATGGCGTCTGAGCGCTGCCACTATAGCAGTTGAGCGCTGCTGCTGCATCTGAGACTGCGCCTGTGCGCTGCAACATAATGCCTGAGCGCTGCTGCACTGCACCTGAGCGCTGCCACACAGTGCCTGAGCGCTGCGACACTGCGCCGGAGCGCTGCCGCACTCTGCGCATAAGCGCTGCTGCACAGCGCCTGGGCGCTGCTGCACTGCATCTGAGCGCTGCTGCAGTGCGTCAGAGCACTGCAACACTGCGCCTGAGCGCTGCTGCAGAGCGCCTGAGCGCTGCCACGTGGCGTCTGTGCAAGCCCCATCCAATGCGCACCTCCCCCCAAGGGAATGTGCGCGAGGATTGCAGGGTCACGTGCGCAGTGCTGGCGCACGACAGGGTGAAAGGCAGGGCGGCGTGTAGTATGAAGTGGAGGCGCGTCGCACCACTTACGCTACAAGTGGTGGGGGCTTTTTCTCATGGGTTGTATGCCACGGTGCTACTAGCAGGCGTGATGGTGAAAATATGACACTTGAACAGGAGCTCGTGAACGGCACGCATGCGCTTCGAGCAGCATTCAACATGGCATAGCAACTATGGTGTGCATCAGCAAGTGGCTGCAGGTTGCGGCTGAGCGGTGCTTAGGGTCGCAGATTGTAACCCTAACCCTAACCCTAACCCTAACCCTAACCCTAACCCATCCAAACCCTACTTTGTGCCTGTCCTGGCGTTCACCTCAGCGCTCATCAGGGGCATGCTGCAGCAGCGAATGCAGGCGCGCGTGCGCACGCTGCGACACACTGCGGTGGCGACCAGCTTGAAGAAACCATGACAGCTGATGAGAACAGGAACATGAGGCTGCGGCATGCAAGTAATGAACGCATCTTAGCTCTCCATTTCGTTTGTCCACAAGGGCTGCGCACGACCATGACGGGCGTGGTATTTGGCCTGCTGTGGATCAGACAATGACTTCAGTGCACAACTGGCGAAGCTGTTGGCGTGCTGATGCCGCATGCCCCCCTGCGAGCACTTTCATCGGGTATGTGCCTGCGCAGCGCAGGAGCATTACTTGACAGCCCGCAGACGCACAAGCGCGTCTGGGGGACTGCACGGCCTTTGCGATCAGAATTGTTCAAACTGTGAACACCTCCACAAAGCAAACGCACCAATGCTCGGCGCTCACGCCTATGATCAACACCTGCTGCTGCATTGAATAAAAGCCTGGACAAATGAGACAAGCATCGCAGCAGCACACTATCCTCAGTTTCAAGTCTGCTAGAGTTGTGTGTCTTGAAGATTGTCATGTCCCTGCTTGGCGCGTCATCGTCCAAAGTGTCAGACGCATGTTTGGGCTTACCTGCTAACTGGGCGTACAGCATCGCTGGATCAGCAACGGACACGATCTCGTGGGACATGCTGAGCCTGTAATCGCAGCAAACACAGCACAGCAGTGGTCAACAAAACCGCGCTTCTGTGTTTTTCACAGTGTCACCTGACATCATGCACGAGCCTGATCCTCGGCAGAGTGCGCCCTGAGAAATTGTATGCTCAGATATCAACTGACGATAGCTCCCCAGCACTGTGTCATCAGTATGTCGTGCACTCGTCTTGCCGCCGGCATTTGTTTCGTGTACGCACCTGCTAGCGAGGGGCCTGTGATGAGCTGGGAGGACGGGGTTGACGAAACCAGCTGCGTGCTGAACGACCAGAGCCAACGCGCTCAGTGCCGACAGCAACATAGGTCGCCGCATCTTGTTGCTTCGTGTGTTGGCGATTGTGAGGCCGTGCGGTCGATGACGAGACATCACACTTCAACTTTTTCTTTCAATTCCTCTAACTTCAACAAAAAAACTTCAACTATTTTTAAATCACCTCGCCCAGCATTCATGATCATTCATCACACTACATCAACCTGCATCATACTATCAGTTGGTCCTGGTGCAGGCGCCTGTCATCGGCAATTCGTGGTGTGTGCACTCAAACGCAACGTCACCGCACACGAACTTGACATGGCAGGCCAGGCAACACTCATACACGAAAGCTCACACGCACACTATATACACAACACACACAAGATATGAGGCGGACATCACATACAACCAGGTCCAACAGCGTTGCGTGTTCAAAGACATCAGCGCGCAAGCAAACGCAAGAAGCCAGAAGCAGCAGGCCAGTGCAGCAGAACGATTCCCATTGGCAGTACAACGGCAGCGGGTCGCGTCAGCTGCCGCGGCGGCCGCGCGCGCACCCGACACTACAATACAGTACCACAAAGACAAAAATCCTCCCGACTCTGTACACGACGGCGGCGGGGCGGACCGACCCGCCGCGTAATTGCGGCTGGCGCCGCCCGCGCCGCGCCCCGACTAGCGCATGACGCGGCCTGCCAGTTGCCGCTCCAGCCACGCAGCAGCAGCTGCTGCTGCTGCTGCCCCCCCCCCACATCCCACCCCGCCCGTGCGTCTGGCCTAGCGGCGGCGCACACGCTGCGAGTGGCTCTGTCATGAGTGGCGCTTGAGATACCGCGACATCTGCACGTGTACAATACGGCAGCGCGGAATGGGGCGGGGAAGCAGGCGTTCAGTTCAGTGCTCTGTAGATGCAATCAGTGGTACTACTATGTGACAGGCTTAAAGCTACGCGTTGGTTGTAGAAACAGGGCAGCATTATCGTGTAATTGATTACACATCCGCTGCTGCAGCAGCAGGACGTGGTGTGAGACACAATGACCACATGCTCCTCTGACGGAGCATGGAGCACAGATGGCAGTAAAAAGAAGTTTCCTGGTTGACAATGTGAGCGCTGTTCAGACATGGCCCCAAGCAGGTCTGAATAGACCCAATATTGTAAACCTAGCACATTGTGAGCTGACATTGCCATAGGGTTGCTCGCTGCTGAACAGATGGCCATATGGGCTTGCTACCATTTTGTGAGAGCCATAGGTGAAAGCATCAGCAGCAACATTGCTCGCTGCTCAAACATTGCCAGGTGTGCTTGATACATTCTGGTGAAAGCCATCGACGACACTTTACCGAAAGTATTGCACAGCTGCTGATGCAGGTTAAGTCACAAGGCCTGCTGGCCCAAATAAGCAGATCTCATTGAGTATTCAACATCAATGCTGAGCGATGTGTCGATGTCGGGCACACAACGTGCACACACATCACTGCTAACAGCAGACTTCAAGAGTGTCACCGGACACAGCAAGTGCGGCAGTACGAGCTTTGTCTTTTGCGACGCCCACCAGAATCCTATTCTGTAGGCATTCACCCCGCAGGAAATGCACTTTTGAATCATTTCGCTTCGCTAGGGCCACGAAACTATTACAGGTACCGTCTACTTTGACGCGCTTATAGTACTATGTGCTGTTGGTGATCACAGATGTTTCCGATCTTCGAGACTCTGGTGTTTGCCATAGCATCAACGTGGGGTTCTCGTGACAACTGCCGTTGCAGTGGTGCATGAATGTTGTGATGATGCTGCCACAAGGACGCAGCTGTGAGGCTGAAAAGAACTTTCAGGTCTTTGACAGCATGTGCTGCTGTTACCGGTTCGTCAAGTGTGCCATGGCATCATTATTACATGCTGTGATGAAGCTTCACAGGAATGCTACAAGAGGGGGGGTTGTGGCCACTGAGCCCATGCTCTCAGAGTAAACGACCAATCATGATGCCGCAGACCTGATGGACGTTACCATCATATGTACAGAGTACATGCATACTTCAACTTGAAGAACTGTTCACTTCTTGATGTCGCCCCACCTTTAGTGTGACGCAGTCATGCCATTTGAGCACCACTACAGACGGCGCATGGGCGTCTTGTGACAACTTGAGCGTAGTCTAACCCCACCCCTAACCTTAGATTGCAACTGACAGGCATCCGTGGCCTCGGATCTGTAGATGTAGAACCTTAGCTGCTAGGTGTAGATGAAGTATCAACCCCAAGTAAGCAGTGAAACCTACAGTTTAATGATGCATGGTATCGTATTCCTGTGCACATGATGCTGACCAATTCAACATTCACACAGAAGTCTTTTCGACTGGTGAAGACGGTGGTATTGCTGCAGCAGCGGCTACCACGGTTATTGCTGGAAGGCACTTGCGGCTAACCATCCCTTGTCACCTAGAGCTCTACGATCTTTTGATTCGTTTTCATCCACATACTGAACTATTTAAAGAAAACCCCGCACTTCCCAGCGGCGTACGCATCAATGGCGCCAGCCTCAGCCTCATACTCAGCAGAGGCTCATACTCAAAAAGGTGTTGAGACATAAGGTACGATGTCAACAGGAGCACTATATCAGAGCGTGACCCGGCAAAAGGCAGCTCGTTAGCACCCTGAGGTTGATGGGCTTCATGCTTCTGTACCGTTAAGATACATGAGTTGGCAAGCAATCCAGCTGCAAGATAACTACACCACATAGAACAAAGTGTTGACGGTTTGGCTTCGACTCAGCCCTGCACCGCCCAAGCGCTGACACACGGCAGCAGCCGCAGCAGCAGCAGCGCCGCCGCTGGCTGCAACACCTCCTACAGCACCAAAAAGTCGACAATGAGACTCGATATCAAATGTTTCCGCGCCGCGCTCACCTCCTCCGGGCTCGACGCGAACAGCTCTATGTACCGCGCGCCGATCATGCCGCGGTCGCGCCGCAGCCCCTGCCGCGCGTCGTCGCGGCTCGCAAACTTCACGTACGCCTCGCCAGTGACTCTCCCGTCCGCGCGCGCCACGAACCCCACCTCCGCCACCGCGCACCCCTTGAAGAAGGCCATGATGTCGGCCTTGCTGGCGCGATACGGCAGCCCGCGCATGCGAATGACCCCCGGCGCGGCAGCGGCGCCTGCGCCCGCGCCGCCCCCCCTCCCCGCCGGCGCCGCGCCGCCCGCCGCCCCCCCTCCCCCCCCCGCCGCTGTCCCCGCTGAGGCGGCGCCCCCTGTCACCCCGCGCATGCGGGCCCCCCGTCCGTCCTCCTTCGAGGACGCCCCCCCCGCCGCCGCCGCTGCCGCTGCGGGCGGCGCAGCCGCTGCGGGCGGCGCAGCAGCCCCTGCCGACGCTGCGGCTGCCGCTGGCGCCGCCGCTCCCGCCGCCGAGGCTGCTGCCGCCGGCACCGCTGCCGTCGCTGCTGCCGCTGCTGCCGGCGCGGCGCCCGCGCCCCCCCCCCTGCCTGCCGGCGCTGTGCCGCCCGGCACCCCCCCTCCCCCCCCCGCCGCCGTCCCCGCGGAGGCAGCACCCCCTGTCACCCCCCCGCCCGCAGCCTTGCCCGCCGCCGGCGAGGGCTTGCGGACCGCGCGGCGCGGCGACGTTGGCGACAGCGCCGGGCTCGCACCCGCCGTCCGCGCAGCCCCGGCGGCGGACATTGCCGCAGGCGGCGGCAGCGGCGACGTGTCTTCTAGCGAGAGCGACGGCGGCGCCGCCGCGCACGCCGGCGGCGCCGCCGCGGCGTGCGCGGCGGCGCCGTCCGCCGCCACGATCAGCGGCGTCGACGTCGGCGTCGTCGGCGAGGGCTCGGGGCCGAGTGACGACATGGTGCGCGCGCGCGCGCGCGCCGCCGCGAGACCGCCGCGTAGTAGTCCCCGCGCAGCGCGGGCTGCACCGCGACGTAGCGCCCCAGCAGCTGCAGCGAGTAGCGCTGCAGCGCGCCGTGGTAGTCCATGAGGTTGCCGAAGAGGACGACCGCATCTAGCGGCGGCGGCACGTCTGGCGCTGCTGCCGCTGCTGCCGCCGCCGCTGCTGCCGCGTCGCCGCCGTCCGCGGGCTCGGCGTCCAGAACTATGTCCAGGACCGGCCCGAGCCCCGCAAAGAACGCCAGGACGTCCTTCACGCACGTGTCGTGCGCCATGCCGCTGAGGCGCACGCACGGGAAGACCCCCAGCATCTCGTCCTTCGCGCCCTCAAAGTCCCCCCCGCTGAGGGCGACGCTGGGGAGCGCCCCCAGGTACCCCGCGTCCAGCTCCCCCCCCCCCATCGCCAGACCCCCCAGTTGAGGTTCGCCCATCGCCCCCCCCAGCATCGGCAGATCGACGAGGCCGTGTACCAGGGGCTGGTGCGCCATGCCGATGGGACCCATGGGATGGTGCCCGAAGGGGGAGTGGTGATGCTGGTCTAGCATGCCCGGGTGGTGCACCCCGTTGTGATGAGGCCCCAAAGGGCCTTCGCCGCCGCCGCCGCCGCCGCCAATCACACCCACAAAGGGTCTGACGTTGAAGGTTTGCTGCTGCGGCTGCAGCAGCACCGAGCCCACCTCGCTTTGCTGCTGCGGTGAGGCAGAGGCAGCGCTCACACCGTTTGAGTTGGCGCCAATGGGTTGCCGTTCTGCAGGGGACTCTCCGTTTAGTGCACTGCCAGCGCTGTCCGCTGTCCTCGCTCGTACCTTCGCCGCCCAAGACCCGCCAATCAACCCACCGGGTGCAGTGGCTGCCTGACGAGGTTCTCCGTCTGCTGAAGAGCACAGAGATGCAAAGTGCGTGTTGCATGTTGTCGAGGTTGTGAAGTGGTCCTGAAGCCCACCGCTCTCCCAAGTGGAGCCCGAACAGCGTTTCAAAGAAAAATTGAGCGGTATCTTCTGACTCGCTGCTGTTGCTGCTACTACAAGCAGGGACGCACGATGCAGCGGCAGCATATACACCACTTTTGTAGGACTATGTCTGCACCAGCGCGTACCTGCAGTGCCAAATGAGCCCAGCTCCCGTCTCTGGCCCACGGCCGACATCATGGATCTACTCTGCTCGTCGCGTCCCGCTGCTCCCTCCGGCCGCAATCACGACCTACGTGTGTGCCGGGCTTGTTCGGCTAAAAGCAGGCACCCAAACAGGATCTGGTGCGTGTTACAGCCGCACCCCCGCGCCGTGGAGCCCACGGCGGGAGTGGCGATACGGGCGCTGCTGTGGAGTTTCCAGGGCCTGCACAGTCGCGCCCTGCTCCGCCCTACGCGCCTCGTGGCACACTGATATTTATCTTTTTTCTCTCCCAAAGGCGCCACGATGCTCAGGCATCTCCTGCTTGAAGTTCGAGTGCAGTTGTTGTGTTGGTTGCCTGGGGCTGTCGGCGTGGGGCGAGCGCTAATGGATGGGCCACAAAGACCCTGCATGCCACTCAGCTGCTGTCGGCGCCAGCTAGGTCATCAGTAACTGCACACGAAGGCTCAGCAAGATCAAGTGGCAGTTGAACGCAGCATGGAAGATGCATTCAGGGAGCAGCTGGAGCTGGAAATGCGGCACACCAGCAGGATGCTGGACGATGAGTACTACACAGTCGAGAGGGCTGGAAGCAGACTGCACTACCACGCCTCAAGTGCAGCAGCAGCATTATCGACACATTTGCCCAGCAACAGCAGCAGCCTCAGGCCAGACATGAGCGCAGAGCGGCGACGAGATGTTCTCGCCAACCTCAGGGTGGAGCGGGAGTATGGTCGCCCAAGCAGCAGCGATCACACACCCCTCAGTGACTGGGACACACTCCGCAACATGCTGCCCTCGTCCATTTCCGCCAGCGGTGCCTCAGATCACTACCAGATGGACGCGGACGTGTCTCTCTCTCCTGACGCTGCTGCTGCTGCGGCCGGAGGGGGAAGCCCTTCCATGGCCGGTGGCGACAGCGGCAGCGAGGGCAGTGGGGCTGGCGGCAGCGGCGGCGGCGGCGCCAGCGCAGCGGGCCGGTACAGCAGCGAGAGGGAAAGAGCGGCTCTGATTACAAGACTGCTTGCGGAGCGAGAGCATCAGCAACAGCAGCAGCGAAGGACGCCTTTTGGCGCTGACGAAAACACCCAGAGGAATGGCGCCTCAGCACCACACGGAGCTTCGGTGCACCGTGCTTTTCATGGCGACTATACGAGTGCAGGCGTAGCACCGGGAGGGTACGCCGCGCCGCCCGCCGCGGCTGCCGACGACCTCAGCGGCGATAGCCTCAACAGCGATGACGATGAGCCTGATGACGCGGCGGACGCGCCCGCTGCCAACGAGGACGTGTACTACGCCAGCGATCTGCTTGGGCATCAGTCCTATACATACAGTACTACTGCACATCCTACTAGATACGCAAACGCGACGGCGCAGGGAATGGACAATCGCATGCAGCATGCCGCGCTCAGTGGCTGTGTCGGTAGAGCCGACAGAGGTGTGCAATCAAAGCCTGACCAACCCCGGCACTTGACGCCGCCGCCGCGTCAGCAGCAGTGCCAGCAGCAGCAGCAGCAGCAGCAGCAGCGCCAGCTTGCTCACGCCGCGCATGCTGCGTCACAGCGGCGCGGCGCGCACCAACCACGCATTGCCGCCGTAAACACTGCCAGTATGCCGCCGCCGCCACCGCCGCCGCCAGCTGCATCACAACGTCGTGAACGCGCACATATGCCTCCTGCAGCAGCACCATCACCGCCGCCGCCGCCGCCGCCGCGGCACCGTCAACAGCAGCGCGGCAAGAGCGCGGTGGCGGCAGCGGCGGCGGCGCCGCGGCCGGGCACCGCGCCGCCGCGTCCGTCGCGCATTACGCAGCTGGCGCGGGACCGGTCTGCGGTCTACAGGCAGCGCGAGGCGGCGCGTGCGGCGCAGAAGCAGGAGCTGGAGCTCCGGGAGTGCACGTTCACGCCGGACACTGGTGCGAGTAACGGGCGGCGGGGGGGGCGCAGCGGCGGCGGCGGCGGTGCGGCGGCGGAGGCTGTGCCCGTGCACGAGCGCCTGCTGCGGCAGCAGAAGGACCAGGAGGTGAGGTGACAGCTAATGAGAGTGTATTGACGTCTGAGGCTGGTCTGCAACAGGGTTTGTACGTTCAAATCATGGCTTTCTCCAGCGCCCGGATCGCGCTGTGTGGCGGGCGAGCGCACGCTGTACGCATGGTATGCAGGTGGCGTTACAAGCTGCGAGGAGCTGCAAGCGCGACTCGGTGACAAGGAACTGGTGAACAGCGTTACTGCCCCCCCTTGGTCCTGGTAGAGCTAAAACTATGAGCGCATATGATTGCGGTCCTTAGGTATGCAGTGTTGGAAGCGTGACTGAGCAGTTGCGGCTGCGAGTGCGCCGCCGCCCCATGCCCTTCTTTGCAGGCAGCGCTGCCACCGTGAATGACCGCCCATGCGCGGCGTGTGGAGACTGAGCTGCTGATCTGACGCGCAGCAGCGGGTCACTGCCGCAGCAGGCGCATCTCTGGAGGCGCTGCTGCGGCACTGCAGAGCGTGTTTGGCCTCGCAAGGATCTCAGCGTCTGCGCCTGGGTCGGCAACACGGCGAACGGCCAGTGCGCGGCAAACAGTGCTGATGCTCGGCAGTGGTGCTCGCAGCGCCGACATGCCGCGCTTCCGCCGCAGCGGCGGGCTCCGCGCTTCCCTCAACGCAACGCCCACAGCGTCCCCTCACGCTGCGACGCACCCCCCCGCCCCGCACCCCCCCCTCGCAGGCGCACCGCGCGCTCGCAGCGGCGCAGCTCGAGGCGGCGGCGCTCGCGGAGTGCTCCTTCCGCCCGCGCCTCGTCGCGCGGCCGCGCGCCGCCGCTGCCGCCGCCGCCGCGCCGCCGCTGCACGAGCGCGTCTGGGACGTGCAGTGGCAGCGCGAGGGGCGGCTGCGCGAGCTGGCGGAGCGCGCGCACGCGGAGAGCGCGCCGACCTTCGCGCCGGCGATAGCGCCCGCGAGCGCGCGGCTGGCGGCGCGCGCGCGCGGCGACGACGGCGGCGGCGGAGGCGGCGCCGGTGGGTCGCCGACGCGAGGTGCGGCTGCGTCATGCGCGCTTGAAAATCGCCTGCGGTTGGGGGGGGGGGGGGGGGGGCGCTGTTGAGGCGGTGTTGGGCAGCAGCTGACGCGGCAGTCAGCGCAGCCGTTGGTGTGCTGTGTCAGCGCGGCCGTCGGCGCTCGAGCGCTGCTGCGGAATCGCCTGCGCCGCGCGCGCCGCCGCACTCCGCGCAGATCGCTCCTCAATGTCCCTGTCCCGTAAGACTTGGACACGGAGACATCGCCTCTGACGACCCTGCTGCTCTTGTATGTTGTGCAGAAAACCCCGGTGAGCGGCTGGCGCGCGAGGCAGCGGAGGCGCGCGAGCGCGCGGAGGCAGCGGCCGCCGCCGCCGCGGCGGAGGCCGCGGCGGAGAACACGTTCACGCCGGAGCTCAGCGCTGGCACGCAGCGGCTGGTGCGGCGGCGGCGCGAGCTGCGCGCGCCGTTTGAGGAGCGTCAGGTACTTGAACTAGAGGAAAGAGCACGATTGAAGCGCGAGCACGGCAGATGCCGCCGTGCTGCGCACGCGGTTTGAGGAGCGTCAGGTACTTGAAGTACATGATGACGAGCGGTGTCGCAGTGAAACAGAGTTGGGGCTTTCGCTGAGACATGCGTTAGCTGGCGGATGTGCCGGTGCGCGTGGAAGGTACACATGTAGGTAGGGTTACATTTAGGGCTACTTAGGGATAGGTTTAGGTGGTGAAGTGAGGTGAACGTATGTGTGCGCAGAGCCGGCGTGCGAGCGCTGCCCTGGGGGCTTAACCGCCTTCAAAGGCTGCGTGCTCTGCACAGGTACAGAGAGCAGGTGTGTGAGGTAGATAGAATCATGCACTGTGTGATGTACATGCCCGCACAGGCCTGGGCTGCTCACCTCTGCGCTGACGACTCCGCCTTGTGCCAGCCTTCCTTGGCATTCTATGCAGATTAACGCACCAGGCGCCATCGCCTTCCGCGCAGCGCTTGAAGCGCGCAGCCGCCGCTGCGTGCCGGCAGTGCACAGCGTCCTCCGCAGCATTTCACCGTACGCGGCGCCGCGTATGCGCGCTGCTCTATCAGCCGCCCACCCTCATCACATACGTGTGCGCGCACGCGCCGCCGCCGCCTCCGCAGGCGGCGCTGGAGGCGCGCAGCCGGCAGCGCGGCGCGGCGCGGCTGCGCTGCGAGCGCGAGCGCGAGGCGGCGTGGTTCACGCCGGCGACGGCGCCGCGCTCGGACGCGCTCGTGCGGCGGCGCATGCCGGAGCGCGCGCGCGAGACGCCGGAGCAGCGCTGCACGCGCATGGCGCTGGTAGAGGTGAGCGCCGCCGCTGCCGCTGCTGCTGCTGCTGCCGCTGTGGCGTGCGCGTGCGCGTGCGTGTTATGTGGTGGCGCAGCTGCTGGCTGGCCGGCGGGCGCAGGGAGGGATCGTGATCGGGAAGGTCGCGGTGGCGCTCTCTGTACTGCGCTGGTGCTGTGCTGCACACCGTGCGGACAAACAGATGGGGGCGCAGGATGGGCGCGGAGGTGAGCGGATGAATGTGACCGGGGCGCCTCTGGGTCTGGGTTCGTCGCAAGCTCAGTGCCGGCACTCGCGCACCGCCGGACCTGCTCAACCCGAAACGTATCAAGGCCCCGCAGCGCTGTCTTGCGGGCGCCGCCGGTTCACAAATCTCCTGATGCGCCCCGTACACCGCGCCCCTCCGGGGTCTCCCGCCGCTCCGGCCCTCACCTATTGTCTCTCACGGGCTGCAACTCCGCGTCGCAGGCGGAACGCCGCCGCGCCGCCGCGGCGCGCCGCCAGGCCGAGGCCGCCAGCCAGCACGCCTTCACCCCCGACATCAACCCCATCAGCAGGGCGCTTGCGGCGGCGGCAGCAGCAGCGGCGGCAGCAGGCGGGGCACCGTCGCCGGACGCCGCGGCGCGCGCGCGCGGCGCGAGCGGCGCGCCGCGGAAGCCGCCGCCGCCTTCACATTCAGGCCGGCGCTGGTGGCGGAGGCGGCGCAGCAGCAGCAGCAGGCACAGGCGCGGCGCGCGCGCGGGGGCGGCGGCGGGGGGAGGGGGGGGGGGGGAGCAGGGAGACGGGGGGGGGGGGGATGGGGGCGGCGGGAGCGGGGGGGGGCACGCGCGGCCGGACATGTATGGCGCCGACAACAAGTACCGGCTGCCGGTGCGCGAGCCGTGGCGCATCGCGCAGGGGATCCGCGACAAGGCGGAGGAGCGCGCCGCGCGGCTGGCGACGGCGCAGGCGGAGCGGGAGGTGCGCTGCTGCTGTCACGTTCGCACGCGCGCGACGCTCTGTGTGTGATGCGGCGTGATGCGGTTCTTGCACGCAATCTGATTGTGCGCCGCCGTCGCTGTTTCATGCCGTCCACTTTGTGCAACACGTTGCGATGCCCCCTCCCGCCTCTTGAGATTGCGGGCTTGCGTGCGGGCCTGTCAGGCATGAGGCGCAGAGCTGTATTGCCCTTTCGTCCGTTCGAATGACCCCCTCACCCCCCATCTCCCACTCCCCACCGCCTTCCCACAGTGCCGCATCTTAGTTGCACCTTTGCGCCATGCATCGCTGCGGGCACCTCATTGTGCTTTGTACCACCACCAAGTATTAGGCCCCTCACCCCATCGCTGCGCAGATCTTGCCAGGCGCGGCGCTCGCTGACCTCCCCCCTGCCCCCTCCCCCCCTTTTGCCCCCCCTGCGCATTCCCCCCCCCCACCAGGTCGCCGAGATGCAGGCGTGCACCTTCGCCCCCACGCTCCCCACGCCGCCGCCCCCAACGTCCGGCCCCATCCTCGTGCGCGGCCTCGGGCGCCACCTCGAGCTGTGCGACGCCGCGCGCCGCGCCGCCGCCGCCGCGGATGCGCGCGCCGCCGCGGCGTTCGCCGTGCGCCCCGGCGCGCAGCGGCGCGGCAGCGACGGCCTCACGCTCGTGCAGCCGTTCCGCCTCAGCGGCGCGGAGGCGCGCGTCAAGTGGGCGGCGCGGCGGCGCGCGGCGGCGGCGGCGGCGGCGGCGGCGTGCCCGTTCGCGCCGCGCACGGCGGCTGGCGCGCGCGCCGCGCGCGTCGCCGCGCTGCTGCTGAGCGATGATGACGGCGGCAGCAGCGGCGGCAGCGAGTTTTAGATTGTGCTTGTGCGCGTGTGGGGCTGTTGTGTGGCTGCGTGCGGAGCTGCTGTGCGCGTGCCTATTGAGCGCTGGTGCACTCGCCATGGGTTTAGATGTTGCTGTGCTGGTCATGAAATGGAAGTTGTGTTCTGCAACGCCGTCGTCGCGGACACGTCAATCGCTGTGCGCTTTGCCTGATCAGCACTTCATGTATGTACTGTCACTGTCACTTGCATTTATTTGGCGACACATGGTAGTGGCATGCATTAGCGCATGTGTCCTGACAACAGTCACAGCGTTTCAATGCAACGATCTGCAAGTTGCTGCTGCCTTTGGCATATCGATTGCTCATGTGCTCTGTGACCGTGCCGCACATGCACAAAATTCGCCAACACATGTGGGCAACGCTACACACTTCAGATCATGGGCATTTCTCTTCATTGATTCATGTTCCTGTCCAAGTAGCCATCATTGCGGTCAACATGCAGGCCTGCTTGTAGAGTGCTGTGCGTTTGCATATTGAGCAGCTGTATGTGATGTTGCTTTCAGCACTCCATATGCTCAACAACGCAACATTAGACCAGTGAACAACTGCTCTTGCAGTCAATCAGCGTTTGACGGAGGGACCAGCTGAATGAGGTGCCGCACACGTTGGAAGACCATGTTGTAGTCTCAACAAATAAAGAGTATATCTGCTGCTGACAAATCTGTTTGCACGACACATACCCATATGCATGTGCCAGAAATCTCAAAGCCTTCAGATCGTACTGTAGGTATGCGCGTCAAAAAAAAAGACGCCGTTGATGCATTAGGTCGCGCTGGTCAAAAACAGGCACTCTCACGTACAGCACACTGCACGAATACAGCACACAACAAGGAGCCTGGGGTGTGTGCAAGCAGCGGCCACGGTATCGCAGCATCAGAGTGCGGTAGCAGTGACCAGCAGCGCCGCTAGTGACCTCTTTGGCCAGACAAGCACGCAAACGACAACTGGCACTCACGAGCAGCTGCACAATTCTGGCACGGCAAGGTGCAGTAGGCCACCGAAGCACACACCATGCTAAACCAGAGGAGGGCCAGCCAGAACACTAACTCGACCGACATGCCCGCAGCCCAGGCAGGCGGCAAGGCTGCAGCTCCCAGGAGGGCCGCACTTGGGGATATAACCAACGATGTGCACAAGCAGAACAACGGCGGGGGCAAGCAGTCTGGGCACCCCACGAAGGTCTATGCCACACGCAGCAAGAGCCGAGAGGCACGCTCGTCCTCCTCCTCAGAGAATGCTCAGCAGCAGGCGCCTCACTCGAGTGCGGCGGTTGCATCCAAGCCTGCTGCGGCGGCGGCACAGCAGCAGGCGGGTTCCGCAGGGGCTGCGAAGGCCTCAGCTGCCAGAGCCGGGGCGTCCCAGGCCGCAGCAGCAGGCCCGTCCTCGGGGGGCGCAGTGGTGCCGTCCGCGCGTTCCGCCAACGACATCGACGAGCGGGACAGGAAGGAGCCCCTGGCGGTGACGGAGTACGTGGAGGATCTGTACTCGTACCTGCGCGCGCAGGAGCAGGTGACGCGCCTGTCGCCCGCGGCGATAGAGGACCAGGAGCACGTCAGCGCGCGCATGTTCGCGATCCTTGTGGACTGGCTCGTGGAGGTGCACCTGCGCTTCCGCCTCGTCCCCGACACGCTGTACCTCACGGTGTACGTCATCGCGCGCTACCTCGCGCTCACGCCCGCCGTCACGCGCAGCAACCTGCAGCTCGTCGGCGTCACGGCGCTGCTGCTCGCGTCCAAGTACGAGGAGATCTACCCCCCCGAGATCCGCGACCTCGTCTACATGACGGACAAGGCGTACACCAAGGAGCAGATCCTGGACATGGAGACGGAGATGCTCAACCGCCTCGAGTTCCGCATCACCGTGCCGACGACGTACTGCTTCCTGCTGCGCTACCTCAAGGCGGCGCACGCAGACCGGTGAGTAACGTGTTTGATTTACTTGTGTTCTTGGTTCCGTGGCCCGGTGACTGACGTGTACTTGTTGCGGACCGATGAGTGACGTATTTTTTTCTTGGCTTCGCGGCCAGGTGAGCACCGTATTTTTGTTTGGTGGTTGAGGGACGCGCGGCGCGCGGCGCGCTGCTGCTGCTGCCGTGCCGGGGCGGGGCCGCCTGTAGTGGCAGATTTGACAGGCAGCGCCGCCGGCAGAATGTGCGCGATCGGCGCGCCGTTGCGCCTCGCGCGTGAGTACTCAAGCGACACTGCCTGCCAATGCCCCTGCGCGATTTGATGTCGAACAGCGCGCGCCGCTAGAGGCGCGCGCGCTGCTAGGCGCGGGCCGTGCAGAGGGCACATGATGCATCGCTGCGACTGGCTGGCGCTGGCTGATTATTCTTTATCCACGATTTCCTCTTCATAAATGTATCCATAAACATTCATTCCCGACTACCAGTAGCTTGTGTCAACCCCTCTTCTCGTTCCCCCGCCCCCCGCCGCCGCAGCCGCTCTCGTGCTACGTCGCGGAGCGCAAGCTGCGCCACCTGGTTCATTTCATTATTTCTACAATAATTACAATTCATCTCCCAACTACTAGCAGCTTGTGTCAACCCCCCTCACCGCTCATTCCTTCGCCCCCCCACTGCCGCAGCCGCATCGTGCAGCTCTCGTGCTACGTCGCGGAGCGCATGCTGCAGGAGGCGCGCATGCTGCGCCACCTGCCGTCCGTCGCGGCGTGCGCGGCCATCTACCTCGCGCGGCGCAACCTCGGCCGCAACGCGTGGTCGCCCACGCTGGAGAAGTACACGGGCTACGTCGAGGCGGACCTGGCCTCGTGCCTGCGCGACACGTGCGAGCTCATGGCCGCGTGCGGCGACCTCAAGTGAGTCGCGAGTCGTGAGTGTCGTCGACCTTGAGTGAGTCGCGAGTCATGAGTGTCGTCTCGTAGCTCGCCGCGCGTGCCTGCACGACACGTGCGAGCTCATGGCGGCGTGCGGCGACCTCAAGTGAGTCGCGAGTCTTGAGTTGTCGTGCGCGCGCGCGCGTGCGCCGTGTGCGTGTAGGTGGTGGAGCGCTGCTGTCATTGACCGTGCGCGCCGAGCGGCGCAGCGGCGCGATGCGCCGTATGTCAGCGGTAGGTCGTGACTTGATGCAGTGAGTAGCGCGCGCAGTGTGTGCCGGCCGCTGCTATTGACCGCGCGCGCTGCCGCGCACTGGGAGTCAAACAGAGGTCACCTCTGGGTGAGGCTTGGTGTTGAGCGTTGTTGCATCGCGCTTGCGCCGCTGCTCGCCGTGCGCGGACGGTGCTTGTGCTTGCGCAGGCGACGACGCTGCGTGCGCGCGCCGCTGCACGCGCCTCCATGACGCTCGCCAATTTTCAAAGCGCGCTGGGCGCGTTGCGGGGCCCGGCAAGGGCGCGCGCGCGCGCTGCGGCGATGAATGTGCAGTCGCGTAGGCGGCACTGCGCCTCGCGGACGAGTAGATATTACTTCAGTCGGTCAAGCAGCGCGCGCGGCGGCGGTTGCTCACAGTGGTGCGCCGCGTCGTTACCGCGGGGACTGCCCGCCGCAGCAGCAGCGGCGGGCGATGAATTACAGGCGCCTTGATGGCCAGCACGCTGTCACAACCGGCTGCTGCTGCCGCGGCACAGTCACAAGGACGCACGCACCCAGACCATGATCGTAAACAACTCCTGCAGTCACCGCAGTCGTCGTCTCTCTGACTGACCTCGGCGGTGCCTCTGCAATCTTTTCTTTGTGCACGCCAGGGCCGTCCGGAGCAAGTTCACATCCAAGCAGTTCGGCGCCGTCGCCACCATGGACATTGACCTCTCCTGCGACGACGAAGAGGAGTCTGACGCCGACATCAGCATCTGAACTGCAACTTAAGAATGCAACTTCAACAGGAGATGGAGGGTGTATGTGGGGAAGGGGGCAGCGGGGGGGGCAGCGATGTTCAACTGCTGCCAGGTGCCTCGACAGAACTGCAGCAAGCCGATGGCTGCTGCTGCTGCGTCGGCGGCTCCAGTGTCCCAAGGAGGAGGGGGGGGGCGCGGGAAGAGATAATTTCTTGTACGTGCACGCCATACATGAGTGGTAAATGCTTGCCGCAGGCAGCGCGCGCGCTGACTTAAGGGGGGCGGCGCCGAGGGGGACAGGGGGGGGGAAGGAGGGGGGCTTTGTGTGTGATGCGCGCTGTAATGCGGCACATATGCCTCAAGCGAGCTGCAGTGCTGGCAATAGCAGCGCTCTGCGGGACCAGCTGCGCCGCTGCGGGCCGTGATTTACTGTGCATTGCCTGGGCGGCGGCGCGGCACCTTCAACTTCAAGTGTGACGTGCCAGCGAGCGTCCGTCCATCCGGTGCGCAGCGCAGCGCCGCGTGCATGTCTGTTGTAACACTTTAGAGGGAGTGCGCCGGACGTTGCCCGTGCCGAGAAGCGATGGCATGGGTACCGCACATACTATATGGTAATACGAAACAACCGCCTCATTTGCAGTCATCAGGCGTGGAGTGTTTTGAACTTGATGTTGTTGTGCTGGTGCTTGCTCTGAGACGGTGCGTCAGTCTCGTGCTTGGAACGATCGCTTCTGGCAGCATCCCTATGGTGCTGGTGGACTAGTGATGTGTAGCAGCACGCATCGTGAAATTGACTATGACCGTGCATTGAATGATGGCGGCACATCTGTCGACATGTGCTGTGATGTATGAATGCAATTGTGTGCAGAGTGCACGTAATGTAGGCATCATTTAAGGCCTGCTCACCTCTCAGTGGACCAAACAACTTGGGAAATGCATGATGTCGTGAGTGCGGCGTTTCATTGCGGATGTCTGTTGCATCTTTAATTACATACTTCGAAGTATGTACGTCAATGAAGGCCTCCACTGACGCTGTCGCTCAGCGACGACACCATCAGTGCACAGTTGCAGTGCTTCATCAGGAACCGGTGTACGCTGCACTGTGCTCTGCGGCCTCGATGCAGCACTGGTGCCCGCAACATGTTCGCTTGAAGGTGTCGCCCTCTCACAGTGCGACAAAAGCATCACATGTATGTTATGCACTTTAATGCACGCATCAGCCCCTCACTCCATACGCCTGTCTGTGGCTTCACATTGGCATGTACAAGACGTGTGCATACCTCAATGTCAATGTTCTGTACATGGACTGTATTTATCACACATGTTCTCTGGTTTCTGGACGGCAGACCAACTGTTTATTATGGTGTGCTAATTTTATATCCTGCCACATGTTCGATGAACACATCAACACTAATATCAGCAATTGAAGCGGCAAACACCATCATTCAACCGTAAACTGTTCACGCATGAAAGATGCCAGCCAGTGCGTGTCATGCTGGGCAACAGGAAAACTGAACGCCCACAGGAAGAAAGTGCCGCAACGACAATATGCAGGGCGCTGCTCTGCTGCAGCGACAGTATGCGATTACCACAAAGATGATCACCATCGCAGTGACACAAAAGGTATGATACAACCTGGGCTCACCCTAGCCCTAAGGGCTAATGTTCAGCGCACGGTAATGCGCCCTCAGTTGGCTTTCTATTGCAGGCCAGTTGGGATTGCTTGTCATGCTGATCATCAAATGCTTCTTCACACGCCTAACCACAACTATGAGTGCTTCCTTGGTCTTCCGATCACGGTTCTCTGGACGACCATGGAAATTGCGTGGCAGCAAGTTGGTCTTACGCCTGCTCTGTCACCATTTTCAACAACTCGGAGTATGTCAAATACAGCAGCCCGTGCATGTCGGCTTGTGACATTTTTCAGTCGCAAAATGCTTGAGTCTGTCTTGAGTACATGTCACATGCCCACACCTGTGCCAGCCTTGAGAACACGCTGAAGCTCTGGCTGATAAGCAGCCTCTGCCTGCATGATGTCACAAACTTGACATCCTTGCCACGGCCAGATACGAAGCTGTGTGTGCACCCTCGATACCGTCGATGAGACATCCCTTCGCATATCCGCTGCTGCCACGAAAAAACAGCAGTGCGTACTGCAGCGTCTCACAGTGCGGCGAGAAGGAATTCCCACGCAGAAGAAGCCCTGGCACAAGCGCCCCACGGCCGTCGTTGGGTTGCTCAGGTGCTGTGCAACGCAGTTGACAGTAGAGTTGTCAGCAGAGAGACAATCAACATCCGTTGCACGGGGACACATGGTGAAGAAGGGGAGGACGATGAGGCGCTCAAGCACATGCCCCACCGTACTGGGAGTGATCTCGTGCTTCACTACACCGAGGTTTCCAAGATGAACAACTACGCCACCTCGTTTGTGCTGCGCCTGGGCACAGGTCAGCACGAGTGACCTCACGCCGAGCTTGTACCTGACTCACCAGCCGGTGCTCAGTTACCACCTGATGATATTGCCGGCGGCGCCAAGCTGCGCACGGCCAAAATCAACATGTCCGTTTACCGGGTCAGGAGGGCTTCAGGCGGTGTTGAAGTCTCCGGCAGCCCTCCTGGCCCGGTAGATGGAGTAGTTGATCTTTGCGGTGCGCAGCTTGGCGCCGCCAGAGATATCAGGTGGTGTGCACGGGCTGGTGAGTCGGGTGTAAGCTCGGCGGTGCGGTCACTGCTGCTTACCTGGTCTGGGCACAGCAGACATGAGGTGCTTGTTCATTGTGTAAAGACCTCGGAACAGTTCTGGTCGAGATCCCTCACAGGTGCGGCATATAGTTCGAGCACTTATCGTGCTCCTTGTCTTCACCATGTGCCTGGTGCAGGGGACGTCGTTTCACTCCGTTGACAGCCCTACTGTCACCTGCTCAAAGGGAATGCAACACGCCGATGTAGTACCGCCTGCGTGTGCATGTAGCCGGTTTCAGCATGTGGGCCACAGAGGGTAGTTCGGCTACGGCATGTTGGAGGTCGGCTATGCCGCATCAACTCCACGTCGGTATCGCATGCGCCAGTTCCTCAGCTGGGAGATATGAAGCGAAGTGAACTTCCAACTTCAACTCTGATGGGTATGTATTGGGTGCTGTGTACACTTTGGAGCTCGTGCTTCAGCTGCAGCTCATCATGGCCGCATCGCTGATGCGTTCCGCGGCCTCCAGGGCATGCGGCAGGCATATCGCTCAGGTGCGTGTGAGTGCCAGCGTGTGTGCGCCAACGGGATGCAGCAGCAGAGATTTGGAGCACGAGTTGGCGCTGAGAGTGGCTTGCGTGCTTGACTTTATTGCGTTGCAGGCCGTGGGCAGGCAGGGAGTGGCTAGCAGGACCATGGCAACGGCGCACGCGGCGGAGATTCACTTTCCTCCTTCGGTGCTGCATGCACCAGGTACCGAGGTGAGAGCTGAGTGAGGGAGGTGATGCTGCGACGAGATTGCCGTGAGACCAGCGTTTGTGCAACAATGTGTTAAAACTCGTTGCGACACCGTGCCCAGCGCATGCAATGCCACACTGGTGCACGGAATCACGCTATTCACCTGTGTGAGCAATACTCATTGCATGCCTGGGTGAGTAAGCCAGCTATGCTGCCTTGTGATTCTGCAATATGCACAATGTTTGCATGACGAGTCAAGCATGTGATGTTTTGGTGCCCTACAGCCTCAATGCCAGGAAGCACCTCAGGTGACCGCTCCCATGCCCCCTGCTAAGGCTGCCAGCGGAAGATCAACCCATCATCATGTGCACCCCCCACTTGCGGCAGGCACATGATGGCAGCACACGCGCTTCTGCGATTCTCGTTGATGTAGCGTTTTGGCGACCGTACTGTGCTGATACACATTTTGCACAACGAAGCAACGCGACCGGCGCCGCTCGAGCTCAGGCGAGGCATTCCAGGCATCGCAACGCTCACAGTCAGTGAACCATGCGTGCGCACCACTCACACCACCATGCCCGCGCCAAGCGGCTCGCCTCGCTGACCCAAACCCCGGGCTCCGATTCTCCTGACGGCTCACAATACCTACATGCCCCACATTGCATGTGCCTACACAAACGTCACAAGGGCAGTCTCGCCACCACAGCGGAGTCGCTCGTGTCACGTCAGTCCACGCCTCTGCACGCTCCAGCGCCGCTTCCGGCGCCGCAAACCGCGCTACTGATCTCTGCACCGTCCCACGCCGTCCGCTGCCGCCGCCGCCGCCGTGCGCGCAGATGACGCGCCTGGACAACGGCGTGCGCGTCGCGACGGAGGCGCGCGGCGGCGAGCTGGCGAGCCTGAGCATTGCCGTGGACGCGGGCACGCGCATGGAGAGCGACGCCGCCGCCGGCACGTGCGCCGTGCTCGGCAAGCTCGCCTTCGCCGGCCAGGCCAAGGAGGTACATACAGTAGGGGGTGTGCATGCGGCGCGCGGCGCAGTGCTGAGGGAGGGGGGGGGGGGGGGGTGCGAGCTCGCGTTCGTGTGTGTGTGTAGCGCGTGCACTCGTTGTTTGAGCAGCGCTGCGTGGCGCCTGCGTGCGCCGTGTGCGCAGCGGCGCGCGAGAATGCGCGCCAGCAGCAGCAGCAGCAGCAGCAGCAGCAGCAGCCAGAAGAGCGGATACGAGTATTGTGGCCATTGTACTCGAAATTGCGGTACATGTTTTCAGAGCAGATGCAGATGCTATGGCTCTTTCATTTTGTTTCGCGGCACGGAGTTGTCGGCGAAGCGGCAGCTGCCAACTTGGCCCAGGTGGATGCGGGCGCCGGAGCGCGCCAGAAGTGCGCTATTAACAAAGCGGCAGCGCTCCGCTGGAGCCACCGCTCTGACCAGCATTCATTACGGTTCACAGAACCTCTGACGGCTGCTCATTCCTCCATGCACTGTGCGAGTCTGGTGCCCCGAGGGGCAGGGGGACAGGGGGGGAGCTGCAGCGCGGGCCGATCGCTGCTGCTCCCAGCCGCCGGTGACCCCAAAGACGCACGCTGGCGTCATGTTGCCGCAACTGACGACTGGCTTGCTCAATGACTCGCATCTTGAGTCTGCTGCCTTCCATCTGCGAAGCGCTGCTGGCACCACTTCTGTGCTATAGCATGCCACATACCTCCTTGAGGCGTCGCGCGCTGCCAGTCCCATGCGCAGCCTCCAGGGCACGACCACCACATGCCCCATTTACGCAATCAAGTCACTGCTGGTCTCCGGTACGCCTGCTGGTCTCCGGTACGCCGGACCAGCGTACGCAGACTACATGGCACGCTGTTTACAAACATTCACCTGCGCGCGCGATGCATCGGAAACAAGCGGTGTCTCACCGCCTCCGCTACGCGCACACGCGCTCTCCTGCCTCGTCGCTCCACAGGTGGCGGCGATGGGCGGCCACTTCAGCGCGGAGGCAAGGCGCGAGACGACGATCTTCAGGGCCACGGTCGCGCGCAAGGACGTCAACGCTGCGCTCGCGGTGCTGGCCAAGGCCGCGTCCGCCGCGAACGCGGGCGCCGCAGCCGTCGCCGCCGCCAAGGGCGAGGTGCTGTGCGACCTGGAAGGTGCGCGCCCGTGCCGCGAGACAGCGCAAGCGCGCTCTGCGGTTGATCCGGTCGGCTCGGTCCTGTATGCGTTCATAGGGACGTCCGTGAAGCTGACCGCTGCTTGGTGCGGATGCCACAACTCTTTGTGCCGGCGCCGCTATCACCACTGTTAGGGGGCTAAGGCCGCCGCCAGGCGTACTGCTTGCGGGCAGTGACTCAGCAGTTGTTCACTCTCTCACTTCGCTCACTCACTCACTCACTCACTCACTCACTCACCATGGCGGCATGAGAGGTCTTGCCCGTATCATTGAATATCACTCAGATCATTCGACACCAGTGCCCAGGCCTGCTAACGCGCCCCTCGCTTCTAGTACTTGGCCGCAGCCTCTACGCCTTGCTGTCATGTCTGCGATGCTCGCTGTCACTGTGCGAGCGTCTGCAAGCGCCACAACCACCGTTCACAGCGCCGGCGGCACCTCACAGAATCTGCTACGATGTGCGTCTGGCGTTTTGTAGCGCAGTGTACTCCTGTGCACTCGCAATGCCCGTGCGCCTCGGTGCAAATGCCAGAACTTCAACGTTGCAGTGCCACACAGACTTCGTTGCACTTCTGGCAGCACAAGCGACACACTCTACTTCTGTACGCTCCCCCTCCCCCTCCCCCCCCCACTACCAGGCGCCCCGCATGCCCCCCGAGCAGCCCCTTTCGCCACCACTACACTGCACAATTGCATCTCACTACTCCAACCACCCAGCACCCCCTGGCAGTCGGCAAACCACAAACACAAACATTGCCTGACCCCCCCCCCCCCCCCCCCCCCCCCCCTTACGCTTACGACAACTCAAACTCAAACAGCGGCTGACCCCCCCCCACCCCAAAACCCCACCCCTACCCCCCCAGGCGCGCGCCTGCGCCCCGAGGACCACCTCCTGGACCACCTCCACGACGCCGCCTTCCTCGGCTCGCCGCTCGGCCGCTCCGTGCTCGGCACCCCCGCCACCGTGTCAGCGCTCAGCGCCGACGACGTCGCCGCCTTCGCGTCCGCCTTCTACACGGGGCCGCGCACCGTCGTCGCGGCGGCGGGCGCCGTGGAGCACGACGCGGTGGTGGCGGCGGCGGCGGCGGCGCTCGGCGCGCGCCCCGGCGGCGGCGCCGCGGACGTCGACGCGCCGCTCGCTGACGCGCCGTTCGTAGGCTCCGACAAGCGCATCCGGTGAGCGCAAGGGGGGTGCGAGGTTGCGTGCGCGCGGCGGCGGCGGCGGCGGCGGCGGCGGCGGCGGCGGGGGCGGCGCTGCTGCTACTGCTGCAGCTGCTGCTGCTGCGGCGACCTCAGAGTGCGCCCTGCCGCTACCACATATCTTCCAATGCGTCCAGGCCTCTTACCCCGCCTCCCCCCCCCCCCGGCGCCCCACAGCTTCGACAACAAGCCGCTGGCGAGGGTTGCGCTGGCCTTCAAGGGCCCCGCGGCGACCTCCGAGTACGCCCTGCCGCTGCAGCTCGCGGCTGCGACCATGGGCTCGTGGGACAGGACGAGCGGCATCGGCACCGACGTCGGCACGCGCTGGGCGCTGGCCAACGCCGAGAACAACGCCGCGTACAAGGCGGAGGTCTCGACGATCGCGTACCGGGACACGGGGCTGCTGGTGGTGACGGGCACCGCGCCGGACGTCGGGCTCGACAACTTCATGTGGTTCACGCTCGAGGCGCTCGTGCGCATGTGCCACAAGGTCACGGACGAGGAGGTGAGGCGGCGGCTGCGTACGGCTTTGCGTGCGTGCTTTGCGTGCGTGTTGGTGATGGCGTCGATGGGTTGAAGAGCTCGTTCCGGTAGGTCGTTCAGTTCACCGCGCGATGCAGCGCGGGGAGCTGTTGCTGCGCACTGGCCTGCTGCTGCACGCCGCCAGAGGTGGGCATCGACGCGACCAACGCGACATGAGACCGATGCCAGTCGTGTGCTGCTGGATGTGGTCCAGTCTTGCACTGGCAAGTGTGTTGTCCGTCAAGCGCAATGAGCATGTAGCAGCCATATGCTCCAACATTCTCCAGTGTTGTTTATTTGGGCTGGGGGCTGCATTGGCGCGCCGCGGTCGCGCATGATGAGGCGACGACGATGGCGCGACACACTGGCAAGTGTGCGGACAGGTGAGCCGGTGCAATTGAACGCGGCGCGCGCCAGCTGCCATGACCCACCAACAGCGCCCGCGGCCTGCGCACAGCGCGCGGCGCCGTTCTCAGCGCGGCAGCACCAGGCATGCAGCGGCGTGGAGCGCGTTTGCCAGCGCGCTCTCTGGCCTGCAATATATCACCACTAGAATGCCACAAGTGAGTACTGTTTCCATCAAGCTGCACCCCACGACGCTCGCCGCGGCACCTCACTGGCGCCGCCCCCTTGCCTCCCCCTGCTAGTGATGCCAGCAGCACTAGTTTGACTCTCCAGCAGCATGAGAGATGCCGGCAGCGCTGGTTGGACTCATCTGCTGCAGCTGAGATGCCAGCAGCGCTGCGCAGACGCTCTTGCTGCATGCAACGCACTCGCAGACACCATCTGCAGCACTAGAGATGCCAGCAGCACGGCTCTGACTCCCCCCCTCCCCGCCCGCCCCTCCCCAACCCCCCGCACCCTCCAGGTGGCGCGCGGCAAGACAGCGCTCAAGACGCAGCTCATGCTCGCGACGGCGGCGCCCGCGGGCGCGTGCGACGACATCACGCGCCAGGTCCTGTCGGTCGGGCGCAGGGTGCACGCCACGGAGCTCTTTGCGCGCCTCGACGCGCTGTCCACGAGCGACGTGCGCAACACCGTCAACGAGTTCGTCAACGATCAGGTGCGGGGCGTCGCGCCGCGGCGGCGGCGCGGGGCGCAGGCGCACATGGACGTTGGTTTGCAAGTTTGTTATGTGTACATTGTATGTTTGGGCGGGCGCGCGGGGGGGGGGGAGGGGGGGGGGAGCGGGGGCTCTTTGCGCGCCTCGACGCGCTAACCACGGGCGACGTGCGCGACACGGTCAACGAGTTTGTCAACGACCAGGTGCGTGGCGTGGCGTCGTGCTGCGGCGTCGCGGTGGCGCGGGACGCGCAGCAGCCCATGGCACGTTTGTTCACGTGTTTGTTTTCTATGCATCGTGTCTTCGGGGGGTGGGGCGGGGGGGGGGCGGCGGGGAGGGAGGGAGTGGGGGGGCGGATACGGAGCATGTGTGTGCGCATCGGCGCAGCGCCCTTGAAAGCGCCAGTTGATTGCGCGGGGCTGGCACGATGCTGCCTTTCAGCGGCATGCGCAAGACTTTATATTTATGTGGGCTAACAGTTTTCACCATTGAGCGACGCTCTCCACCGCCGCAATGTGGCCAGAGCGCCTCGCAGTGGTATTACTTTCTCTGGGTGCCGCACGTGTAGTGGTGCCAGAGGCTGGTTGGCTGCCGAACGTGGGGCGCCAATCGCATTTCCCTCAAGTCTTTTTTCAGCAGGCCACAACAATGTGGGATTCGGTGCGGTCAGCGCCCGTGGCAAGGCGAAGCAGCTCACTGTTGCACGATTTGCGTCCTCTGAGCTTGTGAGAACATCAACACGTGCCTGTCTGTGCACTGCACAGATACAACTGAAGTAGAAGTATGCATTGTCAGTGCATTGTTGAAACACTCCAGACGGCAAGGGGGTGCTCAACAGCCGATGATCATCAGATCATCATTAGTGCATACCTCGCAGAGCCTCAGCTGTGCATGGAATAGCTTAGTGGCAATGCGGCAGTTGCGCAGTACCTAGGTCGCCACCCCATGCACACATGTCAGTTGCTCGCACGAATTGTGAGTAGCGCACCATCCATCAGTTTTCGCAGTCAGTACCGTACGACCGAGTACCAGCAGGATGGCTTCATTCACGTTCCTGTACCCATCACCATCCGCGGCAAGCCAACCCCCCAAACACCATGGTGGTTGGCTCCTGCAACGCAGGCACATGTGTCAAGCCCCTTCCAATTTTGCCTCCTTTAAGTGCGTCTTGACGGCAGTTCAAAAGCGTGGTGAGCCCTGCACCGCAGCAGCGCTCTGCGCCCCCCATCCACTCCCCTCACCCATATACCCCCCCCCCCCCTTCCCCCCCCGTCCCCCCCCTCAAAACCCCTGCCAGGACCACGCGCTCGCCGCCGTGGGCCCCATCTTCGAGCTGCCGGACTACAACTGGATCAGGCGCCGCTCGTACTGGTTGCGGTACTAGGCGCAGAGTGCGCGCGCGCGCGCGCGGGCGGCAGCGGGGGCGCAAGCCCGTTGCGGTGGCGGCCGCATCAAGAACTGCAGCGCCTGTGTGTCCGTGCGCAGACAGAGTATGTGTTTAGGCCACGGCTGGGGGGGTTGAAGCGGCGAATGGGGATGGGGGTTGAAGGGGGGGGAGGGAGGGCAGGCGCTGACGGGCAGCGGTTGTGGCATCCCGCCATGGCATTTTCTCAATACAAATATGCGCAGTGCAGTTCATGATGCTTTGGGACCCGGTCAACGTGCTGCTTGCTCGCTAGCCGCGTGACCTCGAGAGGTGCGCAGTCGTCACGTGACGCGCTTGTGCCGCTGCATGATGCGCTGCGCGTCTATGCCCTGCTACAATTGAGTCGCAATGCGCGAGTCAAGCCCCGTTTCATGGAAGCTGGCGCGTGTCGTACCGGCCCTGGTCGCGCTTTGCAGCGCGCATGTCAACCGCGCGGCGTGCCACAGTCTCATGCATGCCGCAGCGATGTCATCGCCTTTCAGCGGCATCAGTGCATTGCAGCTTGGCGGTGCCGCCCCCCCCCTGAGTGTGACACTAGGGGGTGCAACTGTACCCAAGCTGCGTGTCAAAAAAAATGCACTGACACGTCGAATCTTGTGCACTCTTGCTTTTGTAGAGCACTACCCTGCGCGATGCATGCCCACCAGCACTCTGCTATGAAGTGGTGTGCGCAACAGTGTGTGATCAGCAGCTCTCTGTACTGCGTGCCGGCGGCACTGGCTGCAGCGGGAAACCATTGGATGTTCATGCGAATGCTGCTGCACACACCCAGCATATTCCCACTGGTGATCTAGTTCCACATGCAGTTACTTCTCCAACAAGTACTTTGATGTCTTTCTCATCAAGAAACATCTTTTTCAAGCGCCTTGATGCAGCACGCAGCAATTGCAAAAGCTCACACAAGTTGCCCGCTATGCGTGCGATGTGTGAATCATCTTGGCCGCATGTTGATGGGACACAACATCAGGCGCACGAGCAGTGCTTCCCAACAAAAGTGGTGGAACTTCATAATGAAACACTATGGGTTTGATTGGCCTTGCGAGACGCAGGCTCAGAGGGGCAGGTGTCAGTCGTGCGATTACGTGGCCGCTGGAGATGTTGACTAGAACCATGCACCAGCAGCTGCGATCTCTCTAGAACAGCGTCAACCAGCGCTATGAGAACAGCAGCTGCGCCAACCATCGCCGTCAGAAGAGCAGCCCCCGCTGCAGCCGCCGCCGCCAGCGCACACAAATTCGCCGAGCGCTGCGCTTGCTGCTACACGCGCCTGCACACGGCGACGGCGGCCTTGGACCCCCTGCCCACCACCGCCGCCCAAGCCCGGCCATACCACGGCCTGGCACTGCCGCCGCCGCCGCCGCTGCCGCCGCTGTCGCCGCCGTCTCCGCTCTCACCGCTGCCGCTCGCTGTCGCAGCGGGCGCCCCCCACCTGGCAGCGGCGTCGTTCTTGTGGTGCACCTCGTCGTCGCGGCAGTGGCGCAGCAGCCGCACCAGCTCCGGGTACGCGCCTTCGCGCTCCATCGGCACGATGTGCTCTGCGCAGGCGGTGTTGTTGAGAGGGTGGGCGTGAGTGTCGGCGTGGAGCGCCGCTGAGCGCTGTGGCCATGCGCACAGCATTGGATTAAGCCTGCCTGGGCGCTGGCACGTTGGGGCTGCGAGCAGCTCAGTGCTGCAGTGCCTGCGCAACTGGCCCTGCCGCAAGTATACGTGAGTGTTGCATCGCCTACGCAAGTGGTCATGATGCAAGCACCATCAAGAGTGCCGCATTCTTGTCGTGAGCGCTGCCATGCAAGGCACCACTGTGTGCGCGGCGACAACTCAGCTGCGTCCTCATGTAACACTGCCAAGCGTTGCGCAGCGCGCCACTGTCGACGCTGGTTATGGGCGGGCAACAGCGCATAAACATGGCGCATGCGACCAGAAACCGCAATGTAATTTTCCGCTTCCCTGTAGCGCTTGACATTGCTTATGGCAGCAATGGCGAATATTCGGCGATCGAATTGCGTTCTTCTCAAAAGCAGCGGTGGCACGCTTTTAGCAAGACCCAATTTCGATTGCGCCAGTTGCGTCGCGCCATTCACATGCACGCGACAGGTTGCTCAGGTGAGCAAAATGGGCATACATGCACCATGGTCCATATACCTACATACCGTTGTAGTGCTCCTCCACAAAGGTCTCCACGCTCTCCACCGTGCAGAACAGTGCTGCCTCCCCCACCAGCGTGGGCAGCGCACCCAGGGCGAAACCCGCCGCCTTCCACGCCAACAGCAGCTTGCTGTGGTGTTCGCGTGGCAACAGGCGATCGAACAGAGCCAGGTGACCCTCCTCCGTTGCACAGTGCTCTGTCACGAAGCTGTGAGCTCCGGGGGTGTATCGCTGAGGCGACAGTGCCATGGCCCATGCGGCGCCGAGATAGATGTACACCGCTCCAGTCTCGCCCGCATGATCTGAGCGCAGGTCTGCTACAACGTTGGGCTGTGTCAGCCAAGAGATGCGCTCGGCAAAGAGGGCCTGCCAATTAAAATCAAATCTTGCAAACACGGCAGGCTCCGATGTTGGCGCTGCTGCCGCCTGCGCTTGCGGTCTCGACGGAAGTGACGTCATAACTGCCGCCGCTGACACGCCTGCTGCTGCAGCAGCGACAGCTGGCGCGTGTGCTCTAGCTGACAAATGCCATTGCACTGTGCTTGGCTTAGTCAGCGCGCCAGCTTTTGTGACTGGTGCGACTTGTGCACGCCTGAGGTGGCCTGCTGCTGCGCAACACGCTCTAGTCGGAGCGCGCATTGGATATGCGACAAGCGCTGCACCGCCTCTGATACGCACAAGCCGAGAAACACAGACATCAACTCACAGGACTTCAACACCTGAGCTTGAACTTCAACCATTTTATTCTCTTCCCCGATGTTTACTTGGAGGTTGGTCATTCCACGCACACTGAGTCGTCGCCGTGCGGGGGGTGTAGCGCAGAAGTCAGCAGAGAAGGCACGAGGAAACGGAGGCCGACTTCGGCTGCTGCCCCTGAGCACCGGTAAGCACATATCCAACGCAACATAGAGCGGCGCTTTACGTGCTTTGTATATACGGGTCACTTGCACACGGGTCAACTTAGCTACCATCGCTGTTGCAGGCACTTGACCCCGGATCGCAGACATGGTGCTGGAGCGCTTGGCTTTCGCCTTACGTTGCGGCCGAGCTCGCAGCCGCGACGCTCGCGGCAGTAGCAGCTGCAGCTGCAGGCAGTAGTTCGTGATTCGTCTCGAGTTTCATACGGCAGCAGATGCTTCTCTGGTCGGTATTCTTGCGTTGTTGCCAATTCAGGTGGTTTTAAGCTGCTTCTAACTTTACCGGCTGTGCTTCAGCAGCCACTGCATGCGCGGGCTCCGCGTCGTCTTGTCATATTTTTTCGGTCAAGTGTTCCGGCGAAACAGCAGCGAGAGACCTCTCACAAGAGCCCTTGCCATGTCTGCGCGGCTGTGCTGTCGCAGACCCTCGTGAAGACTAGCAGCTAATGGATCCCTGGGCCAGTCACGGTGACCATCGCAGCACTCCAGGCTGGGTAAGTTAACGCAGTGTATCGTGTCCTCATTACCGGCAAACGCATTGAGCAAGCATTGCGGTGTGCATCACCTTTGGCACCCTCGTGTTGGTGATTGCTTTGAGTTCAACTCCCAGGGAGCCACCTCTAAACGTTGCACTGCTATCAACCAAATACTGCCAGCACGCTCATGAGCAGCAATCGCGAACAACTGTGTGCGGTTGGTCACAACACGAAGGCAAGACAACTGATGTGTGCTGGTGTCAGGGGACTGAAGCTTGACTGATCTCTGTTGTTGCCGCTCAGCTTCGCGATCGGTTTTGGTCTGGCAGGACCGAGGAAGATTCTGACGTGGACACTCCCGTCCCGGTGCTGAGCGACAGCAACGAGGGCCGAGAGTGTGAGGTGAGCGCATGCTCGCTGTTTCGCAGATGGCACCATGTGCCAGATCACGCCGCTTAGACGTATACAGTCAGGCGTCAGATGCACCACTTCTGAAGCATTGCGTTTGCAATCAAGTGACCATAGTGCAAGTAATCAGCTTTTTCATGACGCACAGCCCGCCTTGCAGACGTTAATGCTTTCACTCTGTCTACGCGGTGGAATTCGAAGGCGTACTAAATCGATAGCGGCTGTTCTGACACGCATGTCATTCATGTGCACTGCTGTACTCACAGGAGGAAGAACTGCTGTTCAGCGGCCTGGAGCCCAGCGGCAGCGAATGCATGTTCATCGCCAAGTCATGTGGCGTCAAGCTGGTGGTGCCGCCCGATGCTGTGTCAACAGCGCAGCAGATAGAGGTGAAGGTGACTGGCCTGGGGGACCTGGGTCAGGTAGCGACCGGTCGCTCCGGACAGCGCTACATGATTCGGGGGTCTACTCTGCATGTGGAGGGCACAATGGAGAAGGAGCTGAAGCTGGAGTTGAGGTGCAAGGCTTGCTCGTGCGATCACTGCCAAGAGAATCCCCCCACCATCTTCAGACGCGATCACAAGAGTGGACCGTGGGTTGAGGTGGAAGGGAGCTGGTATGACGCGGCTGATGAGGTGTGTCACTCGGCATCATACCTAACCACCTCTTAGTGCTAGCTCTCACCCTGAGGTCCGCCGCGTACCCCAACTTAAACCTTAACGCTGACCCTGACCCGACTGGTAGCAAGCAAGACTTCAGGCATGGCTGCCGCTGCCGTGCACAGGCGACATGCCTGCCAAGAGCATTGCACAGAGACTTTGTGCGAGGACGGGTCCACCTTAGGTCATGCTTTCTCTGACGCTAACCCTACCCGCTAGCCGCTGAATTGAAAAGTTACGCCTCATTTAAACATCTGCAGATACCACCACCTACATGCTCGGGCAGGGTGCGCAAGTTCAAATGAAAACGGATACAGTGTGTTGCAAGTGTCACAGTAGAATTGCCGCTTATACATGCGGACAGCTACACAGGAGCCCTTGTGAGTTTGTGTGCCGCAGTTGCTCTTTCAAGCTGCCAAGTAGTCACCTTTTGGTTGTCCCTGTGCGTACCAGCAAACCTCAAGCACCAGTCTAACCTGAGCGTCATAATATGGATACGGGGCCAAAGCCCCAGGTACATGCTCCTAAGGTCAAGACCGAGTTGGAGTGTCACCTCCACAAGCCTCAACTCTGTCCAATAACTCGCAGCGCTGCCCCGCCACAGCAAGCACAGCTGTTGTGCCCCCCCCCACCACCAATCAACCAGTGTCGGCCTTTCTGCTGCTCTGCTGTTCACCTGCGACCCCCAACCACGTCAGTCACACATATGCTGAGTACAACTGTTGCTGTGTGTTCTTTGTGTGTTTTCTGGGTGTTCGCATCAGGAGGTCGGCGCACCTGTCAGATTCCTCAGCTCCAGCGACTATGTGCTCGGCATCAACTTCGAAGCGCAGGAGGGCATCCAAGTGCACAGACTGGTGCACCTTATGACGACTCCACGATGCATACCTCCGACTATAAAAGCAGGGCGAAGCACAAGCATGTGGTCAACGCATGCACAGGCGATGATATGTTGGTTGGCGTGGAAGAAGTGCCAACAGTCCCCAATGTCACTAGGTTGAGAGAGGGGTCATTGAACCCCTCATTCAACGGTCTGAGGCTTGGCTTCCTCTCCCGCAGCAAAACCACAGCAGTAGAAAGCCACATTGTCAACCAGCCTGACATGCTTGTAGCGATGGCCATGCGAGTAGAGCAACCCATCCCTGGCTCCACCACGCCCTCGTATCGTGTTACCACGCACACCACCACCGTGGGGGGCTCGGGCGAGACTCGCATCGCCATTGGGGGATATGGCAACATCGAAGCCGGTGGTGGCATTGACACTTATTTCAACGAGCGGGTTGAGGCCGGGCATGGCGTGCTTATCTGCCCAAAAGCTGGCGCAACCGGGCTTGTAGGGTGTCGTCTGCTGCCTCTGGCCCCCATGTTCAAGAGAATGGGGTGCCCCCCAGCACTGGCTACGAAGCTGATGTATCCAGAGCCCACAGGCCCATGCCTGCCGGTACCTCCTGTCCCCTCCAGAAAGCGGTTCTTTGGGTTGTTCTGATCACTGCAGGCAGAGGTTGAAGGTTTATCAGTGTCATATGCAAGGTTGCCGGTCTCAGCATGCTCTTGAGGCGGGTACATGGCCACCTTCTTCAGCAGCTAATGCACTTACATGTACATCAATGCTGGTCTGCCCTTGCCAGCCATCACCGTAATACTATACAATTGACGACAGACAAGGTTAAGGTGTGCAGAGGTTATCAACTGCCTTTGCTCATCAACGTTTGCGGTTTGCTGCTTTGCTGCTGCTGCAGCAGCTGCTGCCGCCTGCTGTTGATGATGCTGCCTGCTGCTGATTCGCCTCAAAATAAAAATGTGAAGTTTTTAAACTTGCTTTACTGTAGTTCTTTTGTAAACAAATTAAGAAAAGTAAGCAAACCTCTTCTTTTTCAAAAAAATTAAAAAAAAAAAGTGATCTCGAAGTTTTTCTTCAACAATTCCTGGGTACGTTAGTTCCTGGGTACGTTAGTACTTTTTATTAATTCTCGCTCAGGGCGCGAAAAAGCCCAGATGATTGGCATCTAGCTGTAAGGAAACTACATGTCGTATGACAGTCTGAAAGTGTCGCAACGACAGCCACTCAAACGCCGCCGCCGCCAAATGGCATCTCGGGGTCCTCCCCTACGTCCTCCTCCATGTGCCCCCCCCCCCTGGATTCTGCCATGTGTGTCATGACACGGCCAGAGTACGCCATGTGGAGCGCTGCCGACAGTGCCGAGCGTAAGCGCGCCAGGGCGATGCCCTTGAGAGCTTTAGGGCGCGCTCCTCCGGGCACTGACATCCTGCTGGCATACTCCGTCGCCACAGGCTCCAGCAGCTTCCGCCCCTGCTCCCCGATGCTGCCAAATGACCCTATTGCCAAAGTGGCAAGTTTGTAGCAATTCTGATCACAATGACCAGAATAGTGGGTAGTCTTGGCGGCCTCTTGGTCGCGGCAGCATCGCTCGGGGTCTGCTGCAGTCTTCGCCGCCCGCGACGCCACCTGTGCCTCGAAGCAGGTAACGTCCACCATGAGCGGTAGGTGGCGTGTCGGGTCGTCGTAGCCGGTCACCGGGAAGGCGTCGGCAGGCAGCACGATGTCCATCCTGCGACTCCCCGGCGGCCCGGCGGACCCCAGAAATGGCGTGTAGTCCTCGTCCACCAGTCCCCTTTTGAGGTATTGCCGCAGGAGGCGCTGCGTGGCCCTCTTGACGCTATTGTGGACAATGGTGTCGTGCGCCTTTACGTTAGTACTCATCTCCAAGATGACGGCACCAGCCACTTTCACTTTTTTCCTACTGCACGCGCGAGCGATCTGACAGCTGTTCTCAGGTCGGTCTGATATGAAACCCTCGTGACATCATCGGCGTTGAGCGGCGTGCTGTAGCCATGGCGCTGTCCAAGAGATGTGCACAAGAACCCTACATGGCCTGTGAGAACGAAGTGCGAACTACATCACGCTGTCGGTCGGGAAGCTTACAAGCTGCAGCAGCGCTGATAGTCAGTTTGCGTTATGATACTGCTTCCCTTGGCTGATGCAGCGCCACTGCCGCCATCTTGGTGAGACCATGGCGCTGCTCATAGGTCTCCAAGAAAATTTGTGATTGCCGAAAAAAAACGCCCTCTTTCGCAAGAACAGGGGATTGCGTCGTATTGCTGCACGCGCGACCGCGTCCTTCTAGCAGTCCATGAAGCAAGTGGTGAAGCTCCCTGCTGCACCATCACGCGTCTCATCTCGGTGTGTGTCAGGCGCGCAGTCTGAGAGTGCGCGCTAGCGAGACGGAGGGAAGGTCCCCGGATCGGGGGCATGTTGGCCAACTTCGCGCTGGTTGGCCAACGTTGCACTGCAATCACGCAGCACTTTGCGTGTATGTTTGTGGACGACAGCAGGGGCTGCTTTTTGTTTTGTGTGTTTGTACATTTTGCCTTTGGGGATTATCCCCCAGAACTTGAAGTTACTTTAGCGAGTCGCGACAACACATGGCTGGACAGTCAGGTTTTTGAAGTACAGCGCGCGGGGGGGATGTAATCGGCAGGTGCTGTTCACCACGCATTTTCCTATGTCATGTTCATAGACGAATGAAATGGGTGCTTTACAATATCTAGCAAACAACACAACGGTGAACTGATTTATTCCGAAGTAATTTCACCCGTAGACAAATCAAGTTCCCTGCTGCACCATGACCGTCAGGAGTCTCCTCTCAGACATCTAGGTGCAGATCTGGTCGTCAGGCGCAGTCTGTGAGAACATGTCTGCGTGCGATGCCCCCCCCCCGCCCCGTCCCGGAGGGGGGGGAAGGGGGGGGCAAACCTAGTATACTATAGTTAGGCCCCTGCACAGCACATATGACTTCAGGGGGGTTAACCTTTTGAGCGGTCAAGCACGTATTCATCTGAAATCTGTGTTTGTGGATAAGAGCAGGTGCTGCTGTTGTACAGGCCGTGGCTGTGCGCGAAGAGAGACGTCCCCCCCCCCCCCCGGAGGGGGGGGGAAGGGGGGGGGGGCATTCTAGGCAGGGCTCGACTGGCACGGCAAACCTTATTCTTGTCAGCTCATTGGTTGATAACATATCTTTAGTTTCAGGTAAAGTGCATGCGAGCTAAGTTAACGGGGGGGCATTCTAGGCGGGGTCTGACACGGCAAATCTGGTTCTTGTCAGCTCATTGGTGGATAACATATCTTTAGTTTCAGGTAAAGCACATGCAAGCTAAGTTAACGCCCCCCCCCCCGGGGGGGGGGTGCATGAGCGGTGCAGACGCTGCAAATCACGAGTTTACGGTGAATCAATTACGTGAGCTAATGAAGGTGCTGCTTCGTGCATCACCCAAGCGTAATCATTCGTGTGAAGAGAGAACTTTCCATCGCACGTTCACGTTCACCCAGGACTCGACCCACTCGCAGTGGGTCCTCTCCCGCAATCACTTCAACTTGAAGTGTAGAGTGCAGAGAAAGTTGAGGCTCGAGCCATCTTGATGCGACACCACAGTCAATGCGCAAATTTCACACAGAGGAGGAATCAGGGTGCACCGGAGCCGCTGGAGCGCGTGGCGAGGCTGCAGACGAAGGCAAGTCTGACGAGCTGCGGGGTGGCGGCGGGAGAGCTGCAGCAGGTTGCACCTTTGCAGTTGCAGGTGGCAGCGAAGGCGCTGCTGCTGCCTCAGCGATGCGCCCGGGTGTAGAGGCCCGGAAGCGCCCGACAGCGGAGCTGGACACACTCGTCCAGGTGTTCGCCGTGCTGGCGCAGGGTCGCAATCTTCCCAAGAGTGCCTGGGATCTGTGCAAGTCACTGCATCGTCAGGTGCGTCCGTCTGTACACATGGGACTGCTGGGGCCCTGGCCGCCGGAAGCAGCTGCTCGCGCGTTCTTCAGCAAGCATGTCGTCCGGCTGCGGCTCAGCGGGACCTTCGAGATCGACCCCCTTCTAGCGCTGAGTCTCGGCCCTGCAGCAACACAGCGAGGTGCCACCGACGCATTCGAAGACATGTACACAGACGTCGGTGTCATCACCTTGTACTATTACCGCGGGCCGCTCAGCCGCATACCGCGCAACTGCAAGGAAGTGCGCGTGGCGTCGAGCGATCCCAGTCGTGACCTGCCGCTGCTGCAGTCACTGCTCCGCCGCGGCACGGATGCTGGCATTCAAGAGGACGCGCTGATGCTGGTCCATTCGCTCTCAGTATGGACATACATGACGGTGCTGCCGGACAGCATCGCCGCGTTTGTAGCACTCACTGAATTGGACCTGAGCATGGCCTCAAAGCTGAGATGGCTGCCGAGCACCATTGGCAACCTGTCCGCGCTCACTGTGCTCAACTTATGCAGCTGTAGTGAGCTCAGGAGCTTGCCGGATTCGGTCGGCGATCTGTCGGCGCTCACAGCGCTCAGCATCGGCTCTTGCCATGGGCTGACCAGCTCGCCGGACAGCATCTGCGACCTGGCGCAGCTGACGAGCCTCAACTTGGGCGACACGCACTTTAAGGCTCTGCCGGATTGCTTCGGTGGTCTGGCAGCGCTGACAGAGCTTGACATAGGCGGCGCACTCTTGAGGTCCCTGCCTGAGAGCATCGGCAACCTGGCGCGACTGCAAATACTCGATGCGAGGAGCACCATCTTTCTAGACCAGCTGCCAAAGCGGTTTGGCGAGTTGGCAGCACTCACCAGGCTTGAACTGTGCTGCTCCTTTTTCACCAGCCTACCAGACTGCATTGTCCGCTTGACAGCACTGCAGACGCTGAGGTTGTACAACGTGCCCTGCGCAAGCCTGCCGGACAGCATCTGCGACCTAGCTGCGCTGACGACGCTGAGGCTCGACGCCAGCAAGACACTCACAACTCTCCCGGTCACATTCGGTCAACTGCACGCCTTGGGTCAGCTCGACTTGAGCGACTGCACATCGCTGACTCTGTTGCCAGACGGCATCAGCGATCTCGCAGCACTGACAGTGCTCAACTTGAGCTTCTGCGCGCAGCTTACAGGGCTACCAGACATGTGCGGCAAGGTGGCAGCAGCGCTCACGGAGCTGACCCTGCGCGGGTGCCAGCGGCTCTCTCACTTGCCGGACGGCCTCAACAGCCTCACGAAGCTACAGACGCTCACGCTGCGCGACTGCAGAGCGCTGACGTGCCTGCCAGACAGCATCGATGCGCTGGCGGCTCTGACGGCGCTCGACATGGAGGGGTCCGAGCAGCTGCAGCGGCTGCCCGATACCATCGGCCAGCTGGCGGCGCTGACATCTCTCAACATCAGCGGCTGTGCACGGCTCGCGCACCTGCCGGATGCAGTCGGCACCTTGCAGGCGCTCAAGTGCCTTCATGCAGGCAATTGCAGAGCACTGACGCGCCTGCCGGACAGCATTGCCAGCCTTACGGCGCTGACCTCCCTCAATCTCCGCAGCTTCGAGCAGCTGGCCACGCTGCCTGACGCCGTGGGGAGCCTGGTTTCCTTGACGTCGCTTGACGTCAGCGCTTGCCGACGCCTCACAAGCTTGCCGGACACGATCGGCGCTCTGTCGGCGCTGCTGCAGCTCGACATCAGTTGGTGCGAGCGGCTTGTCAGCCTGCCGGACGCCATAGGCGGGCTCACGGCGCTGGAAGAGCTCGATGCGACTGGCTGCAAGCAGCTCGCGCGCCTGCCAGACACGTTGTGCGACCTGGGCGCGCTGACTTTCCTCGACCTGAGCCATTGCGAGCGGCTCACGGCGCTGCCGGACACGCAGGGCAAGCTGCAGCTGCTGCTCAGGAGGTTTGCGGTGGGTCCGTGGCGCGTGACGCCGAGGCCAGGCTGGGAGCGCGGGAGGGCAGGCAATGGCAATTCGCTCCACATAGAGGTATGGCCAGGGACCCCAATGGCTGCCCGCAGATTGTTCAGGAGCTACCCCTGAGCGCTCCGCTCGCATGCGATGTTGACGCATCCGACCGGCAGATGACATGCAATGGCGACCTTCTGTACATGGGTTCCCCATGCACATTCATGTGGTGATTTGCCTGCTCTTCTCTACGTGTCTGTTTGTCAATGCGCTAGCACAACGTGCCTTATCTGCAAGGTCTGAATGCATCGCGAAGACTGCAGCGCCAGCACGCCTGGTCCAGTCAGTTGCACATGCACGTTGCGCGCTCATGTGATGCATTACCCTAGTGGCCCGCGCTCAGCAGCATGGTAGAGAGCGCTGGTTTTGCATGGTGCAGGCTCATATGCCCAATTTGCCGCGCTGCATTGGGCACCCTTGAGGTTCAAATCGTGGTGTGGGCATACTTTCAATGTACATGCTCATCTGCAGATGCATGATGCGTAGACGCGTGCCTGACTCTTGTCAAGTGTGCACATATACGCACTCCCACTGCTTGCGCAGTGTTGTTCATGAGGAGTGCACTGTTTATGCCGGGCACAACTGTGTCAGCAGCTCATGCCTGGCGGACTTGTGGTCACCTTCTTCGCTGTCAAAGTGTGTGCTGCTCTGAAACAACGACCGAGTGTCAGTGGACGAATCTCCAAGTAATATTCAGCCGTGCTGCAACGGCTGCAACCGGGGGTCACCTTTTTGCGCCAGGTGCACAAATTGAAGTTGCACACCGACGTGAGGCGAAAGTGAGGTTGTGTCAGGGATAGGAGGGGTCCCGCACCTCAAGGAGCGCGGGCCACTAATGCCAGGCAGGGTGGGCCGCCCTGCGCTGTTGCTGGTGCTGCTGCAGCTGCTAGCGTGCCATAGATCCAACAGGGAAGCGCAAGCTTTTCTGCACCATGCTGACTGCTGCTCCACCAAGTACAGGATCATCGACTGCGGAGGCAACGGCGCTCAGCGGGACGATGGAGTTTACATGTGCTGGGATATTGAATGTGAGCATCATCCCTCTCGACAGAGAAGTTGATATTTTACGTTACGCAAAGGCTTGAGGTCAGCCACAGTCTTTCACACTGCAGCACGAAGAACTTTGACATTCAGTGACACAAGTGCATGCTACATGCTATGAGCTTAATAGTGCAAGATGCCTGTGAATGTGAGATGGCGCGTGAAGAACTTTGACATTCAGTGACAAGTGCATGCTACATGCTATGAGCTCATGAGTGCAAGCTGCCCCTGAATCTGAGCGCGCTCGCTGCATCTCGCCGGGCGCCAGCATCATCTGCTGATCTTGTGCTGTGATTCCACTGCGCAAGGGAGCACGGAGCGCCTGCACCCCATTGCTAGCGACCCTATCAACACCGCCCGCGGCATGCTCGGACTCGCACGGCACCTCACCGCCGCTGCCGCCGCCGCCGCTGCGCCCCCCCCCTGTCCCCCTGCGCGCAGCCGTCCAGGGCACGTGCGTCATGGCGGCGTGGCTGTACAACGAGACGGCGGTGCGCGCGGACGGCGTGTCGTGCACGAGCGCGTGCGGCCGCGTGGACACGTGCACGGACGACTGGGCGTGGGAGGCGATACTGGGCATGATGGTCTTCAGCAGCACGTTCCTCTTCTGCAGCGCCATCTGGTGAGGCGCGCGCAAGGAGCCTGTGTCATGCATGACTCATCATATCAGAGTGTGATGAATGGTGTTCAGCAGCATTTTCGTCGTCTGCAGTGCCATCCGGTGGGCGCAGTGTTCGGCACCACGCGCGCGCGTCGCCCGCAGGGCATTTCGGCGAGGCCGTGCTGCACGCTCGCAGGAGCCTGTGTCGTGCATGACTCAGCATACTTCGAAGATTCAAGGTTGAGCCAATATCATGAATGGCCTTCAGCAGCACCTTCCTCTTTTGCAGCGCCATCTGGTGAGCAGTCGAAGGCGGGCATGTCGATGCAGTGTGCGGACGCGCAACGGGGATGCGTCGTGATTCATGACTGACAGCATTGGAGTCAGGCCAAAAACCATTATTGCAGCGCGTTCCTCTGCCGCAGCGCGACTCTGGTGAGGCGCGCGCAGGAGCCGGTGTCATGCAAGACTCACCATATCAAAACTGGGCCAGAAGTATATGCGTGCTTAGGGTTAGGGTTAGGGTTACGGTTGGGGTTAGCGCACGCGCTTCAGAACGGCAGGGAGCGAGACGCTCTACGGTTTCAACCAAAATGGAGGTCTGCACCACGTCAAGACGGCCCTTTCGCAAAGCAGACGCCAAGCCCTAGGCGACCGCGACCCCATCAGAAACACAACAAACCTTTCTCAGCTTCTTGAAGTTCGTCAACGTCTGTGAGCATGCCCCCTTGACGCCAACTGGGATGGGCACCTGCAGCGTCAGCAGCGCCATCCGCAGTTTGGCAGGGAGCAGCTATGACGCGGCTTGTACAAAACGCCAATGCCAGGTGCAGCCACGCCGCTGCGGCCGCAGCTGCTGGTGCCGCCGCCACCGCAGAGCACTGACACATGCCTCTATGCCCCCTCCCCCCCCTCCCCCCTCCCCCAATCGCCGCAGCATCAGCAGCGAGCGGCGCCGGCGCCGCAAGGGCCTCACCGTCGCGCAGGCCTACAGCCTGCCGCTGGGCGTGCCGGTGCTGCTCGCGTCCGCGTCGGCGGCGGCGTGGCGCGGCGGTCGGCGCGCGGCACGTGCCGCCGCGCGCATCCGCGCCAGCAGCGGCGGCTCCAGCGCCGCGCACAGCAGCGACTGTGACTGCGGGAGCGCTGAGGAGGGGGAGGGGGACTGCGCGGAGCGTCACGGGCTGCTCGTGGAGGGCGGAAGCGATTGCGGCGGCGGCGGCGGCGGAGCATGTGAGCGCGCTCTGCTTTGTTGTTGCAGACAGACACTGATACGATGGCAGCAACGTGTCGTGGTCCAAGCGCTTGCGCGTACTGCGCCGCTGGCGCGTTCGAAGCGCGCGGCCCGCCCGCGCGCCTTTGGTCAGCCGGCGGCAGTGGCAGCGCCGATCGCCGCACCGCGTGCGACGGTCGGTCATTGCACTGCGTCTGCTGTGCGGCCATGTCTCCTTGATCCGCTGCAGTGTATACTTGAAGTGTGTGGTAACACCCACCAGTCCCACATAGGCAAGTCTCGTAACAAGTCTGGCGCGGTGATTGCAACCCTACTCCTAGCCTTGACGCTGACCGACACCCTCGCTCACGCACGAGGCCGATCTGCAACGGTCCGGGAGATTGCCACAAGGCAGAGCAGCAAGCGCGCGGCGCCGCAGCGCAGCGCGCAAGACGCATGACTCACACACACGCGCGCGCCGCCCTGCCGCACTCGCGCGTGCCGCCGCCCGCGCAGACGGGTCCAGTCAAGTGGGACGGCGTGCCCGTCGCCGGTCATGTCTGCTGGTGTCGCGCACTGTTGCATGTGCAAAAACGAAATTCCATGACTGGCGCATTCGCGTCGCGTCGCGCTGCGCGTGCTTGGCAGCAGTGGACACCAACGGTCATCATTATTGAGTCTAATTGTCAGTGCACCTGCCGGTCCGTGCAGACGGCTCCGTCAAGTGGGACGACGCGCCGATCGCCAAGCTCGCCGATGGCGCTGACGACGCGCACGCGTACGCGTTCGCCGTGCGCGCGTCCATGGCGGCGTACCTGCGCGCCGCGGCGCAGCCGCCGTCGCCGCCGTCGCCGCCGTCCTGGCGCGCGAGCGCGGCGGAGCGCGCGCGCAGCGCCGGCGAGCGCGCGGGCGCCGCCATGCGCGGCCTGCTGCAGCGGCGCGCCAACGCTCCTGCGGGCGGGGGCGGCAGCGGCAGCGGCGGCAGCAGCAGCAGCAGCAGCGGCTGGCAAGAAAGCGGCGGCGGCAGCGGCGGCGAATGGCCCGCGCGTGCGGGCAGTGCTAGCAATATCAGCTACGGCAGCTTGATGGCGGTGGCTAGTGCGGATGGTGCAGAAGGGGGCAGTGCGGTTGGCGCCGGCAGCAGCGGCAGCACTGCGAGCGCCGACGGCGATGCGTGCGAGCGGTTGCCGGACATGTACATAGAGATATAGCGCCGATATGTGGTCGCAGCTTGTATGCGCCACGCGCTCGCTCGCCGCCGCCAATGCATGTACTTCCGTAGTGTGATAGATTTGCGATGGGATGCGTTGCGCGCGCGCCGCCGAGACAAGGCTCATGGGCGTGCGCGTGCGGAGATGCACACGTTGTTCTCAGCCGTTGCGACTAGTGAGGGTGGTGGGGTAACTGTTAGTGTCTGATCAGTGTGTTTCTCAGATGTGTGTTCGTAATGAACATAGATGATCATGAAGTCCTCTTTGTGTTGGCTCAATGTGCTGATATTGTTTGCTGCATGCCGCCAGTCATCCGCACTCAGTGCGCAGGTGCGTTTCAACGTGGGTCACCGCACGTATGCGTGCCATGAGTCATGCTGAGTGCCAATTGCCATAGTTTGTCATGTGCTGGCACACGCAGTCAGTCAAGGCCGAAAAGGACTTGTCCGCTGCTGCAAAATGGGCTCATGTTCCTGGGTCGTATGGCGTTGCATGTGTGGCCCATGCAGCAGCCTCTTTCAAGAACGTTGGGCATGTCTCTGCATCCAAACCACCTGGTGTGGCGCATTTATTCTCAAGTAGGGGGTTGTTTGCGCCGGTATGCTATGGTCGCAGTTGAAGTTCTGGGGAGTAACACCGGTATGCTAGGGCAGCAGTTCAAGTTCCAGGCAGCAGCTGAGCGAGCTGCCGTGGTGCTCTCAAATCACGCCAACATGGCAGCACGCGCCGCACAGCCACTGCTGCTGCGGCGCTTACAGGAATGCCAAATTATGGTGGCAGGCCTGCATCAGTGCATCTCAAGCAACTGGCACGGACTATGGAGCAGGGGGCTGCACCTGGCGACAGTAACCACGTGGATTACGGCAGCAGCGAGCAGGCAAACAAAGACCAGGCATCCCCCGAAAGCGCGCACCACCAGGCAGAGGACGTACATCATTGAAATGTATACAGACAAACAGCGCTCACTGGCGCACAACTAAAGCTCGAAACACCACAACAGACAAGACACGCAAATGGCGACCGCGAGGCAGCAGCAGCGCCGCCGCCGCCGCTTCCGCCGCAGCGCCGCCGCCGCCACCACTTCTGCTTCAGCGACGACAGCGCCGCTTCCGCCGCCGCTGCAGCCGCTGCCGCCGCCACCACTTCCGCTGCAGCGACGACAGCGCCGCTTCCGCCGCCGCTGCAGCCGCTGCCGCCGCCGCTGCTGCCGCCGCCGCCGCCGCCGCTACTTCCGCCGCGTCCACGACGCATTGCCGCCGCGCTCGTCCTGCAGCCGCCGCCATGCCTGCGGGCCGAGGTAGTCGGCGGCGCCGCGGCCGAGCGCGTCCACCGCGCCGCCGTCCGCGCCGCCCTCCAGCAGCGCGCGCGCGGCGCCGACGTGCGCGTGCAGCGCCGCGAGGTGCAGCGGCGCGCAGCCGGCGGCGTCGCGCGCGTCCGCGGCGGCGCCCGCCGCCAGCAGCAGGCGCACGACGGCGTCGCGGCCCTTGGAGGCGGCGGCGTGGAGCGCGGTGCGGCCAGCGCGCGAGGCGGCGCGCGCGTCGGCGCCCGCGTCGAGCAGCCAGCGCACGAACACGGCGTGGCCGTGGGCGGACGCTGCGCGCGTTGTAAGATGGAGGGAGGGGGAGGGGGGCAGCAGTGCTCAGCGCTGTGGGACCCTCAGCGAGCAGACTACGATTCATGGGTGCAGGCACTCGCTTCGGCGCGGTGGCGCAACGGGACTTGGCGTGCACGTGGGCGTCTAAATGGTGCACGAATGCCGCCGTGCACCGATGCCGTGGCCGCACGCAACGCACCCCATGGGGCCCGCTGCCGCCGCCGCCACGGCAAACAGATTCTTCGGCACATGCGGTAAATGGGCACGCATTGCGCCTCTGCCCTGAATGCACGTGTCGAACACAAATGTATGAATCATATACTTGCTCACGAGTGCGGCAAGTGACTCGCTCACCCGTCATGAGCGGCGTCCACCCCGTGTTGTCCGCCGTGTCGTCCTCGAGCTGCGCGCCTGAGCACTGCTTGAGCAGTGCTCATAACTCGTGAGTCGAATACCCACGCCGAATACCCGCTCACACGAGTACAGCAGAAAGTGACTCACTCACTCACCCGTCATGAGCTGCATCCACCCCGTGTTGTGACGGTGTTCACCTCGAGCTCCGCGCCTGAGCACTGCTTGAGCAGCGCTCATGAGTCATGAGTCGAATACCTACAGCAAGTGACTCACTCACCTGTCATCAGCGGCGTCCACCCCGTGTTGTCCGCCGTGTTGACCTCGAGCTCCGCGCCGGCGCACTGCTTGAGCAGCTTGGCGACGTCGACGAGGCCCGCCGCGGCGGCGTGCTGCAGCGCCGGCATGCCGTTGCCGTCCGCCGTGTTGACGCCGCAGCCGCGCATAAGCAGCTCGCGCACGACCGCCACTGCGGCGGAGGGCGTGATTGGAATGGCGGGGTAAGAGGTGGGCAGCGGGCGTAGCGACGCCAGGGGTGGATGAGCACTGCTGCTGTGGCTGCGTAGAGAGAGCGTAAAGGGCGTGGCTCCTCCTGGTGCAAGCTTGGCCAGCTGTGTTTGTACGGATGCAGTCCACGTCATCGGCCTGATGGCGATGCAGGCAGCAAGAGCTACACGAGCGCTGCGCTCACGTGCTTGTTGACCATGCACCTCTGCGGAGAGCCACTGCAGCCCGCAGGCTGGCGGCGTCGCCGCTTTTAGCCGTGAACATGCACTCCCCCCCCCCCTGCCGCATGTCATTCAGCCATCCCTCTCAGTGCACCAGCAGAGCAGAGAGAGAGAGTTGCGGCCGCCGTTGTAGCTTCAACGAGAAGTACGAGAAGTACTTCAAGTTCAATCGCAAGTAAACGCCCTCGCATCCGTTCCCTCCTCACAGCATCCTGACATGTCACGCGTGCCGCCAACTGCGGCGGCAACGACAACAGCGCGTGCGCCGCGCGCCCTCACCGTCGCCGCGCCCCGCCGCCTTGCGCAGCTGCGCGCCGTACTTGCGCGACGGCGCCGCGGCGAGCGCGAACAGCGCCACGAAGCCCTCGCACGAGACGTCGTCGCGCCCGTACTCCGCCCAGCGCGCGCGCGCGAGGCGCTCGAACAGGGCGTCGTCCAGCTGCAGGCCGAGGCGCGCGAGCGCCGCGCGCGCGGCGGCCTGCGAGATGCGCCCCGCCGCCGCGGCGTCCGCGCCCGCGAACGCGGCGCGCGCGTCGTTGAGCTGGTCCTCCGTGAGCTCCGCCTGCGCATGGGGCGCGTAGGGTGGCGTGCGGAGGCGTGAAGCGGTTTTTGCAGTGGATTTGCGGTGGTCAGGGAAATGATGCTTGTCCGGGTGGCGCACTCTCTAGGGGTGGTGCACTCGCTAGTGCTGTCAGCGGCGCGGGGACGGTGCGGCGGCTGCGCATGCATGTGAGCGTGGGCAGCGGCGTGTTGGCTGTCGCGGAGGGTCGCCGCCCGCGCGCCCGCGTTAGCGAGAGCATCCATGCCAACACAGCCAGTGATGTGCGAAATGAGCGCAATTGACGACTTGCAGTCAAACTCGAATGGCGCGCACCGCTAAACACAGAGCGAGGGTCTGTGCCTGAATTACACGGGCAGTGTGAGCAGCTTGCCCTAGTCTACGCCAACCGTTGGCAGCAACTGATTCCAATGCGCCCGTCAGAAAGAAGCGCAACACGTCATGCAGGCCTTTGCTCTCAATGCATGGGGGTTGTGAATATCCGACGGCGAGCACAGGAGGCCTGTACTTCAGCCTCTGTCGCCTGCACGCATGAGCCGATGCAAGAGCTGCAGAGTATTGTCAAACCACGCACACCCGCATGACCGTACCGGCTCATCTCCTTTCTCGCTCTCTCGCTCCCGCCGCTCCAGCACAGTTCCAGCATGTTTTGAGATTGTCTGCTTCGTGAGCGACCACTCCTTCGGGTAGGTTGGCAAATAGCCTCCGGACCCGGCTGTCAATGGTCGCCTGGCACTGCTGCGAGACTCTGGTCTGGGTGGAGGAGGAGTTTGATATAAGGACACCGACGCCATCTTGGCCTTCGAAGGCACTGCAACCCCGGAGAGGCCTTCCAGAGAGTTGCTGACCCAGCTATGGAAACACGTTCAATTGACGTCCTCTCCCGGCGTGCAATGCCTTGTGCCTTGCAGGTCGACGCTTCAGCTAAATGCACTCATGCATGCAACATAGCGAATCACCGGGCTGCCACAACAGGAAGGTTGAAACTTCACTTCCGTTGCCAACACTTCAACATGATCTTACACTTGAAGTTTATTCGCGGGAAAGACGCTGTGCTGCAAGGGAGCTGTTGCTCGGATTGTGAGATTGGCCACATGATCGATGCTGCTGCAGATCTCGTTGCAGCCGGCCTCGGGCCCTCGCCCGGAGGCACAGATCCTGCTGCCTCCTGCTGTGGCAGGCGCGCTGGGAGTACGTCTCCATGGCATATTGCACCTAACAGCGGCAGCAGAGAATGCGCCATCAGGGTCTGCTGCTGTTTGCGTGCCAAATCTACCTTTGCTGGCAAGAGTCAGCATCGATGTCAAGGCCGATCAGCGCTGCATCCTAGCCTTGCCAGCTACCAGCGGCAGGGACAGAAGCGGCGTTGGCGATGTAAAACGGCAGGCAGGCACGCTGACGGTGCTTGCAACCGTTGTGCCGGACGGGGCGCTGCGGCCATGGCGCGCTCTGGAGGTAATGCCTGGACCCGCCGGAGAGCGCACCAGCGGCAGTCAGCCGCGGCCTGACGTGAGGCCAGCCGCTGTGCACTCATATCTGCTGGGTTGTATAGTAAAGGATGGCAGCAGGGTACCGGTCAAGCCAGACACGGAGCGAATCATCGGCTGCCGTGGTGCAGCCGACCCATATGATCCATCGCCTGCACCATGGGAGGGCTGGGGAGTCGTGACTCGTGACACACGAGTCGTCACGCCCGATGCCGCCTTCAGCGTCCGCTTCTACGACACGGCTCCAGCAGATGCATCGCCAGAACTCGCTGCGGTGCTGCGCTGCCACGATGCGGACCTCATCACGAGGCTGACGGCGCGCTTCGAGCGTGCGCTGGCCCAGGACGGCGGCGGCGGCAGCCGCGGCGCGGCGGCGCCGCCGCGGCTGCTGCTGCACGGCAGCGCCGGCGTCGGCAAGACCTCGCTGGTGCACGCCCTCGCCGCCGCGCTGCGCTGCCGCGTCGTGTCGGTGGCGGCGGGGCGCCTGGCGGCGGCGGCGGGCGTCGACCGTGACCGCGCGCTGACTCGCGCCGCCGCCTTTGCGCGCGCGTGCAGCGCCCCGCGCGTCGTGCTGCTGCTCGATGCCGCGGACCGCCTGCTGCCGGCAGCGCAGGGGCGCGTCGCGGCGACGCTTGGCGATGCGGATGCGGCGCTGCTCAATGCCTTTGCGCTGCTGGCAGGCGGCAGCGGCGCTGGCGGCGGCGCCAGCGGCGGCAGCGGCGGCGGAGCAGGCAACTCCGTTTTTGTGGTTGCCACGACGTCGTGCCTGCCGTGCTTGCACCCGGAGGCGCGCCGCTGCTTTGAGGAGGAGCTCGAAGTCACGCCGCCGTCGCGGCAGCTTCGCGAGCGCATCTTACTCGATGCCGTCGCAGCAGCGGCAGCGATGCACGGGCGCCTCGGCCTGCAGTGGAGCGCCGCGCTGACGGCGGCGGCGCCGGCGGCCGCGGCAGCGGCGCAAGGGTTTGCGGCCGGCGACCTGCACGCTGCGGCGTCCGCTGCCGTCTTGCAGCTCATGCATGGCAGTGGCGGCATCACCAGCAGCCCCACACCGCCATCACCCTCGCAGCACGATGCCACTGGTGCGGCAGCAGCGGAGCACGCGCTGCTGCGCGCCGTGGCGGCGGTGCAGCCAGCGGTGGCGCTGGCGCGCGGCGGCGGCGGCGGCAGCGGCGGTGATGCGCGCGCGGAGGCGGAAGTGCCGCGCGTGCGCTGGGCGGATGTGGTGGGCCTGGAGCGCGCGAAGGCGGCGCTGCAGGAGATGGTGGTGTGGCCGCAGCAGCGGCCGGACACGTTCGCGCGCCTCGGCATTGCCCCCGCCGCCGGCGTCCTGCTCTTCGGCCCGCCGGTGAGCAAGCGCCCTTTGTTGCGCACGCGCGCACGTGAGTGAGTGTCTCTGTGCGCACGCGAGTGCGCGCCGCGGTTGCGTGGCACTAATTTGGCCTGAAAGCGGGAGCTGCACTTTGTCATGACCATCGTTGGTGGCGCCAGGCCTCCGCGCCTAGGGCAGGGCGAGCGAGGGTTACTCGCTCATGATGCATGGGAAACGCGGTTGCCCTGCGCACGGCACTCACGCACCGGCTTAGCATTGCGCAAGCGCCGCACGCACGCGCAGCGCCGCCGACTGCGCAGTGTCACTGAGAGTCCAGGCAGTGGGCGCCATTGCTGCAGGCGACGCGCCCCACGCATATTTTCCCCTCATGCGTTGCGCCGCGCAATCCACCCCATCCGCGCTCGCAGCTGACTTTCTGCATCGCTGCTCAGCAGACCCCCCCCCCCCCCCCCTTCCCCCTTTCCCCCTCTCCCCCCCCCCCAACAGGGGACGGGCAAGACGCTGCTGGCCAAGGCCGCGGCCGCGGAAACGGGGGCGCGCTTCGTGGAGCTGCGCGCGTCCGACGTCGTGCGCGGCGCCGTCGGTGGCAGCGAGCGCGCGGTCGCGCGCGCGTTCGCCGCGGCGCGCGAGCTCGCGCCGGCCATCGTCTTCATTGACGAGTTTGAGGTGCGCTGGCGGCGGGGCGTCGCAGGGCGTTGATGTCGGCGCGTGAGCGAATGCGCATGTGTGACTGCTGGCGGGGCGCTCTGACGTTGTTGCTGGCGTGTGTTTCAGTGATCACCAGCGCTGCTGCTGCCTCGCGCCGCGACGCTCTCCTCAGCGGCGGCTCCGTGGCGCAGCCGGCACAAGGCCCGGTGTAAGATTGTGCGGTGCGCGTGCATTGCGCATGCGCTCGCGCCGGCTTTCGTCTCGACCGAAAGCGCGAGTCGTTCACCGCTCGCGAGCGTGCGCTCGTGCTGCGCGGCGCATCAGCGCACGTCGCGCGCCCTGCGCCCCCTGTACCGCCCCCGAAGGCGAATAAATGACGACAGTACCTACTGCGCCTGCGCACTCACCCCGCAAGAACCCGCACCGCCTGTTCTCTCTCTTGCGGTTCACACACACACACACACACAGGCGCTCTTTGCGGACCGCGCCGCCGGCGACGGCGGCGCCGTGGGCTCGCGCCTCGCGTCGCAGCTGCTGCTGAGCATGGACGAGCTGGCGGCGTGGCGCGCGCGGCGCGGCGGCGGCGCCGACGGCGGCGGCAACGTCGTCGTGCTCGCCGCCACCAACAGCCCGGAGTCGATCGACCCGGCGTTCCTACGGCCCGGCAGGTGCGTGCGCGCTTTTTGGCGTTCTGCTGCTGCGCGGTACGTGTGGCGTGTGGCGCGCGTTGATGTGGACAGGCTGGCTGCGCTCGTGAACACTGTGCGCTCAACAACATCGTGTGCTCATGAACATTGTGTGCTCATCAACATTATGTATGCTTCAAGCGGATGCCTGGCCGTGGTCACATCGAGATGGAAAGGAGGCGCGCGGAATTGCACCGTAAAGACGCCCATGGACGGATTGCGTTGTCCGGCGCCATCCTTGCAGCGGCTCGGACTCGAACACGGCTCGGTTGGAGGTAGGGTCAGAATCACAGCGAGGTAAAGGATGACGGCCATCATTCGCCGTTGCCTCAGAGTCAAGCACCCCATGTCGCAAGCCGCAGCACGCGGTGAACACGGCGCACGTGCCGGCAGCAATGCAGAGCGACGTCGCGCAACTCGTGGCACCTACTGCTGCCCTGCCGCCGCCGCGTACGCACCTGTGCCACCTCTATAGCTCAGAGCACAACCGCCCCAACAGCACGAAACGCGTTGGCACCATCTGACATGCCTCCTCCTCTGTTCCCTTGTCACCTCTCCCTCGCTGCGGCCGCCGCGCCGCCAGATTCGACGAGGTCATCTACGCGGGGCTGCCGACCGCGGCGGCGCGCCGCGCCATGCTCGAGGCCGCGCGCGCCGCCGCCGCCGCCGCCGGCGCGCCGTGGCACGGCGGCGTGGACGCGGCGGCCGTGGCGCGGCGCGCGCACGGGTTCAGCGGCGCCGACGTCGCGGGCCTCGTGCGCGGCGCCGCGGCGGCGACGCTGCAGCGCGCGGTGACGGAGGCCGAGCCCGCGCGCCTCCGCAGCAGCAGCGGCGGCGGCGGCGGCGGTGGCGACGGCGGTGCTGGCGGCGGCGCGGCGGCGGCAGCGGGTCGGGACGACGGCGGCGGCGGCAGCGGTGATGGCGGTGTTGGCGACAGTGGCGCCGTCGGCAGCAGCGTCGAGGCCGTGGGTATAGATACATGCCCTGGCAGCGATGGCAGCGGCGCCGCTGGCGGCGGCGGCGGCGCGGTCGCTGACCTGGTGATCGATGCCGCGTGCTTCGAGCAGGCGCTGGAGCGCGCGAATGCGACATCGATGCACGCCGCGCGGAATGTCGCGCGGTACCGCGCGTGGGCGCAGCGGTGGTCGCGGCGCGCGCACGTCGCCGATGACGCGGATGACGCAGACGACGGCGATGATGATTTTTGGCAAGATTCGGCTGCGCGCTGACGGCGCAAAAGCTGCTGCGGGCCGGCGCGGTGCTGGACGCAAGAGAACGTCGTCAATGACATCGTAGATTGGAAGAATTTGTGCTGCTTGTTTGTGACTGGTTTGTGTTTGCTGCTGCTGGCATTGCGGCGGCAGATGGCGCGCCGAGGTTGCCCGCCCTAGTCTTAGGCTGTGTGCCACGTGATTGCTTTGTGGGCATTGCTTTATGACATGTGCCAATTCAGCACTCAACGCTCGAATGAGAGCTGCATGTGTGGTGACAGAATCAACTCGATAGATAGGAAGCGTTGTCGTGTCTTCAAAAATTTCGAGTCTCGGGGATTTTCTGAAAAGATCCTGCTTTTTTCCCGGGATTTCCTCAGGATTTGTCGTAATCTAGAATAAACAACTAGGTAGCAGTGTCCAAAGCGCCGAGAAACGGGGAGAGGGATGCGCAGAGCACGAGTGGAGAGCGAACGGGCAAAGACAATTGTATCGGCCACACATTGGCACATAAATTGCCACATGCCTTGGAGTCTGACGGCGGCGCGCACACGCGTCGCTGCCCTTTTCGCGGCGGCGCGCTTACGCGTCGCTGCGCACACAGCACAGGCAGGCGGCGGCGCGCTCACGCGCTGTCGCACTTGAGTTTTTGCGACTTCATGCATACTGCTCATACGACTTTCATGTTGCCGCTGCACGCGGCGGTAGTCATAGTAGCAGTGGCATCGGGCTTGGTAGTGACGGCTGGCTGCTGTAGGTGTTCTGGACATGCTACAGGTTGCATGCTAGCAGCCCAGCATAGGCACATTCAGGATTTGGCACGATGGCTAGTTTGAGCGTCCCCTATGCAACTCGCTAGTTCTTCGCGACTTGCTAGGAGTCGTGGGGGGGTTTGTGGTAGCATCGCGTGTATCCTATGCTGAGGGTTTGCTGAGCAGTGCCAAATGAAAGCGATGCAAGAGCAGAAACACTGCACACGATGTACTGAGCAGCCGAGAGTGGTTTCAAGAGCAGCTGCTTGTCCAACGGACGGGGAGGATGCAGCCTCTAGGCGGTGCAAGCAGATTGAAATCGCACAACTTCTTGCTGCTCACATGTACGATACCAGCTGCTCACGTTTACTATACATGACCAAATGATGTTGGCAAATATGCATCACTGATGTGCGCTCGATGAATTTCTGGTTGCAGAGCACTGCCCATCTCCTTGTCCGATGCGACAACTCTACAAAGGCGTCAGCAGCGCAGACCAGGGCAAGCATCAGCACAAAAGATAGAGATCCGCAGAGCATGATACACTTAGACTAGTCATCGACACATATTTCAGCAGCACTGGCATGGGCAACCGGCGCCGTGAAGCGCTCTCTTGATGCTGTAGCGCTCATGCGACACCAGCGCACAGCATCGCGGCGTCCAGTCGCCCCAGGGGCAGCCCTCGCGGGCCGCCCACAAGATGGCTTCGGCACCGTCCTCATCGTGACAATAATCATCGACTGCAGCAGCGAGCTGCGGCCACTCCGCGCCTTCGCGGCGCAGCCAACAAATCATGTCTTTCGCAGGGAGGTGCCCCACTAGGCGCTTGAGTGTGTTAGAAAGCGTCTCGCGGCTCCAGCTGCCGCCCACGCTTCTCAGCCACTCCATCTGCTCTGGAGTCACGCGCAATGGAGCGCCCAGGCGCTTCCTACAGAGACCGTTTAAGTCGCACGGGCAGCCTGCCTGATGCAGCCACTGCAGAGCACTCAAGCGCCCTCCATCAGCTGCGAATCTCATGGTAAAAGGCGTCAAAGGCAGGTCATGTTCCTGATGCAGCCACCGCAGAACCTCTACGCTGCCGCCCGCCGCAGCCCTGTCCATCAGCGTACAAATGTGACCTGCCCAAGTGGGCCCACAGTAAACCGTGAAGTGCTGACTGAGCGCTGTCGCCCATGGATGACTGCTGGAATCTACACGCGACAAGTCCCAAACAAGAGGGCCGAACAGCGCCTGTCCGTGGTCATCGCGCACAAGGAAGTTGAGCGCTGCTAGCTGGCCGCCTTGCGCAGCGCAGTGGCACAAGTACGTGCGGAACCACACCGGCCACGCCCGTACCTGTTGCGACAGCCAGGCGATCGCGGCTGTCCGCTCGTCTTCGTCAGGCGCCGCGCAGACCATATGCGCCGCGACACGAGTCCAAGTGGTGAGATCCACCAGCGCGCCGGCCTCCTGCGCCAGCGCCGGCGCCATGTAGAGAATGTCTGTGCGCCGCGCGGCTATGGCGCCGCTGGCAACATTGCTCAGCGACGTCAAGCGGAGCTGGTGCGCGCGCCGAGTGACTTCCAACGATCCCGATGCGCCGATCGCGGCTTGCACAGTGTGGAAGAGAGCGCCAGCTCCACCAGCCCGCACGCCAGCGCCGTCTCCAGCCGCTCAAGCGACTCCGCCGCTGCAGGCACTGACGTCGCGCACACCCACGGCACGCCCTGCCGCCGCGCCGTGACAGACATGTACGCCGTGCGCCAGGAGGGCGCAACTGAGGCCAAGTAGAGCCACTGGCCGTACCCCGTGAAGGTCATGATTGATGCCAGCAGCTGGGGATTCGCCAGTACAGCATGCCGGGGTCCATCGCCCTCGGCTTCGCTGCGCGAGCGGGCACTCGCCCTGACATCCTCGCTCCTAGCCGCCTCCATCACCTCAGAGAGCCGCGTCCCCATGGCCTCCAGGGCATAGGCGAGAACTCTCACACAATTGTCGGAGGATGGGCATATGTCATCCAAGACAAGCATCATGGCCTCCTGCTCCGCTGCCAGGCTAACCGCCTCCGCCGCCGCTGTGATCGCTCTGCGTGGCAGGCAAGCATACACAGGGAAGGGTGACTTGCAAGCGGTGCTGTACAAGGTGACGCTGGACAAGACGCTGAGCATGTTCGAGGTGTCCCGAACCCACCTGCGGGCGTCAGGGCCGACAGGCTGTAGTCTGGTGACATCCATGGTATCTGTGCAAGCAGGCAGTTCGTCCTCCTTCGCAGCATGCCGACCACGTGCTGCTGGTGAGGAACGTCACCAAGCCCCCTCATCTTGCCTCGCACTGCTATTTCACGTTTGCAGTAGTGACGTTCCAACTTCACCTGTGAGCTTCCGTGCGGATCACATCAGCAGTGCACCGTACGACAGCTACAGTTGCTGCTGAGGAAAAGAAGGACGCGGAACTTCGTCTCGACGCGCACACAAGGCTTCAACACCAGCGGCGCCTGCATCTTCAATCGCTTTGTTGCACAGCATTTCCGCTCGACAACCTGCCGCTGCCAGTCAAGACGAGAGCGCAGGCGGGACGGGGAAAGGATAAGAGCGCAACGATCACCATGTCTGCTGGCGACACGAATGGCGACCCATCCATCTCTTTAAGACGCACTGACGATGACGAGGAGTTCATCAGTCACGATTTGCACGAACACTTGCAGGTGAAGGTCACTCCCGCTGCTACTGTATCTCTGCCGCATTGAAGCTTGCGCAACCAATAGATGACGAGTTCCGAGACCATTGCTGTTGAAGATTGTGCCATGCTCTGCTACGGCTTTGCATCGGATGCTTTGCTACTGGCTACAAACCAAAAGGACGGCTGGTTCGCGCGCTTGTTCGTAGCATCGGCAATTCTCGGCAGTATAGCGCCGTTGACAGTAAAGTAACTACTTACAGCAACACAGCACCATTCAAAAGCAGTGTTCGAACACGTTTCACCGTCTTGCATTATTCACTTCTTGGTAGCACGGCCATGACTGCGCAGGGCGATTTTCGGCGATAAGTGTGCTGGGTCGGCATCTGGTTCACGGAGGGTCACGTTTACCTGCACCGGGGCCATGGCCCTTGACGCCATGACGTGCATCGTGCAATCACTGAAGACACATAGCCGTCGAGCACAGGTGTGAATCATGCAACAATTGAGGTCTAGTCCAGCACAAAAACACACATCCTGAACCTTACCCAACGCACACGTCCCTCCATATGTCCGTTCTTGCCCTCATTCGTTTATACTGCAAGCCGAAAACTGCAGCCAGATAGCGTGAACGCGCAGGGCTTTGTCTCTCACAGACAGGGTGCTCGCGACATGTCACATGCCCCCCCCCCCCTTTCCACAGACGCTCAAAATACAGCGCGAGCATGGCTGGAAAATCGATGCGCAGCGCTCGCGCGAGGGCACGCCCGACGGTGCCCGATCGACGCCTACGTCGCAAGCGGATGCGCAGCCGACAGGCCACAGCAACGGCGCTGCGGCGGCGACGGAAGCAGCGGCGGCGGGCGGCGGCGGCGATGGCGGGGAGGCGCAGCAGCAGCAGCGGCCCAAGGCGAATTCGATCTCGCTGCGGCGCACGGACGATCGGGCGGGGATGCATCTCGGCCACAAGATGGAGCACATGTATAACCACTTGGTGGGTTACCTGGGGTGGAGCAAAGCCGCTGCCAAGGAGCACCTCGGGGAGCAGGCGTTTGAGCAGATAGACACCAACATAGACTGGTCGGAGCTGCACGACACGCGCCACTTCAAGAGCGGAGTGTCCTCCGAGGTGAGCATCAACTCAACATCATGTGACGCTTCAACACGAACGTCAACTGGTCAAAGCTGCATGACACGCGTTACTTCATTTACTGTGGTGAGCGGTTGCACCACTCGACGCTCCAGTGTCATGTGAAACTCCCACACAAAGACTGGTAGACCGGTCGTCAGAGCTGCACAACATGCGGCTCCTCAAGAGCGGAGTGTTCTTCTGAGGTGAACAGCGCAAAAAGTGACGCTTCATGCGCACATGCAGCGCGAGACGTCGATCGGCTACTGAGCACTTACGAAGTGGAGTGTCCTCTGAGTTGATGATGAGTCGCTTCAATGTGTGACGCCCCATGCCTGGACGTCCGCGTACCGGGCAGCACCTCCCTGTCGCGCGTCGCACCCAAGCTTTGTCGCACATGCGGCGCATATCTGCGGCCATGCAGGTTCTTTCCACTGTAGCCTCCCCAGTAGGCATGTCGCCACATGTGGAAGAGGGGTATTTCGGCAGATGTGGAAGAGGCGTAGGGGGGTAGGGGGGTAGGGGGGGGGGGGGGTTATTCATACGTCACACGACATCGGCGGCCACGTGTTCGCGCCGCCGCCGCTGCGCCGCAGGCGTCGCCCACCGGTGCCGCGGCCGCGGCGCTGCCGGCAGTGCGCAGCTCGCCGCGCACACCTTCGCGACAGCGCTCATGGTGGTGGTATCACGCCCCCCCGACTTGCTGCTGCTGCTGTGGAGCCTGCGCAAAACTTTGCGGCAGCTGCGCCCGCCGTAGCGCGCCTGTCTGCGACTGATCGCGAAGCCATGACACAAGCTCGTATCCCCCCCACCCACCCCGGTTTCCACTGCCCCCCTTGCTCGCCTCATGATTTGGAGCGTCACCGATCAGCGCCATACGCCCCGCGGTGCGCGCCCCCCTGCCGCTGACGCGCTGAGCTCCCCCCCACCCCGTGCGCGCTGCTCGTGGCGCACTGGCGCGGCAAGCGCGTCGTCGTTATGCCTGCGCTCGCTCCGCGTGCAAGTCCGCGTGCTGCGGCTCATTCGCAGCACCACAGATGCGATGCTTGCCCCATGACTTGGGGCATCACCAACTGATATTCCCCCCCCCCCACGACGCTGACGCGCTGAGTGACACCCCCCCCCCTCCCCCCCCTCCCCGCGCACAGGTGTTCGTCGCGCACTGGAGCGGCAAGCGCGTCGTCGTCAAAGCGGCGCGCGGCCGCGTCGGCGACGCCGGCGACGCGGGCGCGTCCGCGCGCCAGCTCGCGTCCGAGCTGCGCACCCTCGCGCAGCTGCACCACCCCAACACGGTGCGCCTGCTCGGCGCGGGGCACACGCCCGAGGGGCGCCTCTTCCTGCTGCTGGAGCATCTGAGCGGGGGGATTCTGGGGGGCGGCGTGGTGGCGGGGGAAGAGGCGGCGGCGCGCAGCCGCAGCGGCAGCAGCGCGGCGGCGGACGCGACGTGCGACGACGCGCTGAGCTCGTCGGCGCTGTCGCTGTTCGGCGCGATGCGGCGGCGCCGCGCGGCGGCGTCGCTCGCGGAGGCCGTCGAGCGCGCTCTGCAGGTGAGCGCGCGGCGCCGTCAGTGAAGTCAGTACACATGTAGGTGGGTATGGAAGGCAGGCGCGCCTTGCGTGTGTGCTTTGCGGCAGCGCTCCGGCGCAGCAGCCCTGCGCGATGCGGCGCAGGGCGGGGCGCTGCGCGGGTCTCGGCAGCGCTGCCGCAGCTCGGCGGCGGCGGCGCGCGGTGCCAGGACAGCGGCGGCGGTGCATGGCTTCAGCGGCGGCGGCGCAGGGCGGCGGCAGCGGCGGCGCCGCCGCCGATCGCGCACAGGGTGAGGTGTGACATCAGATGTGTGCCGCGCTTCGTGCGCAAGCAGAGATGCGGGACACTGAAGGGCATGCACTGAACGCTGGCGCGGCCGTCCAGAGAGGCAGGGCATGCTGGTGGCGTGCAGGGCGCTTGATGCGGCGGTCGCGGCGCCGGCGCGTCGCCGCAGTGCTCGTAACGCGGCGCCGCGGTGTTACTGACCCTCTATGCCTGCGCATTGAGGCGCCGTGACCTCAGGTACCCACTGCAGCGCCGTGGCGCCGCTGACCCTCTGCGCATGCGCATCAAGGCGTCCTGTCTTTTGCATGCCTACCTATGGCGCGCGCACTCCTACACCCGTAGGGAAAGCGGACCCGGGGCGGGGGCCGCTGCTGTGCATCTTTGCTGCGCGCCCGCAGCAGCGCGGCGGCTCATTACGAGTCACATGAGCAGGGCCTCACATCGCCAGTTGCGCTTCTTGTTCCTCACGCGCGCCCCTGCAGGTCGCGCAGGGTCTGGAGTACCTGCAGCTGAAGGCGCTGCCGGGCGCGTCCGTGCTCCACCGCGACATCCGCCCCGACAATTTGGGTGAGAGTGAACCATGCAAAAAGCGCAGCGCTTGTTGTCGTTTCTACGCACCTTGTGCTTAATAGTGCGGTGGTTCCAGCTTCCATGTACAATGATGTACACTGCGACTGCACGTGCTATGGCAACTTTGTTAGCCTCAGGCGTGCTTCCGGCAGCGGCCATTCACGGCGCAGCGCTGCGGCCACAATGATGATGCTGTGCATGCTCGCATCAAAGCCTGCCAACGTGATGCAGGGCCCTCACAGCTGCAAAATGAATCGATGTGGTCTGCAAGTGTCTGGCCACTATGCTAACCCTAACCCTAACCCTTACCCTACCCAGGCCTGGACAGCGAGGGCATCGTGAAGCTGCTCGACTTCGGCTCCGCCAGGTGGGTACATTTTTCCGAGGCCTGGTTGCAACACCTGTATAGCGTGCGCATGGTGTGGGGCAAATGCGGCGACGGTGCAAATGCCGCGCTTCCGGCTGTGTGTGCGTCAGCAGTATGTGCTCGTGGCTGTGAGGCGCGGGGGGCTGTAGCGGTGGCGGCAGCAGTCACGGCGTGGCTGGCTCACAGTGCAGCAATCGAGCGGTGCGTGTGACGTTATCGGGGCGCTGCGTCACGACGCAGGGGCTGTCGCGCTGGGCTGGCCTGCTCGCGCTGCCATCAGCACGCAATACTGCCAGTCGCCTCCGCATTCCTGCCCATGGTGGCAACTCAATGCCGCTGTTAAGCAGCAAGCCCAGGAGCAGCCGCGGTCTGCGCGTGTGAGCGCCTGGCTCTGCGTCGCGCCGCTGCCCCGCACCTGGGCGCTGCGAGACGATCCACGGCGCGCCGCGGCGGCAGGCGGTCACGCCCTGTTACGCTGCCATTCACTCCGATGCGCGGCCTCAGTCGAGAAATGCTTGAACAGTCTTTCCAGCGCGCTGCGACCATTGACGTGGCGCGCGCCACATGCGTGTCTCCCGCGCTGCTGCTGCTGCTGCTGCTGCTGCTGCTGCTGCTGCTGCTGCGGCACCGCACACCCCTCGCGTACGCAGCATCGGGGCTTATTGAGCGGCGCCGGCACACGCGCGCTCGTGCCTCCGTCCGCCGCAATCTGATCCGAGTCACGTCTTTTCATGCCATGCGCACAAGTCCTCGCCCTTCCAACGATTGACTCCGCTCCGTCGCGCCGCCGCCGCTGCTGCCGCCGCTGCGCCTGTGCCGCAGGATACTGGACGCCGGCGACAGCATCACGGAGGCGTTCCCGATGACGTCCGAGCTGGGCTCCATGCGGTGAGCGCTGCTGCTGTCTGAGCGATACCACCAATTGTTCGCCTACCGACAAGTTCTGACTTCTTGCAAATGCGCCGTCCAATCTCTTCAAGCTTGCAAGTAGGGACGAGGGCTGCCTGCTGTAGCGCTGCTGCCATATGCACCCTTGCACGCCACCGCCGGCCTGTGTGCACTCGGGTCGCCTTTGCAACTCCTGTGGCAGCGCCGCCATCAGTTCGCGTCAGCGCTCCACCACGCGTGTGTGACGCCCACGAGCTTGCAAGTAGGGACGAAGGGTAGACAGACAGGAGGGGCTGCACGCCTGCTGCTGCCGTACGCTTCCCTGAGCACCACCTCTGCGCGTGCGACATGTCCTTAACTCCTGTGGTATCGCCGCCATCAGTCTGCCTCAGCGCTCCACTGCTCATTGCCACAGCGCTCACAAGCAGCTGCCGTTGTGCTTCGCGCTGCGCCGCCGCTGCTGCCGCCGCAGGTATCTGGCGCCGGAGGTGGTGACCAACCAGCCCTACACTGCGTCCAGCGACATCTACAGGTGCGCGCCGCACGCGGTCTGCCCTCGCCCATGGTAATGCAGGATGGCACAGTAGTCTGGCGTATTGCCGTGTGAAGTGGAGCACAGCCCGTCAACGCTCGCTTTTACGTGCCTGAAGCCAGGCTTGTGCTTGAGCAGGCCGTGAAGGTCAGCGCAGCAGCAGCGGCGCCTGATGCTGCACCCATGCGCGGCAAGTTGCGCCATACTTTGAAGCATTAGGTTTGGCGAAGGCTCCAATACCCATCGCTGGTCATTATATCAGCTGCAAAGGATCGCTCCACAGCAGCCAGTGCCGCACCCGGCTCCATGGGCATTGGCTGCCTGCGCTCTGAGCGCTGCCATGTGCGACAGCAGCACCCTCTGAACCCCATTGCACCCTTGCCCCCCCCCCCCGCCTGACGCGCCCCCCTTTCCGCCCCGTCCCCCCCCCCGTCCCCCCGCACCGCCGCTTCCCGCGCCGCGTGCGCGCGCGCAGCCTCGGCATGGTCATGTGGGAGCTGGCGTCGAACGCGCCGCCGTTCCCGCGCCTGTCCAACGTGGCGTTCCACCAGCGCATCACAGTGCTCGGCGAGAGGCCGCTCATCGAGCCGTCGTGGCCGCCGCCGTTCGCCGAGGCGATACGGCGCGCGTGGGCGCACGAGCCGCGCGACCGCGCCTCCGTGCAGGAGATCGAGGCGCTGCTGCTGCAGGTGCGCCGCCGCCGCCGCCGCCGCCGCGCGCAGCGCAGTGGCGCCGTCCAGTCGCATGATGAACTGCACGCATTTGCAAGAAACAGAGCAGCTGACACGGCAGCGAAGCCCTGCTTGCAATCTGTAGCGGCCGCGCAAGCCGCAGCTGGTTGAGTGCCGGTGAGCCGCGCGTTGCTGCGTGCTGCGCTGCAAAAGCCGCCGTGTCTTCAGCCTGCATGTCTCTTCCATGGTGCCTCCAAAGCGTCAGCCCCTGAGGCGCGCTCTGGGTTCGCGTCGTTGCTGCATGCGAGGTCCCGCCTGCAACGGACTGCGGCGCCTCCACCGTGCGCATGCGACGCAACCGCGCTGCTGTGCTCATGACGTGCATAGTGGCAGCAACAGACGACTGCTCTGTCACGCAGTGCTGTGATCCCTTCGCGTACCGAACGCCCATACTTCAAGTTGAAAAAGTACTCAACCCCCCCCCCCCCCCCCGCTCCCCCCCTGCCACCTCCGTCAACAGGCGCTGGTGCAGCTAGAGACAAAGCCGCACAAGGGGGGCGCGCGCCTCGACGAGGCTGTGGAGAGCGCCGCAGCATCGCTCATACTCGACGGCTCCACGCACACCGGCGCCACCATCACGCCCGCGCGCGACGCCGCGCACTTCTCAAGCTGAGGTGGGCACCGTGCTGCCGCCGCTGCCGTTGCAGCAGCTCAAAGCGGGCGCTGCTGCTGCTGTCAACGGCAGCGCCAACCCCGGCGCGTGCAGCGGCGGCAGGGGCAATCTGGCGGGGCTGCACGCGCGATTCAGTGTCAGCTGTGGCAGGCGATGTCTGCGGCAGTTGTGCTTGCCGCAGCACTGCGCATGGCGCGGCGCGCGGCAGCACAGCACCTTCTGCTCTGAAACAAACACGGGGCGTGGCAGCACGCGGAAACCAATTTTGAGTGCGCATCGCTGCTTGTGGTGCGTGCAGCGCGCAAGCAGCGCATGCGCGTAGCGCCGCTACAGGGGCAGTGCCAGTGCGCCAGTGCCGTCGTCGCGATGTACAGATGCGCTTTGCCCGACCCCAGTTCCGTGTGTGCGGCAGATAGTGCGGGGTTTGGAAGGGGGGGTGATCGGGACCGTGACGCTGAGGCTCACTCTACTGTTTGGAGTGCCGCAATGCGCGCGAGGGCCGGCGTGCGCCGGTCATGTCTGTAAGTTCGCCGTTTGGTAAGTGCTGCGTAGTGCGTAGGATGCTTTGGTGTGGGTGCTCATCTGAGGCAGTGCGATAAGGGGGGGGGGGGCGAGGAGGCATATTATTGCCGCGCCGCCCATTTGCGAGTGCTGCTGCGCCAGCACCGGCGCCGTAATAGATGCTGCTGCTCTGTCTGTTTCACGAGCCTGCATTGATGGATGCTGTTTGTCGCATATGGTGCCTGCGAACACATACGTAGATACAGCTGTGTGTGTTTGCGTGCAATGCGTGTACATGGGCTGCCCTGGCATGGCTGCTGATGGCTTGCAGCAGCAGACCGTCGACAACGCGAGGTCACGCCATTATTATGCACTCTGCGTTGCCATGCTCCGGCGCACGCAATGAGACAGACCCTGCGCCTCGCCTGACTGCTTGGCGTGCTTGCGTGATGCATGTACCACCTCATCCTCCATCAAGAGCCAACTCTTTGAGTGGATGTTGATGATCAAAAAGAGCCATTGCCGCAGAGTCTGGCATGAAAATGGATGCCTTGGGAGTATGCATATGTACGTGCATGTACTCAACTTCAAGCACCATGGGGATACAACGACTTTGAAGTATGCGCTGACACGCCATATGCTGATGCGCTGTCGTGCGCCGTGCGCCACACCGCTTGCAGCGAGCGCCGCTTGAATCGAAGGCTTACGCAGCATCTACACTGTCGCATCAAGTCCCCTGATGGTGTGCGTGAAACAGCAGGCCTATCTTGGAGCGACTGAAAAAGCAAAAGGAGTGTTCGTGGTCTGAACCATTACATGTTGCCACACAAGCTGTCATGAACATGCGCACTAGGGTCCATGCATGATGGAAGAGGGCGGCACTCTGGTGCACATGTAGGTATGGTGCAAGTTGCAGTTGACACAGGAAGAGGGCGCATGAATCGCGCCACGTGCATCGGTGACATGCCAGCAATTGCCTGGAAGTCTTGTTGAGGCTCTTCTCATGCATTTCCCAGATCTCTCATGCAATTTCCAGATCACAATGCAACATGCCATAGCCACATGAGCGCTGCAGCAGCTTGATGTTGCGAGGCGTTGATGAAGCGCACAAGCCGCACAGCACCTGACCCACACAGCAGAACTGCAACATCAACTGACCGACACAACACAACTGCAACATCAATCAATGATAAACATCCCCATGCTGCCGGCATGATCCAGCAAGATGCATTTAATGCACAAGCTGCATCACCATGCGCGCACGCAGCGTGACAAAGCCTCGAGCGCAAGTGTCGCAGGATATGCATGGGTGTGTTTCATGACAGCCGCGCGTGCATCAACGCTCATCACCCCGGGACGTCAAGCCCCAGCAGTAGGTATAACCCTACTTTCGGCACCGCGCGCCTCCGATGGCCAGCGGCCGCAGACAACATGCAGCGCGTGCGCGCGAACGGACAGAGGCTCACGGCGGTAACCCGGCGCGGTGCCCTGCCTGCGTGCACCGAACGCGAGTGCGCGCTGCCGGCTACATGGTGAGTGCAGCCAGAGCGAGGTGCGGCGCGCGAGCCGCTGCACTGCAGCACGGCTCAGCGTGCCTGTGCCGCGCTGCGGCTTCATGGTCGCCGCAGACGCCGTCTGCGATATCCTTATATTGGTGCTGAGGCGCCACATTGTTTGTGGCCCTGGCGTTGGTCCTTGGTGCAGCTGCAGCAGCGCCAGCGGCGAGCTGCACCACAACTATACAGCATGCAATGCAGCACCACTTCTCCTGCTGCCGGTGGGTGGGGCAGGGCCACCGCCGTTGCAGCTTTTCCACCTTACTCTCTTCTATATCGTAACATAACACCGCATCATGTGTCCGTCATGGCGTCGCCCGCACCGCCGCCAGCACCGCCCCCGCCGCCGCCGCCGCCGCTGCCGCCGCCACCGCTGCCGCCTCCGCCGCCGCGCCAGTCCGCGACCCCCTCCCTGAGCTGGCGTATGCCCTCCGCCTTGTTGCGCACCGCGTCGAACTCCGCGCGGCAGCGCTGCAGCAGCTCCAGGCTGAAGACCTCCGGGTTGTTGTTGAAGTTGTTGTCGAGCCGCTCCAGCGCCTGCACGGGGACGTCCGCGTCGCACGTCTCGCGCGCATCGCTCAGCGCCTGGAGCTTGTCCACGTACGCGTTGCTGCGCGCGGCGCGTGAGGGGGGTGGGGGGTGGGGGGGGGGTGTTGAGCGTGGATGGTGCGGCGCGGGCGGCGGCGGGTGATACAGCGTGCAACCACGACATGCGCAGGCAGCTGGGACCGGGCGGGGGGGGGGGAGGGTGTTAGCGACGGTGCTGCGGCGTGGCTGGCGGCGGCGGCGAGCGTTGCGCACGACCACAATGAGGTGAATGGACTTGCGCATTTCGGAGTCCGTGGCCCACGCTGTTGCTGAGCCCATTGACTTTATGGCTGTACGCGGCAGCGCAAGAGCGTCTCCACTCCTGCCGCAGAACTGCGGACGAAGACGAGGCACTCGCAGCCCCACCCAACCTCACAAAGACGGCTGCAGGGCCCGCGCCACTGTGCACCTATTGGTTGTGTGGAGGTGGGCTGCGCAGATTGCGGTCGCAGGAGCAGTGGCAGTGCTGCGGCACGAGCAAAGACGCTCTGAGCCGAGTCGGATGGGTGGATGGACCGTATGAGCCGTTGCGCAGGTTACTTCAGCACACTGACATCACCGCACGCGGTGGCGGTGTGGGCGCAAGGTGAGCGCGCTGAGTGGTGTAGATCCCTGAACAGCTCTGGGATGCAAGTGAAATGGGTTTGAAGCGCCGCTTGACCTGGACAAGTCATCAGGCACCAATCATGTTGCCCTTTCATCTTACTAAAGCGTCTGGCAGCATTGGCGCCTTCAGAGCATGTCCACCGGTAGCAACTTAATCGCCGTCTATGGCGACCCCTTGGCGCCCGAGAATGGACGTGTGCACCGAGAATCAGTAAATAGTCGTCGAGCTTGCACTGGCGGCTAACATAACACGCTTCCCCGCAAAACTCTGCACCAGGAGCGTTTGCTGATGCCCAGCAATTTTGCTCGCAGGACCGCCGTCACAACATGTTATGCCAGCTGTAGCACTTTGTGCGCTGCTGGTGCAATCTGCAGCATGATCTTGCAACGTAGCGGCTACGATAGAGCGCAGCGAAAGCCTGCCTGTATTGCGCTGCTGCTACTCTGCTGAACGATATGCTGAAGGTGGACAACTGTGCTCGCGTGCAGTATTTAGGTGCTGCAGCTTACATAGCGCTGTTGAAGCGGAGGATCATGGAGCCCGCAACAAATGCCGCAGCCCCATAGATGGCGACTATGGCGGCGTCCAACTTGGAGTGCAAGAAAGATAATCGACGCATGACATCAGCTATAGTCGGCGTTAAGTTCGTGCCGGTGCAGCAGCGTGCCGTGTAACAGCGTCTCTTCATAGCCAAAAGGTGCCGCGAGCCGATTCAGTTTGGTACCGGTGGACACGCTCTCAGCCACCTACTTCTATGTATAGAAGGCACACAAGCACTGGAAGCACGAGTACATGATGTGAGTTGCCGCAACAGAAATTGCCGACACAACAGCTCGATGTACAGTTGCCGCTATGCGAGATTGCCTGAGCGGTACTTGATCCCCACTCACATCTGCGAAAAGAGGGGCTTCTCCTCTACGAAGTTTTCGATCCTGTTCTCCAGCTCATCCAGGGTCAGCACCACATCCACCATCGCCTGCAGCAGCTGCGCCGGCTCCTTGCGAGACGATGGCGGGGGCTTTCCTCCTGTGGCTGCAGCAGGCGACGCCCTCTGTTGTGCCATCCTGGCGCCTCACCACCACACTTTGGCAAAACTTCAAGCGGAAGAAGTTGTAGTTCAGCGTTGTGACGAGCTCCCTATGCCAGTGATTGCAGGTGGAGTATTGGCTGCGCGCTACCGTCTTGCTGACGAGGTGCTGCCGCTGAGCTCCTGCTAGCTGAGGCTGCAAGCCACTGCTCGGGCCAAGAGTGCCACCTGGCACTCTCTCGCTCGCTCGCTCTAGAGTCCCAGCAGCTTGACCTAAGCGACCAGCGTACAGCATGGCGGTGCAGCAACAATGCCGCATATCCGCCCTGGACCCTCTGCCCGAGGAGTCCTCCAACAGTAGCGCGACTTCCCCTGCGTCCACAGCGGAAGCAGGGTCGCGCAATGGCGATGCACTGCCGGAGCCAACGACGCTTCCCGGCGCGGCCCTGCATCGCAGCAGTAGCAGTTTCAAGCGAGCTTCTTTCATGGGGCCGCCTGAGGAGCTTGCCAATCGGCCAGCTCGCACCATAAGAGCACCTCTTTTAGGGCCCTGTGCAGTTGTGCTTATGGGCCTGCTATACGGAGCCCTCATCACATTTATTCCTACCATCAAGAGCTCCTTGCCAGCCCCCCTCACAGCTTTACTGTCGTCCCCCGTGCCCGATACTCCCGTGACGGAGCCGCCTGCCGAACGAACAGCTGCTGAGCCGCCTTCGAAGCGCGACAGGAAACTGTGGAAGCTCAACTTCAGGTGAGCATGTGTGAGAGCCAATCCGTGCCGCAGACACTGTTTTGACACGAGTTGCACATCCTGCTTTGCTGCTTGTTGCACTCCCTGCTGTGCTGCATCGCGGACTGCGGCGTACAGCGAGCGCAGCGAGCTGATGTCATGCGCCTCTTGCTGCGAGACACACCGCACTTGCCCACAAAGGCACGCCACACACACCTCGATGATGTCCCCTTTGCCGCACACCAACAACCTACAGTCAAGCCCGTGACATCGCACTGCGCACTGCCGCTGTCGCCGCTGCCGTCTTCGCGCAGCGCCATGAAACGGAAGCTGCTGGGGCGCAGCGCGAAAGCACCCGGCGCTGATGGGGGCGTCCTTTTGTATGGGTACTACCAGATGAATGATCAGAAATGGGCGGCGCTGAGGCAGCTGAAGGAGGAAGTCGATGCGCGGCCGGAGCTGAGACGGCACGCACGAGAAGTCCAGGTCAGTTCTCCAGGTTCTGCAGCACGCGCTCTCATCGGTCCACTGCCTTGCTGTCTTCGGAGTACAGCATACTCGGGGATGGGTTAGGCAGCATGTGTGCGAGTGGTTGGACATCGTTATAGAAACTGTAGAAAGGGATAGCGGGTGTGTGCGTGTGCGCCCAGCCGCACTGAAGCGGGGGCTCTCATGTGCGGCGAGTGAGGGGCAAGTGGAACAGACCTCCCCCAGTGCATCCAACAGTGTCCTCCTGCGGTGTGGCTGTTGCCAAGTGCGCGCGTTACAGCCACTTCAACATTGCATAGGCAACTTCAACCGACATGCCGCGTGCTATCGCACCAGGTACCCAGCGTTGAACCACTGATTTACCTTCGCGTGCGCGCCATGCCTTGACTCAAGGTGTCCTCCGTTCAGTATGCTTGAAAGTGCTCGCGGTGGCGAGAACTGCAGTTCACAGGTGTTTCCTTCGAGACACGGGCGACCGCGCCTGGCAGTGCACCCTTGCAAAGCAACAGCCGCAGCTTCCGCAGCGCGCAGCGCCAGCATTCCTGGAACCGAAGTGAACTCTGGTGGCGGTGACGCCACTAAAGTTGATGTTGACAATGAGGACGGATCAAGGCACGCACGCAATCAGTATCTCACCAATGACGATGACACAACCCCTCCCCCCTGCCCCCCTCTCCCCCCCCCGACGCAGCACGAGCTCACGGAGCTCACGCTGCTGCGCTTCCTGGAGGTCTCGTACTGGCGTGTCGAAAAGGACGGGGACGCGGGGCCGCGACTCGTCGACGTCATTGCGCGCACGGTCGAGTGGCGCGATCAGATGGGCGCGGTGGCCATGGCGCCGGCCGCCGTGCGCGCGCCCGCTGCGGCGGGCAAGCTGTACGTGCGCGGCGCGGACAGGTGCGCTAGCGGCGGCGGCGACAGCGGCGCTGTGTCGTTGGGCGGAACTCTGCTGTGCTTGTGTTTTGCTGCCTAGGGCATGGCGGCGGCGGCGGCGCTGCGGCGTCGGGCCGAGCGCTGCTGTGCTCGTGTCGTGCTGCCTAGGGCATGTGGGCGTGTACGTGCTGTATGAAGCCTTACGCTTTCTGATGTTAGGGCTCGGATTAGGGTCAGGCGAACCGTAACCTAAACCGCTTGGGCCATCTCGCGCGCGCGCCGCTGCTCGATGCTGCCGCTTAACGACGCGCGCGCAGCGGTGCGCCGCCGGAGGCACAGAGCGCGGCGCTTGACAGGGCACACTCTGCCCTGAGGAGTCGGTAGCAGGCACGCTGGCGGGCAGTTGCGCACCCGAGATCACGGATGCGAGATGGTGATATTCACAGCAGGCGACACGCAGTGCAGCAGTGCCAGTGCTCAGCAACAACACTTCAACGATGGACGTGGAGTCAGCAGTGCCCCCCCCTGCCGTCCATAGGCAGGCGGGCGTGTGTAAACCTGCTGTCCGGTGACCCTCGCCAGCGCAAGCGCGCGCCGTTGCTGCTCCCGGTATTTCAGCAGAGCGCCATTGATGCACCTGGTATTTCAGCAGAGCTCCAGTACGGCAGCACGAGCACGCGCCAAGCAGCACACCGCGTCACAACTCAACACTCGCGACACTTCCCCCCCCCCCCCCCCCTCCCCACAACTCCCCACCCACAACACCTCCCCCCATACTCCACACTCACCCCCCCCCCCCCCCCGGCCCCGCCTCCCCCTCGTCGACGCGCGCGCGCAGGCAGGGGCGGCCCGTCATCCACTTCCGCCCTGCGCGCGAGCACGCGCCGTTCGACGTCGCCGCCAACACGCGCCTTGTGGTGTACACGCTGGAGCGCGCGCTGCGCGCCATGCCACCGGGGCAGAGCCGCTTCGCCGTCGTCGTGGACTGCGCGGGGTTCACGCTCGGCAACTTCCCGCCGGTCGCGTACATCAAGGAGGTGCGTCTGGCCGCGGCGGTGATTGGAGTGTGCCAAACGGCGTGTCCTGCATGCGGTCGGTCGAGCTGCAGGAGTGCGGAGCACGGTGCATCAGCCGTGCCGCTGCGGGCTCTCGTGCGCTGTTTGCTTCGTGCGCTGTGGTCACGCTTGACGCTGCGTGCACCAGGAAGGCAACTTCCCGCCGGTCGCGTACATGAAGGAGGTGCGTCTGGCCGCGGCGGCGCGGCGGTGACTGGACCGTGTCCGTGCCTTTGTCATGCGTGTCGCCATCAGGGGCGCCTTTGGTGCAGTCTGCCGACCTGCAAGAGTGGTGCGCTGCGGAGGCGGCCTAGGTCATTGGGTGCGGCGCGGGCGCGTGTGCTGCGGCGGTGGCTGGAACGTGTGTTGTGTCCTTGTCATGCGGTCGGCCCAGCTGCAAGAAAGCGGTGCGCAGGTGCACCAGCCGCGCTGCTGCGGGCGCTCGTGCGCTGTGGTCACGCTTGACGCTGCGTGCACCAGGAAGGCAGCTTCCCGCCGGTTGCGTACATCAAGGAGGCGCGTCTCGCCGTCACGGGCGCCTTGGATGCAGTCCGCCCTGCACCTGCAAAAATGGTCGAACCTAGTTTGGAAGCGGCGTAGCTCATTGAGTGCGGCGCTGGGGGCGGCGCGGGTGCGTGTGCTGCTGCAGTCGCGCTTTCATTCGGCGCGCGCCTTGGAGATGCATGCGCGTGTCTCAGCGGCAGGCGCCGTAGAATTACAGCACCCTCGACTGATTGAACATTGCCATCCTCGAGCGCAGCAGGACGCCGCCGTGGAGCCGCCTTGCTGCTGAGCGTTGCCGCTGCTGCTGCTGCGCCCTGATGCGCTGCTCCTTTTGATACACACCCTGTCATCGTGGCGCAACTCACGGCGCGATTTTAGCGTGCGACGCGTGCACGGTGCATACAGCCCCGTAGGCGAGGCCTCAGACACAGCACCACGCAGCAGATTATCAAAAAGTATGCATCACCTTGCACTTGACGGCATATCCCCACTCATTCAGCAGTGCTGCTGCCGCACGCTTTTTGCGTTCCGCAGTCCCTGGGGGTTATGATGAACCATTATCCCATGCGCCTGGGGTACGTACGCATCGTCAACGCGGGCCGTGGGCTCAACTTCTTCTGGAAGGTGCGTCACTGTTGAACATGCAGCACATGCCTGCGAAGCCTCTGAAGAGTCTGCAAACCTTCAGATTCACCAAGAGTATGGTTTGTTTTCACACTTCTGGCAGCGCCTGTCTTTGCGCTCTCGGGCTTGGTGGATCTGCTGCAGCCCTTTCGCAGCAGCTGCGCCCTCAACGTCAGTTTCGTGTGCATGGCGACCACTCATCGTCATGTTCATGTATGCAGTGTCTCGGTATGGTGCGCCCAGTTGCAGCCGCTCTGCTGCTACATGTAGCACGGCTCGTGCCACAAGCCGCGCAGCATCGCATCGAGCGCCACTTCAATTCCTCCCATCTCAGCTGCTGCCCCATCGCCAGTGCGCTCGACAGCGCCCCATCGGCGATGCCTGCTGCGGTCGCGGGCTTCCCATGCACAATCGCAGCGTCAGAGAGCGCGTGGCCACTTTGGCGTTGCAAGCGCTGGTATACCACTCCATGGCTGTGGCCAGCACGGTGCTCAAGCGCAGTGCCGGCACAGCAGCGTGACCGTCCTGCTCGTCCGTTTGATGCAGCGCTCAGCAACATCTGGCCGGCGCAGCATCAATGCGTCAAAGACGAACTTGAGTCCTTCTTGGACAGGCTTGGGCCGGCGGGAGGAAGCTGCTGAAGCTGCTGAAGCTGCTGCCGCCGCTGCAGCTGCCAGTGCCGCTGCTGCTACACCATGAAGCACAGAGCCATGCACTATGGTGCCTAACTACAGCCTTGTGGCACGCATGTATACGCAGACAAGAGACGCCGCTGACCTCCCCATCCCCCCGCTGCCGCCGACGCCGCTGCCGCAGATCATCGCCAGCATGCTGCAGGAGCGCACGACCAAGAAAATCTCCTTCCTGGGCGGCCCCGCCACGTGTGACGCGCTGCTCAGCGAGCTGCCGCCGCAGGCGCTGCCGGACACCATCTGCGGCACCGACACGTGGACGTACGACGTGGATCAGTACCTGTTCTAGCCCCCCAATCCCCCCCCTGCCCGCCTGCCCTACAGTCAGCATTTACCAGCAAGGAGCCCCTGCCGCTGCTGCGCGCGCGCGGCGCCCGCGCCTCACGCGAGCACGCTCTGTGGAGACGTGCCAGTTGAGCCGTGATGCTTGGGGGTATTGCGGGGGGGGTCTGGCCCTTGGCGCTCAGCGCTCCGCAGCAGCTCACCCCCCTTGCACGGGGTTACGTGGGCGCGCGCCCGCGGCAGCAGCAGCAGCGGCGCCGCGCAGCACCGCCGCCTGCCGAACATGGACTCTGCGTGTCGCGTCTCACTGCAGACGCACGCGCCGCCGCCCTCACAACCCAGCTTTCTGGGGGCGCTGTCGACCTCAACGGCGGGCCCCCCAATCATGCCGGGATACTGACCTACCCCCCTGTTGTGCGCGTGCACGCGTCCCTGTGCAACTCCTTTGCTAGAGACACACATGATGGCCGGTTGGTCTCGGAAGCGCGCCTACTGCTGTCGGTCCAATACGTCCGCAACAGCGGGACAGAGAAGGAGGGGTATAGTATGTTTGTTGTTCTGGCCGTCTCATGTGCACCAGAGGGGCACTGCAGTGCATGTGCCGCGTGACAGAGAGAGGCGCGTAGCGTGCATGCGTCTCTCCCCCATAATCACAGCCCGGGGATTGCCCCGGCAGCTTGCATGTGCAGTTGACGCATGCGGCTCCCCGCTAATACACATCGACTGGGCATCCACTTCACAACAAAAGTTACAAGTACTCATCAAGTTCTGCACCTTCGTGCATGTTGTTGACTCACTGACGTCTGCAGATGTGAGCTCTTGGCATTGAGTCTTCAAGATTTAATTAAGAATCATGTACTTGTCATTGCAATCATCAATGGCGTTTGCGCAAATCCACATCATCGGAGACTCGTGTGCGTGGTATGCGAGGATGCTTCAGGCGTGCTGAAGGACGCTGAAAGCCAAGTCACAAGAAGGTCTAAGGTCTAAGGTCTAATGCACAGAGCGCACTCACGCGGTTAAGAGGTGACACCTGCAAAACCGAGATGCATTAGTTGCATAAACAACAACAACAATATCAGTGGAAAACATTGCGGTCGCCTGCTTCACAAGTGTACACAATGTCATGCCCCTTGCAGAAACCCTCCCCCCCTGCCCCAACCTTAAACTGCACTTGAATGAGTATTGACAACAGTCACACACAGATGCTCACTCACTTTGATTTTCAGAAATCGGACATTTGAGAGTTTGCTGCAACTCATGCCTACAGCGACAACAGCATAGAGGAATGCTCTTGAACAGGCTTTCATTTGTTGTCGTGGTGGTGTCTTTGCGCCTTTGTCATGCCTCCAGCTTCAACACGACGCGTTTGTGTGCTACTGAAACAGTGTGCCACTAAAGCAGTATGCCACTGAAACAGTGTGCCACCGCATACACCAGGTGTGGTTGCTTCTAGCTTGCACGCATTGCGCTCGGCTGTGTGCTTGTCACATGCACGTCAGCATAACGAAGTCTTGCGGCCATGTCTCTAGTGCAGATTTTTGAACTGTGCAGGCTCCATGGAGCAGGCAGAGCGCTAGTCGGCATGGCGCATCGATCGTACGCCCTGCGTCGCTGTGCTGCAGCTTCGCTCACGGGCTTTTTCTATGCGTGTGATCCGGCCAGGTGCGATGCTGATGCTATACAAGCAGTTAGCCGGCGATCACCACTGCTAGGTTGAACCCCCGCGCCAGTTTCTTGACGCTCGTCATGTACTTTTATTATATTCCACTTGTGGCTGTGGAAATGCCATGTTGTAGGTGTGTCGCCTTGTTCTCACTCTTGGATGTAGCATGTACTTTTTATTAATTCTCGCTCAGGGCGCGAAAAAGCCCAGATGATTGGCACCTAGCTGTAAGGAATCTACATGTCGTATGACAGTCTGAAAGTGTCGCAACGACAACCACTCAAACGCCACCGCCGCCAAATGGCATCTCGGGGTCCTCCCCTACGTCCTCCACCATGTGCCCCCCCCCCTGGGTTCTGCCATGTGTGTCATGATACGGCCAGAGTACGCCATGTGGAGCGCTGCCGACAGTGCCGAGCGTAAGCGCGCCAGGGCGATGCCCTTGAGAGCTTTAGGGCGCGCTCCTCCGGGCATTGACATCCTGCTGGCATACTCCGTCGCCACAGCCTCCAGCAGCTTCCGCCCCTGCTCCCCGATGCTGCCAAATGACCCTATTGCCAAAGTGGCAAGTTTGTAGCAATTCTGATCATAATGACCAGAATAGTGGGTAGTCTTGGCGGCCTCCATGTACTTGTTCCACTGCTGCTGGCGTTCCGCAATCTCGCCGCGCCCGGACTCCTTGGAAAGGCCGGCGCGGAAGAGCGTGACGGAGTCGACGATGATGAGCCTGAGCGGTCACGGCCACCAAGCGAGCCGTTGTGCGGCGTGTGAATGCGGGGGTGCCAGCGCAAAATACGATAACCCTAGCCCTAACCCTCACGTGACTCAAGAGTCAGTGAGATGGAATTGGCGTCACTGTGCTCACTGTGAGCGGATAGAGTAGAGCAGGGCGCAGCGAGCATGCAGCGAGTATGCGCCCTTCCACTGTAACAGCTGATGTGGCACACAGCGTCAGCTGTACCACTGCACGTGCTTCAAGTGAGGCAGCATGCACTCATGCGTGTTCTGGCGGCATCAGTGCATGTAGATGATGTGGACGTGATGACCAACCTGTTTGGTGCAGACAACGATAGCCATTACACGCGTAAGCATTGTGGCGCTGGCCATCGGCAAGCTGTGTGTTTCACGGGTTCAAGGGCGTTCGGACACATGAGCGGCTGGGTGCGTATGCCTGCGTACCTCACGAACCCACTGCTGTCGGCCAGCTGCAAGCCCGGAGCAGTGGCATAGTCCATCTGAGGGCGAATCACAGGTGCACAGTATGCGTGGACTGTCAGACGTTTTATGTTTTGGGTATGCACCTCAATTAGCAAGTGTGTATACCACCAGGGAATTCTGAGTACCAGGGTGCTTTATGATGTCACAACTTGGGGTGTTCTGGGTACATACTTTTAAACCCTACCCCTAGGAGCTCTTGGCTGTTCAGATTCACTTCTGGCTAACTGAGAAGCAAGACTGAGAGCACCCTCCCATCTGCACCTTGAGACTCCTGATAGGATGCCAGTGGCTAGAGACAACAAGTACATGTAGTCTACGCATGTCATTCTGTATGATTCTCATGGTGTATATCTTTCATCGTGTCTGAAATTTTTTTAGCACAAGGGACACCTGGTCACCAAGTCGTTGCTCACTGGGTTTTTGCTAGCTTGAGTCATGCCATCCATTAGCGGATCACGGTCTGACTGCCAGATTAGAGCCATGGCCTCCGTGGCGCTGGCAAGCAACGTGATGCGATTGGCAAGACTGCTGTGGTGACTCTGGCATTACCTCTGAGCTGGTTGGGCGCCGGCAAGCAACTTGAGGCTATTGGCAAAACTGCTGTTGTGAATTTGGCTTTGACCACTGAGCCGGAAGGCGTGTGAGCACTTAGCGGGGCAGCCCCCCTCTCCTGCTGGTGGGGTGCCACGTCACCACAATGCCACCCCCTTCACGCCGGCTGGGCCTCACATGACCCCTGTGAGAAGTTGCCTGCCCTGATCCTGTCCCTAATCCTGAAGTCAATAGATGCAGACGAGAGAATGGGTTCAAGGGGCTCCAGGCTTCAAGCCCTAGATGTGCTCTAGAGGGGCTTGAAGCTGAAGTAGCACTTCTAGGGCTTGAACCCTGGAGGCCCTGAGCCGCATCAAGAACATATGGGGATGATTCAGACTTGTACCTGCTGCTCGTAAGTGTCGCATACGCAATGATGTACGTTCCCCAACACCTGGCACGCACGTCAAATCGCACGCAGCAGCGCAGTCAGCGCTCATCGTCACCTTCGGTCCAGCCCCTGTGCAAGACAGATGGTGTGTGCGTGCAACATTTGACGCTGCACGTGTACTGTCACAAGAACTTGAAGGTGCTGGTGTTATCTAGTTGCACGACACTGCCGCATTGTGCCAGCTTGAAATGCGCAACGTGCACGCAGCAACCTGTTTTGTGGCGTTGCTCAGTCAATGACAGCGTCTGCATGCAAGAGCAGCACTTGGTTGGTGTGTACATACGAAAAGACAAATACATTTATGAAAAAGCCACTACTGTGCTCAAACTGTTTGCCGGCCCGTTTGCCCTTCTGCACGCGCGTCATGCATACATAGAAGTGGTCACGTTGATGCACATGGTTCAGCCAGGAGAGGCAGCATTGCTTCGCCACACACCTGGATGTTCACAACAGCCTGAGGCTGCATACGTGGAGAATGTGTGATCAGTGCAGAATTCAAATTAGTCTTGTGCAAGTGTGAGTACCAACACACGCATTCCTGCTCAAATGAAAGGACTTGGAGCAGCCTCAGCAACAACACTGTGCGCATCGTGAAGTTGCACACGTGTATACTCACGTGTGCTAGGCACAGACGCAAGCCTTGGGCTCAGTGTATGGGCCTGACCCAACCGTTGGAGCCCAGTCTGTAGTACCTCCACCAAGCTCACTTCCCTTCTCACATTGTCAAGCCTTACCTCGTCCCCATTGAGGCGAAGGCGCTCGGCGATGGCCACGATCATTCCGGGGGTGAAGGTTTTCTCGGTGTCAATGAAGATGACGCGTGCGTCGCGCCCGGCGCCGCCGCTGGCGACGTCCAGCTGCGCCGTCACTGCCAGCGTGTGCCTGCGCGATGGCGGCCGGAAGAAAGAGACGCATGTCGAAATGCGGTGGGTGCCCATGCTACCTGAGTGACACGTTGTGCTGCTGCATTGCCATTTTCAGAGGCGCTGCCCCTCAGCGGTACAGCAACCCATACTTTGAAGTATGGATGCCGAGTGACTAAGTGCCACAGCGATGCCATCTTCTGCCATAATGATCACCTCGGGCAGGGCCGCATGTCTGCACATGTATCATATACCATGCACACCATGGTTGCGTCGCACATATGGTACATGCATCCGACACAAAGCACATGAACTGTATGCCATGTTTGACAGACAAGAAGTGGTGACCACGGACACCCTCTGCTCCTGGGCATGTAGCTACATGGGTGAACATCGCACCATGTTGTGGCCATCGGCACCTGCCCGGCACTTACATGAGCTGATGTGGCTTGCCTGTCCCACATGCGCTACGGAGCGCGGTGATGAGCCCTGTCGCTACCCCACCACCAAGAAACCTGTCAACGGGCTTGCAGCGTGTTGTTATCCTGATCACAGGTTTCCTGCGAGTGCGGTCAGAGCGACAAGCACGTGAATGAAAACGAACCAAAAGATCGTAGAGCTCTAGGTGACAAGGGATGGTTAGCCGCAAGTGCCTTCCACCAATAACCGTGGTCGCCGCTGTTGCAGCAACTGGCCACGAGTCAAACAGTACCACCGTATCCACCAGGCAAAAGACTTTGTGTGCAAGCTTTTAGCGTTCGAGGCATGGGTGTTCAGTATTGGAAAGGTCTCACGTGTTCGGTAGAATGTTCACACTGCATTGATTGCCACGCACATCCAGCCTGGCGACTGAAATGTGTTGCTGCGGGGTTGAGTGCAGCTCTGTTGAATCATACGCACAACACGTCACCGCCAGCATAATGATAGCAGTCGGTCCATCAATTGCCACAAACCTATGCATGAACACAGGGCATGCCGCCAGCTCTGGCGCTCAGTCTGGGGCAAACACAGCAGCTATGAATGGCTAGGTGTGCCGCAATGTGGTAACTGCCCGTCACCAAGTCAGCAATTGCTGCATAGGACCTCATTGCTCACATCAGCCCTCGTTGCTGACACAAGGAATCAATCCTCATGCATATAGCACCGGCCCCTCCGCAAGGAGCATCAGCGCAACAGCCACCGCGACGTACATAGCTGATGCATGACGCGCTGTAGTTCAGTCAGTGGCAGATGCCGCGGCTTGCTGCTGCTTGCAGGCCTGTGGTCCATGGAATTAATGTGGCACCGCTCGCACAAAGCATGCTGGCTTCAAGCTACGCCGTGCATCTCTAGTGCGTGCAATGCGGTAGGGAGCGGGCAAGGCGATTGAGGCACACAATTCGAGCGATGCTCAAATGCAGCATGTGGTGACGTCAGCCAGCGCATGCACGCTGGCCACTACTTGGCTCTCAGGCTGACCCATGACACACCTAGCAGCCGAACCAACAGCGACGCGCGAGCAGTGCACTTACTTCGAGGCATCAAAATCGTCGTCCTGCAAGGGCGTCTTCGCCTGCAGCCGAACGGCATCCGCGCAGCCCACGACGTCGATGCGCGGGAGCCGGCGCAGCGTCCGCAGCCCGCCCGGCAGGCTCAGCAGTCCGCTGCAGCCGGTCAGGTCGAGCGACGTGAGCCGCACCAGCTCGCCCATGCGCTCCGGAAGATGCGTCAGGAGCTCGCAGGCGCTGAGGTCGAGCCGCTCTAGCGCCACCAGGTCGCAGAGGGAGCCCGGCAGTTCTGCGAGACGCGTGCATGACCCCAGCAGAAGCGCTCTCAAGGTCCGCGCGCGGCCCATGCCGTCTGGCAACCGCGTCAGCGCTCCGCAGCCGTGCGCGTCGAGGTAGACCAGTGCCGCGAGGTCGCCGATGGAGTCCGGCAGGGCGGCAAGCTGCGGGCAGCACTTGAGGATGAGATGCGTCAGCGCCGCCAGCGCGCCGATGCCCTCCGGCAGCGCCGTGAGCGCGCTTTCGGTCAGGTCGAGGCTGACCAGCGCCGTCAGACCGCAGATGCCGTCCGGCAGACCGGTGAAGCGCATGTAGCGGAGGTCCAGCTGGGTCAGTGACGATAGGTTGCCGATGGTGTGCGGCAGCGACGAGATGCCCGCATCCGCCAGCTTGAGCACCTGCAGCAGCGCCAGGTCGCCAGTGCTGTCCGGCAACCTTTCCAGGTTGTCGCACTCGCAAAGGAAGAGCGCTTTGAGCGCTGCCAGGTCCCCGATGCGGTGCGGCAGGGTGGCGAGCGCGGTGCTGAAGTTTAGGTTCAGTCGCGTCAGCGCGGCCAGATTGACGACACTGTCGGGTAGTCCGGTGAGCGCAGTGCATGCGTCCAGCTCGAAGTCCATCAGCGACGTCAGATGGCCGATGCTGCCGGGCAAGCTGGTGAGCGACCAGCAGCCAGTCAGGTACAGCATGGTCAGCTCGCGCAGGCGCCCGATGCCGTCGGGGAGCGCTGCCAGGGTGACACAGCCGGTAAGGTCGAACCTCGTGAGTGCGGCCAGGTCGCAGATGCTGTCTGGCAGGCTCGCGAGCTCGCCGCAAAAGCTGAGGTCCAGCGTTTTCAGCGCCGCCCAGCCTCCGATGCTGTCAGGCAGCGTCGCCATGGCGCGATGGGGGGCGAGCACCGTCACCAGCGCGAGCGCGCCGGCCCGGGCCCCCTCGGGTGTGGCGCGGACCAGCCCGCGCAGCAGGGGCAGCATTTGAGCAGGGTCGCTGTACCACACGTGAAGCTCGCGCAGTGACTGCGGAATGCGCGTGAACGCTCCCCCGAAGTTATTCAGGGTCAGGACCTTGACGTGTCGGAACAAGCTGTCGAACCCGTCTGATGCGGAAGCGCTGGGCGCTGCTGCTGCAGGGCTCAAAGCTAGGACGAGCAGCGGATCAACTTCAAATGAGCCCTGCAGTTCGAGGCGGACGACGGTCTTGGTGTCGAAGACCCGGGCTGCTGCTGATGGCGGCCACGGACCGCCGAGGATTAGGCGCACGATTGGCCTCACCCTTTGGTGCATGGTCCTGCAGGCGCTCCAGGCCGACTTGGGCAGCATGCGGTTCTGCGCCACCACTGTGAGCACCCAAATGAGCCTGTCCAAAGATGTCATGTTCATTTCAATGCCTCTGAGGCGTTTCTGCAATGGCGCCGCCCCGCCGTCCTGCGCTGCTGCGCCTGCGCATCCACTTGTGAAGCCCTCGCCTGGCACGTGCCCACACCCTCCGGCAGCCCTGCTCCCGCCATTGCTGTCACCAGCTGGTTGCGCAGCGATTTCTCCGGCACTATCGCCATTACTCATTGCAGCTCCTGGCTGTGAGATGATGCCAGTGGCACGCAAGCCAACTGAGTGGGGATCCTGTGCCGCAACGATGGCTACGTCCAGAGCGGCCAGCTGCAGCTGCATTGCAGCCATGTCACCTGTATCATGTTCCCTACGAGCTCGCAAAGCCTCTGAGTCAGCGTGCGCGCAGCAGCAGCCTCCATGGTGTACACTGTGCCGCTCACAGATCCAAAATCAGCAACTTCATCAGCAACTTCAACAACTTTGTGAACCCCCATATCATAAGAAAACCTGCACATCGTTCCTCACAGCAAAGCAACCATGAAGATCCTGGCGCTGCTGCTTTCCGCTTTTGCGGCCGTCACCCTGGCCGATGTCAAGGAGCACGCCACGGGCATTTCCTTCAAGGACACCCTCAAGCTGCCTGGTGCAAGCACCGCGGGCAGGTGCGCTACTGCCCGGCAGCCTCACCAATTTGGCTGTTTTGTGTGCCGACATTGCGCTATGGGCTAGTGCAGTCGTCCTGCCACTTGGTGATGGCTTGAGGCCTGGTGCACCGCTTAGAATCTTGCATGACAAGTGTTTGTTCTGTGGTTGATGGCCAGCGGCTCTCTGCTGCATGAGCCCTGCCCGCAACCACGTTGTGGCTGATCACACACCACTGCAAACCCCCTACGAGCAACTGTGACTGATGCTTGACACACTTGACTGCGAACACTTGCCCCCTTGTCTTTCTGGCTGCCAGCTTGGCCGGTACAGGAGTGCGTGTCAAGAAGATCGGGCCCGCTGCGTTCAAGGTGTACGCAGTTGGCATGTATGTTGACAGCGCAAAGGCGAGGTCGGAGCTGTCAAAACACAGGTGCGCGTGCCCGCCAACGTCTTCCCCCCTGGGCAACTTCAAGCCTGCCCAATGCACAACTTCAACAAGACACGTGATTGCATAGTGCACTTGCTATGCACGCCATTGTCATCGCCAGCTCTGGCACTTCAAATTATCACAGTTATCACAGGCGCTCCAATTTGCGTTGTGCGTCCAGGTGCTGCAGATGCAATGCGTCTCGGTACCTGTACGCCGCGCAGCACCTGTGCGCACAGGGCCTGCAAATGTTGGCGATTGCCTCGAATGGCACAACAAGCTAGTGTGCTGGCTGACAGTTCTGCCAGTCATGATCTGCTCACAGTGTTGGTGTGGGCATCTCGGTGCCTCTTCGGCACGGACGTGCGAATCATACATAATTGCAGCTGGCGGGGTTTCGATTCCGGCTCAAGCCGGCGCTTCACTCATCGCTGCTGCGCTCTCGTGACTGCAGCTCGACAGAGTCGCGCGCGCTCAGCAAGTCGGATGCATTCTTCAAGGACGCCAGATCGGCGTCCTTCGAGAAGACGCTGGTCTTGAAGATGGCGCGCAAGGCGAGTGTCACCAACATTGTTGAAGTTGACGGGCCCCGCATTCGCCTGGACTTGGCAGCTCAAGCCGCACCACTGCCGGCGCCTGCTGCCGTAATTTTCCCGCATCCGCGCGCGGTGGCTAGTGGAGGTCTAGACAAGCGCGTGCACTGTGAGCGCGGTGCCCATGCTCGCCTTGTGCAATGCTCTGCACCCACACATACCTGCATTCGAAAATCAAACGCTGTGCATAGGTGTGCCTAGATGTGAAGTTCGGCGGAACGCTAGAGCCTGCGGAGCCCCATGACCAGGTTGGCACGGTCACGTGGGCTGAAGACACCTGCGCAACACGCGAAGTCGAGCCCGGAACCATTCGCCCTAAGCTTCAACCGCGCCACTAGGTAGTGCCCACAGCGAACGGCTTGCAGCGAACACCATGTACACGTGCACACCGTACTTCAGAGGAACGCGTGCTCATGACCACGTCCGCACTACAGTAGCGGCAGGGCGCTTGGGCCTGACTTGTCGGCGCGACGCGCTCGCTCAAAAGGTCGGCGAAGCAAAGGCGCGAGGAAGGTGGTGAACGCGCCGGCGGCGAGCGTCAAGCCATGCATGCATGTGCAGCACGTACGTGTGTGTACTATAGACTCTGAAACACACACATGTGCTTTAGAGCAAACTTCAACAATTACTTGAAGCTTGCTCAGGACTGACTGAGCTGACTGCCGTTCCGACGTGCTGGCTCAACACGTCGGGGCGGAGAAGATGGTGAATGCGCTGGCGGAGAGCGTCAAGCCCTGCACGCATGTGCATACATGTACACGCGTACTATAGACTCTGAAGCGTGCACATGTTTTTGAATCTTGCCTAGGACTCATGAGCTGACTGCCGGTCCAACGGGCTGCCTCAACAACAGGTCGGCGTGGAGAAGATGGTGAATGCGCTGGCAGAGTAGTCAAGCCACGTGCATGTACATGTGCACTATAGGCTCTCGAAGCGTACACAAGTGCTTAAGAGAACATGTCAACAAGCACCCAAGAAGTACTTGAAACTTACACACGACTGATTGAGCTGACTGACGGTCCAACGTGCTGCCTCAACAACAGGTCGGCGCAGAGAAGATGGTGAACGCGCTGGCGGAGAGCGTGAAGCCGCGCCTCGCGCCCGGCGGCGACGCGGCGCTGGAGGAGTTCCAGACTGTGCTGCTCGACGCCGTCACTAAGGAGGGTGCCGCCAACAAGGGCATGCAGGTATGTATGCAACGTTCTCCTCCCTTGCGCATTGGTGGTCGTGGACGCCCCTCTTTTGGTGCAGGTGCACGTGCTTCTGGGTGCTTTCTTCAGGCAGTGCTCAGCAAACTTCGTGCGCGTTGTCAACGCGAGGCCGCATGATCGCCAGCAGTGCAGCAGCCATGTGTGTAGATGCCGTAATCTGGGCGTCCCTGTGTCGCTTGCATTGATGATCATGTGCGCTCTGATAAGCGAGGGAGGGCACTCCGCTGCACGACCGGCGCATTGAGTCACTTGCACAGAGCGGGAGCTTCAATGCATGCTACGTCACGCCGCTCCACTTTGGGGGCACTGAGAATCAGGCGCTTGCTTCGATGATGCCAGCTTCACCTTTGTACAGAGTAGGTGACCGACCTTGTCCGCCACGCGGCCGCTGCAGTTTGGATTCGTGTGCAAGCCGGGCAGCCTGTGCGTCTCCATCGACGGCAAGACGGCGGGCACCATCAACAGGTGAGATCACATGTGCCATCGGTAGGTATGCATCATGTGAACTTGTAGTTATTCATGGTGCGCGTGGCGGGCTCAACAGTGCACACGCCTAGCGTATTTGTACTTGTGGATCTTGATGGTGCACGTTGCGGGCTCAACAATATACACACATAGCGCTACTTCGTGATCAGGCCTGTCGCTGAGCGCGCACCCAGCCATTTTAGTAGTATCATCCTGGCTTGCATCGTCGCAGCCAAGAAGCTCCAGATGAGCCATGTGTGTGAGCGGCAAAGCCAGTGATGGCGATGAGTTTCACACATGAACGCCTACTTTAAGAAGTTGTTTCATTCCATCGGGCACGCTATGTACAGTTCTCAGTGGTGAAGGCGCCTGCCTGTGCCATTGACTCTGATGCCTTCGGTGCAAGAGCGCCTTCAACTTGCGACGCTCGATGCGAACACGGCTGGCTGGCTTAAGATGTGCCTTGTCATCTGGCAGACGTGCGTGCAGACTGCGGAAAAAACCGTTGATGTCCACCGTCATGCTGACGCCTCACGCCCGGTCAGCATGCTGCGTCAAGCATGGCAGCAGCAGTGCTCAACTGGTGAGCAGCTCAAGTAGTGCGTGTCCGCTATTTCAAGCCGCAGACAACGTCACCATGGTGCTCCACCCATGGATGATATGGGCACTATGCGAGGCCCCTGCGCTATGTCAGCGTCCAGCGCAGGCACCAGGAACAGGGCAATCTCCTGCAGCTGTCCTGGCTCTGTGCAGCGCTGCCCTGAGCGCGGACGCGCAAGGCGACGCTCCAATCGCTTCGCAGCACTGCACCTATTTCTACCAATTGCACCACTCCCGTTTGTATCATTGTCGACACCTCTGCTACTTCACACCAAGTCCTTCTGAGCTAGCACCTCATTGGATTCAAGTCATGCTCCGCTGCATGTCTGCTGAGGCTCAACTCTCCTGCCCTCCCCCCCCCCCCCGCCCCCCCCCCTCTCCGCCTCTTGCTCATACACAGCGAGCAGCTGCGAAGCGCCATGTTGGACGTGTACCTGGGGAAAGACGCCGTCTCGCCGGGCGCCAAGACCTCCTTTGCGGAGGGCATGTCATCCATGTTCAAACAGTGATTACAGTGCTGTTTAGCATCTGAGTCAGGCTCTTGCAGCAGCGGTGGCTTGCCAAGGCTGACCTCCACCGCGGCGCCAGCGCTTGATACCATACCCATTTGTCTTTTCTAGAGCAATACAGGGGGGGACACCACAACGATTTGCCAAATACATGTCAACACATTCAGTGGATCAATTGTGCACTGCACGGTCTCGGGTGGCGTGCGCAGTGTACATGCCTGTGGACTGTTATATAGATTGGATGATGCATTGCTCACGTTGTGTGGTAGAGAAGGTGGCATGCAATGACTACATGAGACCAGGCCGCACAGCAACTGCCAGTGCGCGGTGCATGTATGCCTTCCAGGTAAAATTTTGCTGCGCACACAGTGCCTACAACAGTGCAACATCTTTGTCCAACCGCACCCATTTGCAATGCAAGAAGTAGCCTGAGGCTTCCAAGCTAGCAATTGTTGAAACAGCAGGTGACGCTGTTTGCTCTTCTGCTGTAGTAGTGATACGCCTGCCGTCTACCACTCGGGCTGCATCACATGATGCAAGTGACCGTGCTGTGCATTGTTTGTTCTTCATGAATCACAGAAGCGCGCATGTGCAATGCTTGCCATGAGACAATGCACCTTGAATGAGACACAACCTTTGTTTTGCTCAAATGAAGTGCAGAGCGCACAATTGTGCAACCTGTCATGTTGATACTGGCCCAAGGATCAGGCTTTGCTCAAGTTTTGGTATGGCAAAACCGTCATGTACGCAATGAATGCAGATCAATGCCACCCGGCAACTTACGCGACGCCCTCATTGCCTGTAAAGCAAGCCCTTGCTGCGCATGTAATGGATAATACTGAAGCGCAGCAGTGATGATGCTTGGTGCATGGTCATGGGACAAGCAGGTGGCAACCGGCAGCAATTGACACACGAAGTCGGTGTCCAAAGGTGTTGCTTGCATTAGTGGCATGCCTGCCATTCTCAGCTCAGGTTGCGTTGTCTGATGCAATGGCCGTCACTGAGCATTGTGCAGTGTGCCATGCGCCGAAGGGCGAAAGTTGGCGTGCTGTGCTACCGTCTCTGCGCTCGTGCTGCGCGTGTGGCGCTGTTGCTGCTGCCTGTCATCAGAGCAGCACCAGGCACTGCCCAAGCTGGCAGCAACAGCACCTCTGTCGCGAATACTGGCAGGTACTCTGCTCATCAGCCGTGCATCACTGCCTGCTGTGACACCTGCGCCGGTGGCGCTCTGAGCTACGGAGCGCTGCACAACTATCAAAAAGTGGGGCATGCGGGCTGCAGTCCATGCCGATTTCTCGGAGCATTTGCAGCTGCCACTTTGCTGTGCAGAACGCTACCTCGTGCGCTACGCGCCCAGTTAAGAGGGGCTCGCACGCGCGGCGAGTACATGACACCAAAGTTCCAGCACGTGGCGCGAATGGGGCTTACGGCCGTTGCACGATCACGTCAACACCAGCCCCCTGGGCGGGCGGTCGGGGGGGGGGTGTTCCGCTGAGATCGTGGAAGCGATCTGCGGCAGGGGATCGAACTAAATGCGAAATGGATGCACGCAGTACGGAACAGCTGCGCGCGGTGTCAGATGAGGAGTTGAGCGTGGCTGGCAGACAATGGCGCTGCTGGCTCTGGGTCGTGGTCAGGCGCGCGTGCATATCTCGGCTATTCAACATCAGCAGCCTGTGCCTCTGCCTCAGATCTCCCAGCGCCGCACAGTTCCCGTCGCGACCTGCAACGGACTTCCGACGCTCCCGCCGCCTTTGGCAGCTGCGCCGCCGCCGCTGACCGCCCCCTCCCCTGATTTCCCTGCTGCTGGCGTCGGTGGCGCCGCTGCCGCCGACGCCTTCGCTGCCCCCGCCAACGCCACCGCAGGTGTTGCCGCTGCCGCCGCCGCCGCTGCTGCCGTTGGAGCCGTGGCAGCAGCGATGGCAGGCCCGCGCACCGCGGCGGCAGCGGCGGCGGCGCGGCGCTGCCCCTCCGCCTCCTCCTCCTCCTCGTCTGTCCCCGGGTCGTCGTGCGGCGCGCGCTTGCTGCGCACGCGCCGCCCGCCGTGCGGCCCCGTGAGCCCCGCCCTGCGGCGCGCGTAGCGCTCGATCGTGTGCCAGCGGTTCTTGACGTCGTTGTCGCTGCGGCCGGGCATGGAGCGCGCGATGACCGCCCAGCCCGCACCCGTCCCCTCGACCGTCTCCACGAGCAGCTGGTCCTCCTCCGGCGTCCACGGCGCCTTGGTCAGGCGCGGGTCGAGGTGGTTGGTGTAGCGCGTGCGGGCCTGCGGCGCGCGGCGAGTGCGCACACGTTGTTAGTGGCCAGAAAGGGGTGCGGGGGGGGAAGGGGGGCGGGATTTGGCACACGTTGATTAGTGGCCAGAAAGGGGTGCGGGGGGGAGGGGGGTGGCAGGATTTGGCAGCGGGGTGGGAGATCCACGTTGCCTGGGAATTTGTCACACAATGAATGGTCTGACAGGCCAGGTGATTGAGGGCGTCTGGACAGCATGCATGTGCTTCGGCATGTGATTTGTGTACCTGTTTGGCGGAGCGGCCAGGGAGCAACTTCGCGATCTTTTTCCACTCCGTTCCGAGCAGCGCTGCTGCCTCACGCAGCGTCTGGTCTTCTTGCGGTGACCACGCTGCAAGGGTTCGCCTGCTGGTGGGACCAAGGTCTTCTTCGAGGGCCCTCTTGCTACCCGGTGCAGCGCTGATTGCTTTTCCGCCGCCGTTGACTTTCTCGCTCATGGTGGCGAGCTGGTGCTGAAAAGCTCGCCTGCTCCGCGGGGCCGATTGGGATGTGGCTTTGAAGTGAGCGGGTAGTTGAGGATATCGTCACCAGCCTACTTCGATCCACGGTGATTACGGCAGGAGTAAAAGAAAGACCGCTAATTCGCTGTCACGCTCGCCAGATACCGTCGCGGGAGGCTGTCGTTGGTTTGTTTGTTCTTGGCTGTTCAGCTTGATGTTTCGAGGTAACTGTGGATTCGGGAGGGACTGGAGGACCGAAGACGGCCAGGACTCCGCAGTTGAAAGCGAGCACCTCCGCCCAGTAGCGACGCTCCTGAGCTCACGGCCTGCCGTTGGTCCGCGAAGGAAACTTAAGTGGAACAAGTAGTGTCTGTTACTCGCAGTTGGCACTCGCTGAGACCAAGTCAGCCGCACCGAGTAAGGATCCGGATCCAGGAGATCCTAGCCTAAGCATAGTTGAGCCATGGCTAGCTTCGAGCTGGGGCGATGACGGCATCAGTGTCTCAGTCACCCCCGCATGTCCTCTGGTTGTAAGTGCGCACCACGAAGCAGCAGGGCCACCAAGGTCAAGAGGCAGTTGGTGACCAAGCAGCATGCTAGCGAGCGATGCACTGATCCTAAAAGCAGTAGGCCGGCTGCTCCTTCAGCCTCATAAGGCGGCGGCGGCGTGGTGGTGGTCTCTGCTCCGGCGCTATCCCTCCCTGCGTCCGCTTTCCTCACTGCTGCTGCTGCTGGCGCTCTGCAGAGGCGGCTGGCTAACAGTAGCCAGGCTCCGCAGCCTGTCCCCAATAACTCGGAGCCCCAGTGGGAACCGTAGCAGAAAACGTGGACGTGCGGGCACGCTGCACCATGCTTCTGAAGATCGGCTGGCATCCCTGGGCGAGTCGGGCATGATAGCTGCCTTTAACACGTTTTATGACTTGTACAAGGCGGGAGCCTGCTGCGATGCCACTCTGGTTGTGGGAGGGTCGACGTTCCATGCGCATAAGTGCGTGCTGGCGGCGGCGTCAGCGCCGCTCAGGGCTATGTTGGAGGCGGGAGCGGAGGAAGGGGGAAGCGGCGGCCGCAGCAGCAGCGTGGTCGGTGAGAATGAAACGTGTTGACAGACTGCTGCTGACTGTTTGATGAATGCCAACACATGTTCCAAGACCTACACCATCAGCAGTGTTGTCAAAAGTGCCAAGGAAACAAAGTATCAGTGCAATGCTTTGCTCCAGCTGTGACTCTGGCTCCGCTGTTTTGCACTGTCACACATTGCAGCCTCCAATACAGCAAGTATTATAATGGTATCATGCTTACTTTTTATCTTGTTTTTGCGGTCGCCTTTGGCATGGCACAACACAGCAACCAGCCTGGCACCTTCACTGATGCTTCTCGTGACACACAACCATCCGCCGCGTGCAGAGCTCAGCGACGTCGACGCCGCCTCCTTCGAGGCCTTCCTCGCGTTCGCGTACGGCCGCGGCGTCGCCGTCACGCGCGCCACCGCGGAGCCGCTGCTGCACCTCGCCGCGCGCCTCGGCGTGCCAGGGCTGCGCGCGCACTGCTGCGCATTCCTGCGCGCGGCGGCGGCGGAGCGGCCGGGCGTCGACGCCGCCGCGGCGCTCGCGCTCGCGGACCGCTACGGCTGCGCGGAGCTGCGCGGCGCGCTGCTGCGGCTCGTGCTGCGGCACTTTGCCGCTGCGTGCGCGCCCGGCGCGGAGGGGTTCCTGAATGTGAGAGCCATGCGCGCGCGTCGCCGCTACGGCGGCGACTCGTGAATCATTGCTTGAGGAAAGAAGAAGAATGTAGAGTGCTCGGTGCTTCGCGTGTGTTGTGGCAGCAGCACTGGGACTCGGGTTCAGGGCCCGCGCAATCGTGGCAGCTCGCGTGTTACTAAACATCTGGGCGATGCCTATACCATGCTTGGATGTTGCACCTGCTCATTTGAAGTTGGGGCTCACTGCGAGTCACACCCCCTGTGCAGTGCCGTACTCAGGTGTTGGCACATGACTGCGTGCTAGGCAGTCAACCCGGCGCTGCTGCAACTGCTGCGCTACAGGCCCGCGGCACCCAGCGCGTTACGTGCAAACGCCGTGGCGCCCACCCACTGTGCCGGCACCCTGCCTTCAGCGGCCCGCAAAAGTGCTGCTGCGCTTGCACTGTTCAAAAGTGGCGAGTACAGCTGCGCACGTGTGTGCAGACACACCAGCGCCGGCCTTCCATTCCTGCAGACATCGGTGCCGCATGCGCACATGACTGCTGGCACTGGCGTTGACACCCTGCCGCCCCTCACGCTGCGCCCCCCGCGCCGCCGCCTCCGCAGCTGCCGCCGGAGCTGGTCACGGAAGTCATCGCGCACGACGGTCTCTGCGCCCCGGAAAGCGCCGTATTCGAGGCGTGCGCGGCGTGGGCGGCGGCGCGCGCGGAGCGCAGCGGCGGCAGCGGCAGCGGCGCCGCGGACGCGCTGCTGGCGCACGTGCGCTTCCCGCTCATCGGCGCGGCGGCGCTGGCGGAGGCGGTGGAGGGGCATGCCATGATGCAGACGCAACAGGGCAAGGTGAGCGCGCATTGCGGCTGCGCAATGCGCCAGCACTGCAAGAAGCGCCACTGCTCGGATGGTGCCGCCAGATCAGCACGCGTCACGCGCGTAACACTGCCCCCATTCCACCACCGTCATCCACTGTAAGCTGCACCAGTAGCAGGACGCCTCACAGGCGCACGCACACGCCTCCGCTCCGCTGTCGTGTCGCGCTGCACGCAGGAGCTCATCCACGAGGCGTACCGGTATCTGGCGCTGCCGCCGGACAGGCGCGCGGAGTGCGCGGCTCGCATGGGCCGCCGCGCGCGCCCGCGCTGCCCGCTGCGCTCCGACGACTGCGGCGCGCCTGCCGCCGCCGCCGCTGCCGCTGCCGCAGATACGCGCACAGCTGCAGCAGCAGCTGTCGCTGCTGCGGCAGCGGCACCGGCGTCACCGCCGCGGGTGGCGCGTGCGCACAGCGCGGAGCACGCGCACGTTGCAGCGCTGTCTGGTACCGAGGCGGAGGGAGACGGGGGGGCGCAGCAGCGGGCGGCGGAGCCGGCGGCGCTGTGCCGCCCGTCGCTGGCGCGGCAGCGCGCTCCGTCAGCCACCAAGGCGGCGCCGGCGCCGGCAACTGTACATAGCGGCGGCGGCGGTGGGGCGCAGGAGCAGCGGCGACCGAGCAGTGCCATGGCGGCGTGGGAAGACGGCGAACGCATGGCAGCGCCAGTGTACGGAGAGAGCTGCCGAAGCGCTGCTGTCGTCCGCGGCGCGGCGACCTATGTATAAAGAGCGCGATCGCGCGTTGCCGGCATGGCTGTTGTATTGGAATGGAAGTGTTGTTGTGAATGAGGAGCGGCGCATCACGTGTCTGGCTTGCAGATCCTGCCTTTTCGGTTGTGCGCGTGCTGCCATGCACAGAAGTATGTAGGGCACATCTGTCGCCTCTCCGACCGGCGACAAAACACACACACAGGTGAATCACGCACCCTCGTGTTCGTGCGACGATAAAAGGGTACAACTTACCGTACAAGCGCTTGCCAAGCAGCTTTGGCATCTACACCGGCAGACGCTGGTCACACATCGCGCAGTGCCGCGAAATTGTGGCAGCGGCATCATTCGCGGCAATTCGCAGCGTACACACGTTTCAGGTGCACATGCTCAATCTGCTTGGTCGGTGTGGACTCCCCATGATCGCGGCTCACACTGGAGTGACACGAGGTAAAAATCAAGACAAGTCGCCCGTCAGCGTTCAGAGATGTCACTCCGTCCGCACTGTGGGCAAATGTGTGCAAGTTGTGCAACTGCCATTTCGCTCTGATGCTCGCTGCTGGGAACTATTAGACCTGCACAATGTAGCGCCAATCCCCACACACACACACCATGCAGAGACAAGAAGCTACAGAAGAGCAAGCTGTCACATGTCAGACCAACAAGTACCAGGTATTATGTACACCAAGAGACACGGCAAGTGTATCACGCCGATCTGCCAATCACGTGGCGGCGACGCGCTGGTGCCGGTACCACCGCGGCCCCTGCGCCCCCGCCCCCCTGTACATGAGAAAGCGCTCCAGCCCCTCTCCTTCCAACACGGACTCATCCGACCCGTCCGTGGGCGCCGATGACTCAGAGTCTGAGTCAGAGTCTCCTTGCCCGTGCCGCGGCGGCATCGCCTCGCGCCGCACCTGCGGCGGCGGCGGCGCGGCCGCCTCCGCCTGCAGCTGCGCCACCGCGGCGCGCAGCGACGCAATGTTGCCGCGCGCCTCCAGCAGGCGCGCGAGCTCGCGGCGCAGCTCGTCGCGCTCCGCCGCCGCCGCCTCCAGCGCATCCTGGCGCGATGGAACGGCAATGAACATGTTAGCGCCGCTGAGCTTGCAGACACGATGGCAGCATAGGGAACATGACACGGCGCACGGTGGGTGGCAACAGCAGTGCACAGCGGCGCAAGGCACTGGGCGACGACGCCCGTGCTTGCAGCGGCAGCGCGGCGCGCCCTAAGACAGCGATGCACGCGCGCGGCGGCGCCGCGACTCACATCGCGCTGCCGCAGCGCCGCGTCCAGCTGCGCGACGCGCGTGCGCAGCTCCGCCGCCTCCGCCTCCCGCTCCCTCAGCGCTGCGACCAGGTAGCCGGCGGGCTGCCGCGCGTCCGCGGCGCTGCGCTCCGCCGCCGCCGCGCGCTGCTCCGCGTCCTCCCGCGCGGCCTGCGCGGCGGCGGCGGCGGCGCGCGCGTCGCGCAGCTCGCCCTCCGCGGCGAGCAGCCTGCGGCGGCACGGCGGCAGTGGTGGTTGCCGCGGTTTGTCAGCTCTTCCGATGCGTCAGATGGGCAGGGTCTGCGTGGTGCAGGCGTGCCGCAGTTGATGGTACTGGCGGCAAGAACGCCCGCCCCGCACTGCCATGGGATGCCATGGAAGGCACCGGTGCGTGGGCTATGTGCGCCGCCTGTCGCAGTGAGTGCAGCACTGCTCAACAAGCCGGCGCAGAGGCGTCGCCGCCTGGCGCCCTCGAGCCTGCAGTGCGCTGCAACGCGTGCGTGGGGCCATCCCAGCATGCCAGTCGTGATGCTACGCTGTCACCGCGACAACCGTTGACACACTTATTGTGCTCGCCACGCAGCTGCGCTGCCTGCCCTGGGTGTGGCTGCGGTGCCATGCAATGCTGTTGCCGCAATCCGTAAACAGCGGCATCAATTTCAAAACGTTCCAAATGGCCAGCAGACCAGCGCTCGGGTTCCACTGCCCCGCCCGCTGCAATGCCGCCGCTGCGAATGCTGCTTGCACATCAGCGCGCTGCAGCAAATCACTCCACGCGTCTGCCCTGCTGACAGGAGCAAGGTATCGACCAACCCTCGGCCGCATCCGCACGGCAGCGCTCGATGCGCCGGCCCGTGCGCTCCATCGTATAGTCTGGTCCAGCAATGCATCACGAAGAATAGACTTCTGAGTCCTGTATATACTTAGAAGAAGTATATGGAATCATCACAAATGCTGTCCGGCGCACATGCCGCCACGGCGCCACGAGCACCATCCCCTCCATGTGCAGTGCCAGCCAAAAGCCGTACAAGCAGCACATATGATATGGCGTGCGGTTAGGATTGAAATTAGACAGGCCCGGCCAGCCGCCGCCGCAGCCGCGACTCACCGGCGCGCGAGGTCCACCGCCTGGCGCACGCGCCGCCGCGGCGCGCACGGCAGCGCCGCCGCCGCAAATTCGGCTGTCGCGGCGGCGCCCGCATGCGCGCCATCGCCATCGTCCGCAGCAGCAGCAGCGGCGCGCACGAAGGCGCCGTCCAGCTCGAGCTCCAGCGCGTCGTAGGCGCTCGTCTTGTCGCGCTCGGCGTCGAGCGCGCGCTGCAGCGCGGCGTGCTCCGCGGCGGACGACGCCTCGAGCGCCGCGCAGTGCGTGCGGTGCGCGTCCAGCTGCGGCGGCGGCGGCGGCGCGGGGGCGGAAGGCGCAGGCGGTGAGGCGAGGAGTGTAGGCGGTGGTAAGCCTTACCGCTGGTCTTGACGTGTGGCCGCCAAAGAGAAGAAATGGTCCCTGTGGATGCACGCAGCGCCTCAGCTCATGCAAAAATTACAACGAGGCGGGGCGCTAGAACAACAACGCGAGGGGCGGCAGCGGCGCGCACGCAAGTGTACCCTTCCTCGAACGCCTGTAGCGGTGGCGGAGCACAACGCGCAGCAGCGTGCACCGTGACAGCGCTCCTGACCTGCGTCTCGAGCATCTCCACGCGCAGCTCCGCCTGCCGCAGCGCGCCGCAGCGCTCCTCGTGCGCGACGCCGAGCCGGCTCAGCTCGAAGGCGCGCAGCCGCAGCTCCGCACGCAGCTCCGCGGCGTCGTGCGCCGCCGCCGCCTCCGCCGCGCCGCGCGCCAGCACGAGCTCCTCGTGGGCGCGGGAGACGTCGCGCAGCTCCGCGCGCGCCGCCTCCGCTGCCGCCAGCGCCTGCGTGGCGGACGTGTCGACGCGCAGCAGCAGCGGCGGCAGCGAGGCAGAGAGTGTCAGGCGGCGCGCCTGCTGCTTCTGTTGCAGTCGTTGCAGTGAGGCGGTGGCAGCAGCAGCGCATTGTGCGCTGCCTCAGCGGCCGCCAGCGCCTGCACGGCGGTCATGTCGACGCGCAGCAGCAGCGGCGGCAGCAGTGGCGAAGGAGTGCGCGTCAGGCAGCTGCTTCTGTTGCGGTCGTTGCCATGAGGCGGCGGCGGCAGCGCCGCGCTGCGGGATTCACGCCCGCTGCTGCGGCAGTCGTTGCCCAGGTAGAACTCTGCACCATGGGCCCATCGCACCCACACCGGCGCGCGCGCGCCCCCGCTGCTACGCCAGCTGCGACCCTGCTGCTGGTGATGTGTTATGCTCGCTCGCCTTGCCGCACGCATCACGCAGCATGAGGCATTGCTGGGCACCCCGCAATCCTCTGCGCGCGTGCACCACCGCTGCCGCAGCCACCGTGGACCATGCCGCAGACCTTGCCGCCTGCAGCCGTGCGGAGTCGCATCCTCCGCACTGCGCCGCCGGCCCTGTCCGCCATTCTCAAACCCACTCAACCTGCTTGTGGTCAGAGGTATGTAGAGGTGCAGCACGGGGAGGAGCGCACCTGAGCGCCTGCCTCGCGCAGCCCTAACCCTAACCCTACATGCGCCGTACGTATGTCGAAGTACCTACCCCATTAATTCAGAGTACTATGGTGCAGTATAGGGTTTCTGCCTTCCAGGCGGAACGACATGAAGTACTCTTGGGATTGGGGTCAGGGCCCAAGAGTACGCAGGCACATGCCGCAGGGGGGCGCACCTCGGCGCGCGCCTCGCGCAGCGCACGGTTCTCGCGCTCGAGCGCCTCGCGTCCCTCCGCGCGCGCCGCCGCGGCCTCGCGCGCCGCGCCCTCGCGCAGCCGCGCCACCTCCGCCGCGAGGCGCTCCTCAAAGTCGGCGCGCGGCCGCTCGCGCGCGGTCGCCAGCTCCGCCTGCAGCGCCTCGCGCGCGTGCTTGAGTGACGCGATCTGCGCGAGTCGCAGGCGCCGAACAAGTCCAGGTCATTTATAAACACGTGTAAAAGAGCGAAACGACACCTGGGGCGAGCCGCAGGAGGCAAGCGCAGTCCATGCGCATGCGCACACGCATGAGAAGCAACAGGTTGGCATTATGGAGAGAGAGGCCCCTCCTTTTTGGACCAAAGAGAGCGCCAGCGCTCAGCAAGGATGTGAGAAAGTGTACAGTACCCAGCCATACCTCTATCTATATATAGCATGCGTGTGAGAAGCAATAATGACAGCTCGGGTGAGCCGCAGGAGGCAAGCAAAGTCCACCTTATACGCATGCGCGTGAGAAGCGACATGGCACCGGGGGCGTTGTTCGTGCGGCGGCCGCAATTGGAGCGCGCTGCTGTGTCGGCTTCCGAGGGTTGTTCGAGGTCTACGCTTGATTGACCTGAGGGGTGGTAGTTGCACGGCGCGCGACGGCATCGCACATGTCCGTCTGCAAGGGAGATTAACAAAGTATGGCGCATGCACAGCGCACTCTGTGCATACGTTGCCAACGGTTGCTTTTCCGCGCATCCCTGCTCCTAAACCCTGGACCACAGAGAGCCTCGCGTGCAAAATGCTTCCACAAGTGGCACAGTACGTCGCCACTGCCGCGCCTTGTTCTCGTGCGCTGCCACCTCTACGCGCGTGCATCCGCCGCATGCAGTGCTCTCTGCAAGGCATCGCACCGCTAATGGAAGTACATGTCAGGGCGCGCCGCCGCGCAGCACCTTCCCTGCGCGTTGATCTAATCACGAGTCACAACGCTGCCGCCGCAAGGCGCACCTTCTCCCGCCGCGCCTCGCTCTCGCGCGCCGCCGCCTCCGCGCGCGCCTCCGCGGCGCCGAGCTCGCGCCGCAGGTGCGCCTTGTCGAGCTCCAGCAGCGCCGCGCGCCGCTCACACTCGTCCGCGCGGCGCGCCGCCGCCGCCGCGCCGTCCGTCAGCTCTGCCACCGCCGCGGCCTGCGCTTCCGCGAGCGCCTGCGCGGCGGCGACGGCGCGCTCCGCTGCCTCCGCGCGCGCGGCGGCGGCGTCGTAGCGGCGCCCCTTGTCCGTGAGCTCCGCGACCTGCGCCACAGCGGTGTGGTGAAGGCGCGGGCACGTAACGATCATGTGGGAGGGGAGGGGGGGCGAGGTGTGATCGCCATTGGTTCAGCAGGGTTCAAATGAGCCTGTGATGGCCAGCGTCTGTGGCGGCTGCTAGCGGCACGCATGCGCCTCAGCAAGGGGCATGCGCGCTGCAGCATGTCAGGAAGTCCCTGCACGTAGCGCCGGTGGCAGCTGCCGCACTGCGCTACGTCGGCGCGCGCTGCCGCCCGCATCATGTGCATCAATACGTTGTGCAATCTTCAGAAAGATCAGACCTCAAGAAGTGCTCAAAAAATGCCTGCGGTGGGCACAATTACTGCCAAAATCCCTGCTGCTCCACGAAAAGATTGTGCATTCTTCAGCCATCTTCAGCAGAATCGAGCACTGGTGGGCAGAGTACCTGCTGCTCCGCCTCCTTGGCGCGCAGCTTGGCGGCCTCCATCGTCCCCTTTGCGGCGTCCAGCTCCAGCTGCAGGCCCTCCTCGCGCGCGGACGCGAGTCGCCGCGCGCGCGCACCGTCCCTCTCTCTGAGCTCCCCCGTCTCCGTGGTGGCCAGAAGCTGGTGCGAAGAAGCGTGAGCGAAAGGGGTACGGGCGACATGAGCAAGGACGCAGTATGCAGTCGTATGTAGGTGCAGCATGCTACTTGAGGCCAAGCGAGCAGCGGCACGGTGGCGAAGGCTCTGTGCGGCCAATGTCCGCCTCAACCGCCGGCAGGCGCCGCCGTCGCAGCAGCGCGTTCAGCGACTGTGTACCGCAGGTGGTGACGACGGGCAAGCGCCCTTGCTGCCAGCGACGCATACGGCAGCTGCGCGGCACAGCCAGCAAAGGGAAGGAGAGCGGCTGCGCGCTCGCGCGTCCCACGGCCGCCGCCGCCCGCCCGCTGCCATACCTACGTTATGCTGCCATACCTACAGTATGCGTACGGCATTCTGCCATGCCTACGGTACGCGTACCTGCTCCTGCGTGCGCTCCAGCTCGCGCCGCACGCGTTCGAGCTCCGCCTTGGACGCAGCCATGAGATCGTGCGCCTTGAGAGCGACGAACTCACGCACGGTGAGCTCCTCGGGCGCGCGCCGCGTTAGCTCCACCGCCAGCGCGTCGCTGATCTCGAGGGTCCTGTACAGGTCCTTGCGGTCCTGCGGCGGGGTGGAACGGGGGGGGCGGGGGGGGGTAGATCAGCGCTGTAGCTTCTCATACTGTTCTGTGCAGCGCGTCAGCAAGGGGGGTGGGGGAGGGCGATGGCCCCCGAATATGTCTGTGCAGCGTGACAGCATCGCGCTGAGTCAGTGGAGCGCTGCCACGTGGTCCTTATCTCGCAAGGGCTGCCGCTGCCGTCGACAGCCCCTCAGCCTACTACCGCTCCGTGTCGACATACCCAGGACTGCGAGAGGCAGACGGGGAGTCCTGCCTTGCAATGCACATCAGCCAGCACAGGCAGTGGCAGTGGCAGCGCGGTGGCGCAGCGCGTGCGTAAGCTCCATCGACCGCAGCGCATACTGCTGTGTGGCCTTGCAGTGGACACGTTCGCCATGAACCGCAGCGCCCTGTGCGTGGCGAGCCGCCGGCCGGCAGGCACGGACCATATCTTGCGACCAACACGCCACACGCATCGTCCGTGCACAACAGTTTACCACGTAGGGCAATGTTCAACCTGACACCACTCTGAGCACCCGCCGCTCTCGCAGTGCAGCAATGACCGCTGCGCGCACGCGGCACGCGGCGGCGTCGATCGCAGCTCGAGAAGGCGAGCGCTGCGCGTGCTGGACGAGATGCCTCATCCACTATAGTATTTACTTTCAATGCTGCGCGACGGACGCCGCGCCGCACTCGCCTCCAGGCGCGCCGCCAGCTGGTCGCGCTCCGCCTGCAGCGTTTCCGCGCCGCGCTGCAGCCCCGCCACCTGCCGCAGCCAGCGCGCGTCGGCGGCGCGCGCCTGGTCCTCCGCGCGCCGCCGCTGCGTGGCGATCTCCGCGTGCGCCGCCGCGAGGCTCCTGCGGTGCGCCGCCAGCTGCGGGCGCGGAGGTGCGGGGGGGGGGGGGGTTGGGGTGGGGGGGTGAAGGGAGCGCGAGGGGGGGGCATGCACTGACCCTTCAGGCTGCAGTTCTGACAAGTGCTGCACGGGGGGGGAGGGCACTACCACAAGGTACTGAAGAGGTGCAGCAACAGCGCATGCGCTTCATTGCGCCACCAGCGCGAGGGATGCCCTACACGTTAGGGGCACTACATGCCCCCTGTGCAGAGTGCAGGGCACTGTGGTTTCTCTGGAGAAGCAGAGCACCAGCATATTTGCCCCATGTGTCATCGAGAGCTCTTAACGCAGCGCGTCTTGCTCAGCAGCAGTCACAATTCACGAGACTACGACGTCTGCAGCACAGGTGGGACTGACGACTGACGACTGTACCATCTCCCCCGCTCACCTCCTCTGTGAGCTCCGCGACGCGCAGCCGCAGCGCCCCGTCCGGCGCCCCAGCCGCCATCCCAAACAGCAGCTGCCGCTCCAGGCCCGCTAGCCCCCCTGGACCCCCCAGCCCCAATCCGCTCCCCCTGCTGCCTGCCGCTCCGCCCGCCCACTGCTCATCGCCCGTCAGCAGTCGCACGGACAAGCTGAGGCTGGACGAGTCGCCCAGCGAGTCGCCGCCGCTGTGCGAGCTGCCGCTCGTGTGGCCGCTCCTGGCGCCTGAGTTGAGCCAGCTCTCGCCGCTGCTGCCGCCGCCGCCGCTGCTGCTGCTGCCTGTGCGCAGGCTGCCGCTGCCGCTGGTGCTGGTTCCCAAGCCGGACGACGAGACCGTCTCCCCACTGCTGCAGCTCCTCAAGCTGCCGGTTGCAAGAAGAAAGCTGGCATTCGACGTAGAGGGCGTCGTGGCCGACGCGCCCTCCGAATACTGCGGCAACACGTGCCCACTGGACTCCCCAAGCTCTCCCAGGGTGTCACTGTCATCGCCGTCGCTGTCACTGCTGCTGTGGTCTAATTCATCTGCTTGCGCTGCTCTAATGAACTCTTCTGTGCCGATGGAGCCCAGGTCTATGGCAGCTGCCAGCTGTGCCAGTCTTGCCTCCTCAGATAGCTCCTCGCCTGCTGCTTCGGCTGGAGGTGCTCCTGCTGCCGCGGCTGCTGGCGCGTCCGGATCTGCATCCATGTTACAGGATGAGCTGCCAGGCGCAGCCTTTGATTAGATTGCTGCCTCCCTCGCCTGGCTGCAGTCGAAAGTGGCGGTTAGTTCACAAGGGTTCAACTTCAAGTGCAGTTTTTGGCGAAAGTGTTGACGGCGAACAGAGGCATGGTGGCAACGCGAAAGACAGCTCGTTTGCTCGCCCTCTCATCCTCCTGCGACGCCAAGGCCGTAGCGACCCAACAGCAACATGGTAAGGAGGGGAGAGATTTTCAGATCCGGCAAACGCTCGTTGTCTTGATTCATCCGCGCGACAGGCACCGCACCCTCAGACGCCCTGCGGTTTGAAAATTACATGCTTAAAGCCTATGTGGTGCTTGAAATCTGTCTGTGCGAGGTTCGGATTTTCACCCAGACAGCATTGAACGACAATTCACACGCGCTCGGCCCTCAGCGCTATATGCAGTACGGTGCATTCTTTTCTACTGCTGGCCGGCAAGGACAGCGCGCTGGCTGACCTCAAGCACCCTCTCTGCTCTCATACCCTTAGACACGTGGATGCAGATCTTCGCGTTCCTCCCGCACGGCCACTACCTCCAGCTCTCATCCGTGAGCGCCGGGTGGCGCGCGCTGTATGCCGAGAGCATGCAGCAGAGGGGGCGGGCCCATTGCCGGAAGGTGACCGCCACGCGAGCCATGGTTGCATCCGTGCCGCTGGCTCAGTGGTCAGTCGCACATGGGTGCAACCACGCCAGGCTCCTGAAGCACGCCGCTGACTGCGGCACTTTAGAAGCGGTGCAGTACGCACACGCACAGTGCACGAGTCAGGGCGATGGCAGCTACCGATTTTTTTACTTGTGTGCCGCTGCTGCGGCGCGCGGAGACTATGCGATGCTGCAGTGGCTGCGCGCTCAAGGGTTCCAGTGGAACTCGGGCACGAGCGCAGCGGCGGCGCGCAGCGGGCACCTGGAGGTGCTCCAGCGCATGCGTGCCGACGGGTGCCCCGTGAGTCAGAGCACATGCGCTGCGGCGGCTGCCGGGGGGCACCTGGAGGTGCTGACGTGGGCGCGCGACGCTGGGTGCGAGTGGAATGCGGCGACGTGCGGCAGCGCCGCGCGGGGCGGCCATCTGCGCATGCTCCAATACGCGCGGGGCCACGGCTGCCCGTGGAGCTCCTTCACGTCGTTCTCCGCGGCGCAGTACGGCCACCTCCAGCTCCTGCAGTGGGCGCACGCAAACGGCTGCCCCTTGCACGAGCGACGCGGTGGCCGCGGAAGGAGGCCATACGGACGTGCTGGCGTGGCTGTACGCGATCGGCAGCCCCTGCGGCCCGCGCGCGTGCGCGGGCGCCGCCGCGGAGGGGCGACTCGACACCCTGCGGTGGCTGCGGGCGCGCAAGTGCCCGTGGCACGTCACCGTCTGCAGATCGGCGGCCGAAAGGGGTCACCTGGAGGTGCTGCAGTGGGCGCGCGCCGAAGGCTGCCCATGGACCGGAGAGGCGACCCTACTGTTTCTCCTGTGGAGCGGCGGGCCAGTTTCGGAGCTGACGATCAAGATGATGCGAGCGGTGGAGTGGGCGCTGGCAAATGGCTGCCCGTGCAGCAAGGCGTGTAGGTCGCAGTACAAGCAGCTGCAGCGCAGCGTGGCGACTGCGCAGGCGCGCGGCGCTGTGCATTACTGAAGCTGTGGCACACCGGTGCTGGTGATCGCCGCAGCGGAGCGTCGCCGTTTGCTTGCCCTGCGCATTTACCGCGCAAGATATATGCAGGCATTATCCGATGTTTACTTCCTTCAACGCTCTGTGTTGGTTTGCTTTGTCCCTGAGGCACAGCATATGTCTGTCTCACATGGTAGCCGCACTATGCTCCGCGTTGCTGGGCCATGTCATCAGACGTTGTGCGTACCTTGTTACAGCTATCCGGTCGTGGTGCGACCAGCTTGCCTTGCATTGATGGAGGGACTGGTGGCCATCCATGTTTTTGCTTTGCATTAATGGAGGGACTGGTGGCCATCCATGTTTGTGCCCCAAGTATGCTTCGCAGCTGCTCATCTAGGTTGCAGTACGTTTCTACTAGTACATGGGCATTGCAGCCGTTTCCACATGGGCACTCCATGTGCTGTGCTGCACGTTGCATGTATAATTTGAGCGTTTGACTGATGAACGCCGAGGCAAGGCGGCAGATGTGGACGCATGTATGCGCATGCGTATGCAAGCCTGCAAGACATGCGATCAACACTTCAGCGATGCACCGTTGTCCCTGCCGAACAGGCGAACCCCATATTTGGGCCAGCCTGGCCCAAATATCTCGTGGGCCAGGTAGGCCACGTCATCTGCTGAGAACTGCGCTGCTGCCGCACCCCGAAGAGACACTCATTGTGCCCCAGCAAAGCGCCCCTGGTGGCGTACGACAGCTACTGCTCACTTGCTCTCGCCGTTCACGCCAACGATCACGCTCAGTGGCAGGCCATACTTGGTGGTGCCAAAAGTGCAGTCCTGCACAGGCGGCACAAAAGCATAGAAGTTGAGCGGAACATGATGTGTTGTCATTTCGTCATACAGCGATAATTTCCAATGAGCCGTTGATGACCACCTCCATCATGGTGTGCGAATGTAGCTGAGCCAAATCATTTGGGCAAATATGAGTTTCAGTGTGCACACTGTGACCGCATTGGTGCTGGGTTTTCCAGAGGCAGCTGCTGATCAAGTAGTAAGCGATGACAATGAAACGGTGACACCAGTCAATTGCAGCGCACTGGCAATTACATACAGTACATCGTCAAAACATTCAGACCATGGGGTGGCAAGAGGGACAAAGTATACTGCCTTGAGACTAGGTACGTCATGATGCTGCACGAGTTGAGTGCAGCAGCCATGGAAGCATCACCGGTGCAGTAGCAGCAGCATACCTGTTGGATTACATCTAGGCCAAATTCCATAGCGCGCTCGACCTGCTCCTGAGTAGCCCAAAAAGCGCGCCTGAACGTGCAGTCCTCCTGAAGGTCGTATGATGCGTATCCTCCGTTGGCCTTCACCTCGCAGAGCGCTGCGATGAACTCTTTGCTATCACCCTTGGTGGATGCAATGCGTGCTCTGACGTCAGCTTTTGTGTTGTTCAGCAGGGCGAGAGCTGATTTATCAAAAACCGCTGTGAAGTCACCACCGAAATGATGAGTCACGACAGTCTGCTGAAGCACCTTGACACTCATAGTTGGTGCGGCACTCCAGTTCCTGACGTTCTGGATGATGTCATCTGTGAGGTCTTCCCTGGTGATGATGCGACCTGTATTACCAGGTGGCGCCACCGGTTCAGTCATGGCACTCAGCGCGTGATTGTGGCCCTCGTGGAATGATGTGAGTTCGGAAATTACCCATGGTGGCTCGTGGCTGGCATTCTGGCATGAGTTCTCATCTGGTGCTGTGTGCTGCTCCTTTGGCACTGACTGTTGTCTGAGCTTTACAAGCCACTTGCACTCGCACTTGATGCATGTGCTTGCGACTGCACGACGCTGCGCTTCTGGGTGCGTCTCTGAGCGCTTGCGAGGTGGTTTGCGAGCACAATGGCAGATAATCCAGAACAGAGGAGGGCTGCGTTGTTTGCTCTTGCAGTATACCTTGAAGCCAGCACTGGCAGCATACGTCTGCACCGCATCGATGGCATGCTGCCGGGTTGCAAACAGCCTGCTGTTGAGGCCAGCACAGACCTGAAAATGGCGAGGCAGAAAACAGCAAAGCTATCAGGCAGGGATGCTGTACAGATCAAGGCAAGTATTGCAATACAGATAGGTATATACACTCCTTAACAGAGGAACCAGACACGTACCTCAGCGTCTGTCACGTTGTGGACCGCAGCAGTCTGTAACGAAGGCGCTGACAGTTCCTGGAGCTGTTCCATCTCAGGATCTGTGGCGCCACAACAGGAACTGAATTCAGCAAAAGCGAATACGTTTTGTGCTCACGCAGGATCAAAGCGCATCTTATAAATGTACGTAACTTGATGCGTTGCTTGGCGCTGTGTGCTTCACTCAATGGTGCACAAGCAACTTGTCCAACGTGAACACACAGACAAGCAGTAGTGCGGTTGGCGCAGTGAGAGGTGCATTTCGCGTGACGCCGCACCTGGAGAGCTGTGGCGATCGCCAAGGCCTCAAAAGTTGTCAGTGTATCAAGCTCTGCAAGCCTCGCCCCATCCGCCAACGCTCTGCTGGTGTAGTAGCTGTCGTACGCCACCAGGGGCGCTTTGCTGGGGCACAATGAGTGTCTCTTCGGGGTGCGGCAGCAGCGCAGTTCTCAGTAACGTGGCCTACCTGGCCCACGAGATATTTGGGCCAGGCTGGCCCAAATATGGGGTTCGTTGTCCCTGCAGGCGTGGCTGGATTTCCGCTGCTGCTGCTTACGCTGAACACTTCACCTGCTGCTATTGCAACACTTCTGGATCATGTCATAAAAGTCACCCCCAGTACTTTTTATTAATTCTCGCTCAGGGCGCGAAAAAGCCCAGATGATTGGCATCTAGCTGTAAGGAATCTACATGTCGTATGACAGTCTGAAAGTGTCGCAACGACAACCACTCAAACGCCGCCGCCGCCAAATGGCATCTCGGGGCCCTCCCCTACATGTTGTAAATGCTGGGGGTAAGTTTCATCACAGAGGCAGGATGGACATCGTGCTGCCTGCCGACGCCTTCCCGGTGACCGGCTACGACGACCCGACACGCCACCAACCGCTCATGGTGGACGTTACCTGCTTCGAGGCACAGGTGGCGTCGCGGGCGGCGAAGACTGCAGCAGACCCCGAGCGATGCTGCCGCGACCAAGAGGCCGCCAAGACTACCCACTATTCTGGTCATTATGATGAGAATTGCTACAAACTTGCCACTTTGGCAATAGGGTCATTTGGCAGCATCGGGGAGCAGGGGCGGAAGCTGCTGGAGGCTGTGGCGACGGAGTATGCCAGCAGGATGTCAGTGCCCGGAGGAGCGCGCCCTAAAGCTCTCAAGGGCATCGCCCTGGCGCGCTTACGCTCGGCACTGTCGGCAGCGCTCCACATGGCGTACTCTGGCCGTGTCATGACACACATGGCAGAATCCAGGGGGGGGGGGCACATGGAGGAGGACGTAGGGGAGGACCCCGAGATGCCATTTGGCGGCGGCGGCGTTTGAGTGGTTGTCGTTGCGACACTTTCAGACTGTCATACGACATGTAGATTCCTTACAGCTAGATGCCAATCATCTGGGCTTTTTCGCGCCCTGAGCGAGAATTAATAAAAAGTACGATGCAAGACGCTACAGCTGTACTGGTGGCATTAGGTTGCAGATCCCTCAGCACATGCGACTTCTCGTTGTCGGGCTATCACAACAGCTGTTGTGGTACTACGCGCTCAAAGATGCTGGCAACATGGTCAGTGTACGCAAACTGTTTCCCCGGTCTGAAGGTGTACACATTGAAGCGAAATTAATAAAAGTACACATTGCCATTTGGCGGCGGTGGCGTTTGAGTGGTTGTCGTTGGGACACTTTCAGACTGTCATACGGCATGTAGATTCCTAACAGCTAGATGCCAATTATCTGGGCTTTTCCGCGCCCTGAGCGAGAATTAATAAAAAGTACACATTGTTGGTAGTGTGAAGAGGGGGAAGCCTGTCTGCGTTTGAGTCTCTGTTCGGAGAAGGAATGTTGCATTGAGTGCACATCCAAAGAGAGGGCTTTTCGCGCCCCTTGCGAAGCGAAATTAATAAAAGTACACATTGTGGAATATAATAAAAGTACACATGGCAGCGCTCCACATGGCGTACTCTGGCCGTGTCATGACACACATGGCAGAATCCAGGGGGGGCGGGCACATGGAGGAGGACGTAGGGGAGGACCCCGAGATGCCATTTGGCGGCGGCGGCGTTTGAGTGGTTGTCGTTGCGACACTTTCAGACTGTCATACGACATGTAGATTCCTTACAGCTAGATGCCAATCATCTGGGCTTTTTCGCGCCCTGAGCGAGAATTAATAAAAAGTACGTATGGACTTGTATTTATAAAGGCCCAAGGGAGGCCGGGTTGCCTATGCAATCGAAAAGCTTGCGTCAACGCAGCAGCCTAGTCTGCGCTGTGCCCTAGGAGTTTGGATACCGGCGCCGCAACACAGCCCAGCATTCGCGCTCCACGTGTGTATGCCATGACGCGCTCCGCCAACTCCCGCGCCGGCGATATGCTCAGCTCAATGTGGATCTGACGCTTAGCTAACCCGGCCTTGCGTAACACATCTGCCTTCCCCCCCCCTGAGCACAGTGCTGAGTGCATTGCCAACTCCTAAACAAAAAGGCTTGTCTGCTTGCCCAACCATCCGTACGACTCCTGCACGAATGGCACATTTAATAAAAAGTGCACATTGTATGATACTATGACGAGCTCGGATATCGGTTTGCTTTCTAGTTGCTGCTTATTAATGCAGTTCACAGCCGACCACCTCTAACGACGACGTGACACAGGGAGAGACGGGCACGGACTCAGGGAGCTAGAGCAGGACAGCGTGGCCGGAACTCCCAGAGAGCAGAGAAGGTCTTTGTGCCGTCTTCACACAGCAGCTTCGGAGAAGGCAGCTGGCCCAAGAGACGTGAGCCCGCCCAACTGCAGTCGCAGCAGGCGAAAGAGCAGCGCTAGGAGGCGATGAACCCGGAATAGTGAGTGGACTCGGAGCTCAAGGAGAATTATCGCTATCTGGTGCATGTATCACTGCTGGTCTTACATCGACGTTATATCTAGAGTGCTTGAGTTGGCGACATTAAGAATCCTGGGTGCTGGAAGGGGGCCGGAGTAGGTCGGCGCGGACCTTCAGCTCTGCCGCCGATGTGCATGCATGGGCGACGACTATTGAGACGCTATTCACAAAGTGTCTTCGCCAACAGCACGCTTGAATCGGTGTTTGAACAATGTGTCTGTCGGTGCGTGCTTTGCATCTGCCGTTTTGCATTGGCAAGCTCGATCTTGACACGTGTGGATCGTTTTACTCGCCAATGTGCACCTCCGCAGCGACTACCTATTTAAGCTGCTCCTCATCGGGGACAGCGGTGTTGGAAAGTCCTGCCTGCTGCTGCGCTTCGCGGATGACACCTACACGGAGAGCTACATCTCCACAATTGGCGTCGACTTCGTGAGTCCTCTCTGTATGCATGTCTCCTCATAGCACGCTTTTTAAGCGCGCTTCAGAGGTTCTGCAACGTGTGCTCCATGACACCTAGCGCATCACTGCTTGGGAGCAAGCCAAGAAGGCCAAGCGAGCAAGAGCAGTGGACCACTCTTGGTCTATTGCTATTACATGCCGCTTTTCCTGGGGTGTTGGTGTAACGCGGCGCTGCTCGCTTTGCTCACAATGCACTGATGATGGCTACCGCTAAAGGCGCTCTTTGCTGTCGGTTTGCTTTAAGTCGCTGCAGACACACTGCTCTGCCTTCTCTGACCACTGCAAGCCCGCATCAGATGTGTTTGTCACGTCAGTAAAACAGCTGCTGCCTGCGAGGGACATACATCTTGGTCACATCAGTTCTGGTCCGCCGTGCTGTCAAAAAGGTCTTTACAAGTTTGCCGGCCGTTGAAGGCTCGTATCCATTGCGATGACAAAAGCGCTTTACAGCTGCCATCGACATGTCACAAAGCTTGAAGCGAAATCAGTGTGGTGTTTCGTGCTGACCGAAAGTGGCCTGTGCAACCTACGCTGCTTGCGCCACCAGAAAATCCGCACCATCGAGCTGGACTCGAAGACGATAAAATTACAGGTGAGGTGGAAGGCTTGGGTGCGTTGTTGACTCGACGTGCTCGCACGGGCGCTGGTGGCGGCTGATGAGCTGGTGAACTGTGCTGCCATCACAAGGCATGTACTGGCTTGGCCTTCATCATTCGCCTGCACATTCCATGTAGTTCGGAGGTGTTTTGTGCTTCCACACGCCATGTTCCTGTCGGCCGCATGAGTGCACCACACCATGTGATGCCGTGCACTCATCAGTACAACGTTTCGGTGCGCGATCTTCAGTGGTAGCTGCCTTGCACAGCTACGGTCTTTGCACTGTTGTCAAGCTCCCTGTGCGCATACCTGCTGAAGGACTCTGCCTTGTTGGCAGCCTGAGGTGTCTATTGGCATGCGGACATGAAACCTTCAGGAGGGTCAGGAGCAGGGATGGGTTGAGATAGGGTTAGGCGTAGGGTTAGCGCAACGAGCCCCTCGCAAGCATCGCGGCATTGCACAACCAGCGACAGCCGCAACGACCGCCGTCCCAGCGTCCGTGGCCGCCTATGCGCAGCCACGCTCTGCTACATTGTGTACGGTATTGGCGGTGCGCCAAACGGCTGCGCGTCGCACTGTTGAGCGCTGCCACTGCATGACCCGCGCACACGCAGCCCCCGTCTCACTGCATCACAGCATTTCGGATTTGGACTTGGGCGGTGCGCCATCGGGGGCGTTTCACACTCTGCTGACGGACCGCTTGGGGGGATCTGGGGGGGTCGCGTGCGCTGGAGCAGCAGTTACGACGTCGTGAGAGGCAGCTCGCAGCAGAAGAGGGCAGCAGCGCTCAGCAGAAGAGGGCAGCAGCGCTCAGGAAGGAGAGCAGCAGCGCTCAACAAGCAGTGCACCAGCGCTCAGCGCGCAGAAAAGAGCGGCAGCGCTCAGCAACAGACTGCGGCAGCGCTGATGAACAGCGGCAGTGGGCTCAACCTGTTTATTCCTGCTCGACTTCACACGCCGTGCGCGCAAGCCCCCCCCCCACTTCCCCCCCCCCCTCCCCCCGCCCGCCCCCCGTAGATCTGGGACACGGCGGGCCAGGAGCGGTTCCGCACCATCACGTCGAGCTACTACCGCGGCGCGCACGGCATCATTGTCGTGTACGACGTCACGGACCGCGATTCGTTCCAGAACGTCAAGCAGTGGCTGCACGAGATCGACCGCTACGCGTGCGAGAACGTCAACAAGCTGCTGGTCGGGAACAAGAGCGACCTGGAGGTGCGGGGGCGCGGCGCGCGAGTTGAAGTTGCAGTTGCCCGCGCCGCCGCGTACTTGCCGGTGTCTTGCTGGTCAGCATGGCAGGGCAGTCTGTGTTCTTAGAGGCAGGCGAACGTTGTGCGTGCTTCGTGCGAGTCTTGTGTGCACACTTCAGCAGGGGTTTACAGTTTGCGCATATTCAGGCGCAGGCTTGTGTGCATGTGCGTGCCTCGAGTAGACACGTCTGCCCCCCCCCTTCCCTCCCCCCCCCCATCACTCTTTGAAGCACGCCTCTGCATTGCGGAGTTTTGTTGAAGTGCTACATGCCACCACGAGTCATTCCTGATTCATGTGCCGTAGCGCGCTGCATGCATACATACCAACCCTGGCTGCGTAGCAGCCGCCCGCTTTGGGACTCTGCAGCGCAAATCCAAGACTGGGTCTGCACTGCGCAGCGCACGTCCTACAATCGCAGCGCTGTCATGCTGCGCTCAGGTCGGGGTTAAGATAACGCCTGACCCTAGCTTCAACCCTCAAACTTCAACGTCTCGATCACATGCGCTACGGGACCATCCCGCTCGCGCCATTGGCCGGCAGCGCTCAATTCGCCTTGCGGTGACTCTCCGCTGCTTGCCACTTTGCAGGCCAAGCGCGCGGTGACCACGGAGGAGGCGAAGGAGTTTGCGGACTCGCTGGGCATTGAGTTCCTGGAGACGTCCGCCAAGAACGCGACGAACGTCGACTCCGCGTTCATGACAATGTCCGCCGCCATCAAGGTGCGTGCATGCATACGCTCTGTGGAGTACATGTGGATTGCCTCGGGAGATCGTGCGGGGGGCGCCGCCATCGTGCCGTCTTTTGCATGGCGTGAAGCTTTGACGTGTGCGCGCGTGTCGGGCTGCGGCGCGCCTGCAGCGCACAGCCTCGCAATGCTGCTGTACCACGATGGAAACGACTACGGGCGCAACGCGCAACTGCAACGCGCTCTGGAGACGCGCATGCAGGTTGGCCGCCCGTAGCGGAGCGCTGGGTGACACGCGGCGTCGCTGGTTGTGCGCGTATTGTGTACACGTGCACAATGCGCAGTTGGTATGGTCATTTGCGCGCTCGCTTATCCGCATATCATTCGCTGAAACTGGGCTGCGATGGGGGCGTGGTACAGCCTGGCACACAACAGTGCGTGCTTGCAGAAATTGCGCAAGACTCGTCTGCGGTACCTGGAGCAGGGGGAAGCTCGCCATCACCGCCCGCAGTGGCACGCCACGGGTCCCATGCGCGCGGTGTCGCTTTCTCTCGTTAAACGCGATACAGCGACGCGGGCGCTGCGCAGCTCATTGCAACCGCATGGTTATGTTTGCGCATTGCACCTGACGCGCCTCTGCACGCTGCCTCTGCATGCGCCGCAAGCAGGGGCGTATGAAGACGCAGCCCACCGCAGGTGCCAAGGGCGGCACCAAGCTCACGCCCTCCGCACAAGTCTCAGGTGGCGCCACCAGCGGCGGCTGCTGCTGAGAGTGCTGCGGCGGCGGCGGCGCAGGCGCGCCGAGCGGCAGGAGCTGCAGGGGGGGGGGGGGGGGGGGGTGTACAAAGGAAGGGAGTTGGGGGGGCGGCCCCCTGCGGGAGCGTGCGGGCGGCGCCGCCGCTTATGTGTGGATGTCTAGGCTTCTCGCTGGGCGCCCTGAAGGGGGGCCGTTTTGGCTGCTCTGAAGCGGGTGTGGAGGGGGTGGGTGGGGGGGGGGGGGCAGTGCTGATTGCAGGGGGGGGGGGGGGGGGCTGGTTCAGCCGCAAGGTTTCCACTGCGTACTTGAAGTAATTGTCAAAAACACTTCTTCAGATAAGGTGCGCGTGCCATCCACCATGTGCCAGCCAGTGTTCACCGCTGCCTGTCATGCTATTCTGCCTGCCCAACTGTCCGCTCAGGGTCTGGGTACTAACTGCTGAAACAGCAGTATTTTTCACATTGCTGTGTAGGCAACACGTGGCGAAGCCATCTTGACCTCCAGCATTGTATTGGATATGTGACATGCAGTTTTACAAGAAGTTGCCGTGTCTCAGCCGCTGTCTCTTCAAAGCAGGCATGCCACAAATCATCCAACAGGACCTGGTGCTTTCACTTCACCTCCGCTAAACCTGCTTTAGTGTGGCAGTGGTGGTGTTGAAAAAAAGCAGACTTGAGGTTGTCATTTGATTGATCGGGCTATCCGACACTGCATGGAGGGACTATTCATGCTGCCGTCAACAGTGCTCAGGCGCAGTTTCTCCGCGCAACTTCAACTGGTAACACTGCCTTATAAATCTTTGTGATCAACAACCATGGATTCATCAGTCTGTTGAGGGCAAGTGGTCAGCTTTCCATTAGTGCGGTGGCAACACTGCAGCACTCAGTACTAGTAGCGTTTTGATGCACTAGTCGCCTAGCGCAGGGCTCATTCATAGGAGCATACAGCGCTCGGGGACCAATGGTCGATGGCATACACTGCTGCACCACAAGACATGCAAACGTTCATGTACGTGGGACTGACCGCATATGACGAGTGGGGAGTCTCTGATGTCAGCTTTTGAGTACAAAGGGGCGGGGAAGGCAGGAGGGCTGGACGGCCTACGCTATGAACACCTCTTGATGGCCGCTGGGCCTGGTGCACCAGTGAAAGCAGCCACCCGCCCCGTGAGCAGTGCCTCGCCAGGACTAGCTGGTGATTCAGAATCAGATGTGATGGAACCGGCATTCGCTCATCACCTGGCCAAGGTGTTCACGACGCTGCTTGTTGAGCCCGAACTGCTGCCGGAGCAATCGCAACGGCTTCTCCGCGCCGCGGCCCTCTCAGGCATAGGACAGAAGCGGCGTCCGATCGCCTGCTCCAGTGTCTGGCGCAGACTCCTCGGGTCCACAGCGGCACGGAGTGTCAAGGGCAAGATATCGGGGCTGCTGGCCTCCATGTCGCAGTTTGGCGTAGGATACCGGTCTGGCGTCGAGCATGTGGCAGCGCGCGCGCGCGTGTGGCACGAGCTGTATGGCACCACTATCCAACTGGACTGTGAGAACGCATTTAACAGTGTGGATCGCGCCGCCATTGTGCGGGGGCTTATGCTCTTCTGTCCGGAGCTGCTCCCGCACTTTGAGTCCGTATACTGTGGTGACACTGCCCCAGAGATGCGGGTGGAGGTGAACGGTGAAGCTCGCATTATCTGCTCCCACCTAGGGTGCCAGCAAGGGGACCCTCTAGGGCCGCTGTACTTTGCAGTGGCAGCGGCCTTCCTACTCTTCTACCCTGATGGAGTGAATGCGACGCCCGGCAGTATGCCGGCCTACGGCCACAGCACAGCGGAACCGCCAGCCCCGCACTGCGCTTTCCTGGATGACCTCAACGTGCTGCAAGCTGCCTACTTCGACGATGCAGCGGCCGCTGGGGTGGCAGAGGTAATCCGCCGGCTGGCGGCAGGGGGCCTACGCGTTCGACCAGACAAGTCGCTGGCCATCGCCATGCGCGGCACAGTGTTTGATGAAGCGGCCAGAGCACGCCTGCGCGCCCTTGACATACCGTTTGTGGACACCACCATGCCAGAATCCAGTCAGGGCTTTACGTCGGTCGGGGTACCGGTAGGGCACCCAGCCTATGTGCACGCTGCCATGAGCAAGCATCTTGTCGACGCAGGGACATGGCGATTGTCGTGGCAGCTAGCTGGAATGGCGCGGCATCACCTACAGGCAGCACAGTTCATTCTACGCAGGTCACTGACGAAGCGCATGGGCTTCTTAGCTCGGGTCGTTGACACGGCTTTGAGTGAGACATGGTTGCACGCGTTTGACGGGTTCTGTGCATGGACGCTCGAACGCATGCTGCATCTGCACGGCTGCTCTACCGCGGCAGCCATGAAGTCACACCTGCTGGCCGCCTGCACTGCTGGTGACAATGAGGAAGCCAGCAGTGGCAGCGTGCTGGTATTGCCGCGCTTGGGCCCGCCAGAACTCACGGACATCGCAGTGCCACTGCGGGCGTCACGGTTGCCGGAGCGACGAGGCGGTCTGGGCATGCCGCTTTTGGGGCTACTGGCACCAGCCGCATACACGGCCCAGGCATGCACAACACTGAGGCCGGCAATAATTCATGCCACTGTGGCAGCAGGGGCCCTGAGGCTCGGCACTGACGAACACGGCGCAGTCACCTGGTTCGCGCAGCACTCATGCGCAATACGCGAGGACCAGGGACTGCCGCCAATCATCGAGGCCGTGCGACGCTCTACGCGAGCGCTGACAGCTGATGGCGGCGAAAAATCACGCACAGCTGTGGCCGAGCAGCTCCCAGCATCGTTGCTACGGTGGGCAGATACGACGGCCGCAGCGTCGACGCTCCCCACTGCGGTGCAAGCGATCTACGCCGCAACAGCCGTCACGGAGACAGTGACCACTGAGCCAGCCCCACACACCCACGGCATTGTGCCTGGCGCCGAGGCGGCCGCTGCGGCGGCGACCGTACCTGGCCCTCAAGCCGCTGCCGCGGCTGCCCCTTCCACGCCCGCTAAAACACAAACTAGCGCGGAAGAAAGCAGCTGCAGCGGCGGGCAGGAGGACGACGACGACGACTGGGAGGCCTATGCTGATGAGATCTGCAGGAAGGTAGTGCCCCGCCGCCGGCGCGGTCACTTCACGCACGGACTACAAGCCGGCCTTTCAAATGTTCTTCGACGTCAATACGAGGATTGCCTGGTGGAGGACCTAGAGGCTGCCTCGGCTGGTGCCGTGGGCAAGCCGACGCAGGCTGCACCTATTGGTGACTCGCGCGACACCAGCCGCCGCCGCCAACAGGCTAGCGCACGGGTCCTGGCGCAGCTGCGCAGCCAGCGTGCGTCCGGGGCAATGGCGTGGATGAGCGTGCCACCCACTGCCAATGACCGCCCGGGTGCGGCGCCCATGTCCAGTATGGCAGCAGCCACGATGATTTTGATTGCGATCTTCATAGACGGGTGGGGCATACAGGGCGAGGTGTGCCCATGGCGGTGCAGTGATGTGAGCCCCACCTCCACGCATGCGATCAGCTGCCCCAGCCAGCACATACGGGGGCACAACGCGACACACACTGCCCAAAAGCGGTGCCTGCAGCGCATCTTGAGACAGCACCATGTCTCTATTGTCCGCAATGAGGACGCTAGCGTCTTCAAGGTACCGGGGTATCGGGCGGACACAGTCATTGACGCAGGGTGTCTGCACTTTAGCAGTGCATACCGTAACAAGGGAATAGTGCTAGACACAAGTGTGCGCGCGCCCACAGCGAGCTCGTACCTGACAGGCAAAACAAATGCCTCGAACACGGACGGCTATGCTGCTGGGGTGGGGGAGGACGCGAAGGTCAAGCACCACACCGGCACCTTGACGTCATCTTGGGCTTTTGTGCCATTCGTGCAGGAGTCGTACGGACGGCTGGGCAAGCAGACAAGCCTTTTTGTTAAGGAGTTGGCAATGCACTCAGCACTGTGCTCAGGGGGGGGGAAGGCAGATGTGTTACGCAAGGCCGGGTTAGCTAAGCGTCAGATCCTCATTGAGCTGAGCATATCGCTGGCGCGGGAGTTGGCGGAGCGCGTCATGGCGTACACACGTGGAGCGCGAATGCTGGGCTGTGTTGCGGCGCCGGTATCCAAGCTCCTAGGGCACAGCGCAGACTAGGCTGCTGCGTTGACGCAAGCTTTTCGATTGCATAGGCAACCCGGCCTCCCTTGGGCCTTTATAAATACAAGTCCATACGTACAATGGTTTCCGCCCCTCAAGCGATGTAATTAAAGCACAAGCGACCGCACATCCTCAGCTGTGCTGACACAACGATGGGCAATTGTAGCGCAACTTGGCATCTCTTTTTACGAATGCTGATGCTTGTAGCTACTATGTAACGTAGTCCAAAGCATGTGATCATCAATGTGTGTCATGATGCTGAAGTCCTGCAAGCATTGCAAATTTCACCTGACATGCTGTGATTGCTGATCAATCAATACCATGAGTCACAGGCCATTGTTGTCATCATCAGCGTCAAGGAACATCTAGCCCTGAATTTCTAGCATGTGCTCGCCGTTTCCACATGCCGACACAATGTATGCTGTACACCTGCTCGCAAGGCGTGGCACAGCTTGCAAAGCCCAGCAGTGGTGTTGTGCGACGATTTTACCAGTGTGGCAAAGCGGCTGTGAATCAGATACAGCATACATACATACTAGTGCACTGTGCAATCATTTTGCAATGTCAAAGCCCGTCTTTTCTTACCGCCACAGACCGCAGAAGTGCCACAGCAAGGGTGTGCATGCAGCATAGCAAGAGGGGCATTTGAATCTGGACAACGTGAATTGGCGCTCACTTGATGCCTCACATGAGCCCACAATGTATGCGACTTACTGTGACACTGATGACTCTGAATATGTACTTCGAAGTATGCATCGTATACACAGCAATCATCTGCAACACTCTGCGCTTTTCATTCACAAGCAGACAGGTAGAGAAGAGCAGGCAAACCACACGTATGTACATGGTGAACCCCTGGAGGTACAGACAAAATATCACCATTGTATGTCATATACGGGCTTCTTGTTGCATGCAGCCGGTCAGATGCGTCAAGGTCGCCTATGAGTGCGCAGGGCAACTGACCAGCCTCTCGGCAGTCATCAAGGTCCCTGGGCGTACCTGTATGTAGAGCGAATGCGACTCACTGGTGTGCGGACTTTGATGGAAGTGGCCCAATGGTCTGCTGTGATGACTCTATGTGCAGCCGTATGCACAGCAATCATCTGCAATACACTGCGCTTCAATGACAAGCAGACAGGAAGACAAGAGCGGGCAAATCATCATGATGCATGCATAAGTAGTACGAATAGTCACCATTGCATATGCAGTGCCATCACGCAACCTCTTGTTGTACGCAGCCTGTCATATGCGTCACTGTCGCCTACAACCATCACTAATAAGGGCTCTTGCGCAACCTCTTGGCGCGCATCACGGTCCCTGGCCGCACCTGTATGTGGAGTGAATGGACACCGCCTCCCCTCTCTTCCCGCGCCCCCAGCCAGGCCTCGGCGGCATGCGCCGCGGCGCCGCCGCAAACCTCGCGAGCAGCAGCTCCAGCTTGCCGTGCGTTTCCGGCAGCGCCATGAGCCGCTCGCAACCGTTCACGTCAAGGAACGTCAGCGCGCCCAGCTCGCAGATCGCGTCGGGCAGGCTGGCCAGCTGGCTGCAGCCATTGGCATGGAGCTGTTCCAGTGTCGTGAGCCCGCCGATGGCGTCCGGCAGGCTGATGAGCCCCTTGCACCGGCTGATGTGGAGCCGCAGCAGCGCTGACATGGTGCCGATCGTGTCCGGCAGGCTTGTGAGGCGTTGGCAAGCGCTGACGTCGAGCTCCGTCAACGACGCCAGACTCCCCACGGCGTCAGGCAGGCTGGTTAGCTGCTCGCAGTGGCTGATGTCGAGGGAGGTCAGCGCTGTGAGGCCGGCGATGCTGTCCGGCAGACGCGTCAGTGCTCCGCAGTTGCGCGCTTGAAGGCACTCGAGCGCCTGCAAGGTGTCGAACGCATCCGGCAGGTGCGCCAGTCGCGCGCAGCTGCCCAGATTGAGAGATGTCAGTGCCGTCAGCTGGCCAATGGTATCGGGCAGCCGCTGCAGTTGGTCGCACCCCTCCATGTCGAGCGCCGTCAAAGCCGCCAGCGCACCGATGCTGTCCGGCAGGCACGTCAGCGATCGGCAGTCGTGCAAGTCTACGCTGGTCAGCGCTGCAAGGCCCTGTAAATGTTCCGGCAGGCAGATGAGCTGTCCGCAGTCGCGCAGCGTGAGCGTCTGTAGCTTTGTGAGGCTGTTGAGGCTGTCCGGCAAGTGAGAGAGCTGCCCGCACCCGCGCAGGTTCAGCTCCGTGAGCGCTGCTGCCAGCTTGCCGCACAAGTCCGGCAGCTCCGTAAGCTGCGTGCAGGAGCTCAAGTTGAGCACAGTCAGCGCTGCGAGAGCGCTGATGCCGTCTGGCAGCAGAGTCAGCGATGTGCAGTCGCTCAAGTTGAGCTGCTCCAAGGCGTGCAATTGACCGAATGTGAGCGGGAGACTTGTGAGTACCTCGCACTCGCTGAGGTCAAGCGTGGTCAGCGCCGCCAGGTTGCCGATGGTATCTGACAGGCTGAAGATGAGGCTGGACAGGCTCAGGTCTAGCGTTGTGAGTGCTGCCAACAGGCCAAGACCGTGATGTTCCAGCAGTAGGTCGCACTTGATGCCAGATGTGACGAGCGTCTTCAGTCGCGCCAGGCTGCCAATGCTCTCCGGCAGGGACCTCAGGGATGAATTGCTTATGTCGAGCTCTGTCAGCGCTGCCAGATGACCGAAGCGGTCCGGCAGCGCCTCAAAGGCCGTGTAGCCCAGGTTGAGGCTCGTTAGCGCCGCGAGGTCGCACATGCTGTCCGGCAAGCTGGTGAGCCTGAAGCAACCGCTGATGTCGAGCACCGTGAGCGCTGCCAGATCGCCGATTGAATCCGGCAGGCTCTTGAGCGCACGGCAGGCGCACAAATTGAGCACCGTGAGCGCAGACAGGTTGCCGATGGTGCTTGGCAGACTTGTTAGCTCTGAAGCCCTGCTCAAGTCGAGGTCAGTGAGTGCTACAAACGCGCCGACGCTGTCCGGCAGCACCGCCATGTATTTATGTGCTGAGAGCGACTGGACCAGCATCAGCGCATTCGCTCGAAGGCCTGCATCTGTGTGTCGGTCCACTGACCGCAGCAGCCGCAGGTGATAAGTGGGATTGCTCGACGCCAGGCGCACTTCCTTGCAGTTGCGCGGTATGCGCTTGAGCGGCCCGCGGTAGTGCCGCAAGGTGATGACACCCACGTCTGCGTACATGTCCTCAAACGCGTCGGTGGCACCTCGCTGTCTTGCTGCAGGGCTGAGACTCAGCGCTAGAAGGGGGTCGATGTCGAAGGACCCGCTGAGCCGCAGCCGGACGACATGCTTGCTGAAGAACGCATGAGCAGCTGCTTCTGGCGGCCGCGGACCACGCAGTTTTATGTGCGCAGAGGGACGCACCTTGTGATGCAGTGCAGTGCACAGGTCCCAGGCACGCTTAGGAAGGTTGCGACCCTGCGCCAGCACGGTGAACACCTGGATGAGTGTGTCCATGCTCTGCTCTGCTGCCATGACGCGCTTATGCACCTCGGAGTCCAGCCGCATCGCTGAGTCAACAGCACCGCTCTTGCTCCCACCCACAGCCGCGGAAACGCAATCTGCTGCAGCGCTCCCGCCGCCATCCCGCAGCTCGTCGGCCTTGCCCTCAGATGCAGCCGGGCCACCCACGTGCTCCGATGCACCCTGAGGGTCCTCGCCGGCGCCGATGCTTTTATCTAGATAAGGGTGCTCGCGCAGCAAGCTGGTGTCAATGGCTACTCCGTCGCCTTGGTTCTGCTGTGTGACCTCGGCTTCCATTGCTTGCATATCTTCCGTGAGAACCTTGGCAGCGTCCTGGTCTGAGGCTGCCGCAGTGCGCTGCTGCTGGGATGGCAGTGATTTAATCGGTTCGCGCTAGCCGCGCTGGCCAGAGGAGGTTGGATCCGACTGCACCAAGGCTACTTTTTCCGCGTCTGCCCATACTTCAAGTCGTCATATTGAAGTTGTTCGAAGTGAGAACTCCTCATGTCACTCCTGGCTGGCAGCATCAAGCTCGTGAACTGGTGAAGGTGAACCTTGAAGTGTCTTTCACTCGAGAATGTGGCGCTGTCAGCAGCGTGCAGAAGTGTGCTGTACTCTTGAGGGGCTGCGATGCAATAAGCGACCTGTGGCGTAGTATTAGACCATAGCAACGATGTATATGTCCCACATCACTGGCAGTTGAGAAACTCCCAGGTACCTTGCGGAACAGTGCGCAATGGTCGAAGCGTGAACTTGCACATTGTATGCACGCTTGCGTAAGTTGTGCATTGGCTCAGAGAGCATTGATACTTACTGCGGCACCTTCATGCATGCAGACATTCATGTTGACATGACCAATGACATTCAATCAGTGGAGAGGCGCTGAAGTCGGCGTTTGAGTACCAAGCGACTGCACACCCTCGCTGTGCTGACACACAAGCCGGAAATGCAACACAACCACTGACTGGAGTACACGTGTACACCGCTGACATTGTACTGGGTTCAAAGCATTTGCATGGGCTCAGAAACATGCATGTGCTCATTAATAAACATGTGTGATCATTTTGAACCACAACCACATCTAGATATTGTGCATGGTACTGTTAGCTCACAAATTCTCACCTGAATTACTGCAATTGTTGATCAAGCAATTATTCCACAACATAAACGCCTGTCATCAGGCCTACAGATACAATATTCAATTCACAGCAGCTGCTCATGTTTGCCAGTCACGGGACACCTCAGCAACAAGAAGCCGCAGCTACATGCCAATGTGAAGTCTGCTTACACCTGCATGCATATTGCAGCACAGCACAACGCGCAGTGCTCGATATCGGAAGCGGTGCCGCAGGGCGATGCACCAGTGTGGCATCATAATAGCAGCTGTAACTTTGAGCAGTTACAGCATAACTGGTGCAATGGTTTGCAATGTTGAAGCTTGTCAACAACAGACCGTAGAATGCCCCTACAGATGCGCCACTTCAAGGGTGTGCACGCAAGGCTGGCAAGAAGAGCATACAAGCCTATTCAAAGGCACAACAGCATTCACACAATCACGCTGCTGAGCACAGGCATGCCGGGGGTTGATGCATCACATGAGTGCGCAATGTGCATGCGATTCACTGGTGTGCGGACTTTGATGGAAGTGGCCCAATGGTCTGCTGTGATGACTCTATGTGCAGCCGTATGCACAGCAATCATCTGCAATACACTGCGCTTCAATGACAAGCAGACAGGAAGACAAGAGCGGGCAAATCATCATGATGCATGCATAAGTAGTACGAATAGTCACCATTGCATATGCAGTGCCATCACGCAACCTCTTGTTGTACGCAGCCTGTCATATGCGTCACTGTCGCCTACAACCATCACTAATAAGGGCTCTTGCGCAACCTCTTGGCGCGCATCACGGTCCCTGGCCGCACCTGTATGTGGAGTGAATGGACACCGCCTCCCCTCTCTTCCCGCGCCCCCAGCCAGGCCTCGGCGGCATGCGCCGCGGCGCCGCCGCAAACCTCCTGAGGAGCAGCTCCAGCTTGCCGTGCGTTTCCGGCAGCGTCGTGAGCCGCTCGCAGCCGTGCAGGTCGAGGAACATCAGCGCGCCCAGGTCGCAGAACGAGTCCGGCAGGCGCGCGAGCTGGCTGCAGCCATTGGCATGGAGCTGTTCCAGTGTCGTGAGCCCGCCGATGGCGTCCGGCAGGCTGATGAGCCCCTTGCACCGGCTGATGTGGAGCCGCAGCAGCGCTGACATGGTGCCGATCGTGTCCGGCAGGCTTGTGAGGCGTTGGCAAGCGCTGACGTCGAGCTCCGTCAACGACGCCAGACTCCCCACGGCGTCAGGCAGGCTGGTCAGCTGCTCGCAGTGGCTGAGGTTGAGGTTGGTCAGCGCCGTCAGGCCGGCAATGCTGTCCGGCAGCTGCGTCAGTGCTCCGCAGTTGCGCGCTTGGAGGCATGTAAGCGCCTGCAGGGTGCCGATTGCATCCGGCAGGTGCGTGAGCAGCGCGCACCCGCTCACATTGAGAGACGTCAGCGCCGCCAGCTGCCCGATGGTATTGGGCAGCCGCTGCAGCTGCTCGCACCCCTCCATGTCGAGCGCCGTCAGAGCCGCCAGCGCGCCGATGCTGTCCGGCAGGCACGTCAGCGATCTGCAGTCGTGCAAGTCCACCCTAGTCACCGCTGCAAGGCCCTGCAAATGTTCCGGCAGGCAGATGAGCCGTCCGCAATCGCGCAGCATGAGCGACGGTAGCTTTGTGAGGCTGTTGAGGCTGTCCGGCAAGCGAGAGAGCCGCCCGCACCCGTGCAGGTTCAGCTCCGTGAGCGCTGCTGCCAGCTTGCCGCAGACGTCCGGCAGCCGCGCTAGCTGCGCAGGAGCTCAAGTTGAGCACTGACAATGCCGCCAGAGCGCTGATGTCGTCTGGCAGCAGAGCCAGAGTCGTGCAGCCGCTCAAGTTGAGCTGCTCCAAGGCGTGCAGTTGACCAAATGTGACCGGGAGACTTGTGAGTGCCTCGCTCTCGCTGAGGTCCAGCGTTGTCAGCGCCGCCAGGTCGCCGATGGTGTCTGGCAGGCTGGCACAGGATAGTTGGCGCAACGTAAGCGTCTGCAGTGCTACCAAGCCACCGATGCAGTCTGGCACGCTGCTGAGGTTGGAGCGGCTCAAATCTAGCGTCGTGAGCGCTGCCAACTCGCCAAACCGCTCCGGCAGTCGGTCGCACCATATTCCAAATGCGACGAGCGTCTTCAGTCGTGCCAGGCTGCCAATGCTCTCAGGCAGGGCCCTCAGGAATGAATCACGTATGTCGAGCTCTGTTAGTGCTGCCAGATCACCAAAGCGATCCGGTAAAGCCCTGAAGTACGTGCCGCCCAAGTCGAGCCTCGTCAGCGCCGCCAGGTCACAGATGCGGTCCGGCAGGCTGGTGAGATCAGCACAGTTCCAGAGGTTGAGAACCGTGAGCACAGCCAGATCGCCGATCGAATCCGGCAGGCTCTTGAGCTGCCTGCACTCGCTCAAGTTGAGCACAGTGAGTGCGGACAGGCTGCCGATGGTGCTCGGCAGACTTGTCAGCTCTGAGAGGCTGTTCACGTTCAGGTGGGTGAGTGCTGGCAAGGCGCCGATGCTGTCCGGCAGCGCCGTCATGTCACCGTCTACTGAGAGCGACTGGACCAGCATGAGCGCGTCCGCTTGGATGCCCGCACCTGCGCGGCGGAGCACTGACCGCAGCAGCGGCAGGTCATGACTGGGATCGCTGGCCTCCAGGCGCACTTCCTTGCAGTTGCGTGGAATGCGGTTTAGCGGCCCACGGTAACAGTACAAGGTGATGACACCACCGTCTGTGTACATGTCTTCGAAGGCATCGGTGGCGCCTCTCTGTGGTGCTGCAGGGCTGAGACTCAGCGCTAGAAGGGGGTCGATGTCAACGGTCCCGCTGAGCTCCAGCCGCACAATATGTTTCCTGAAGAACACACAAGCAGCTGCTGCCGGCGGCCAGGGTCCCCGCAGTTTGAGGCGTGCAAACGGACGCACCTTGAGATGCAGGGATTTGCACAGGCCCCCCAGGCACGTTTAGAAAGTGTGCGACCCTGCGCCAGCACGGTGAACACCTGGATGAGTGTGTCCAAGCTCTGCTCTGCTGTCCTGGCGCGCTTCTGCACCTCTGGCACCAGCCGCATTGCTGAGTCAGCAGCACCGCCCTCGCTCCCACCCGCAGCTGCGGAAGCGCAACCTGCGACAGCGCTCCCGCCGCCAGCCAGCAGCTCATTCGCCTTGCCTTCGCCTGCACCCGGGCCAGCCACGGGCTCCAGCGTCCCCGATGCGCCCTGAGTGCCCTCGCCGGCGCTGATGCTTTCCTCTAGATTCTGGTGCTCGTGCGGCAAGTTGTTGTCAATGGCTACCCGGTCGCCTCGGTTGTGCTGTGTGACTTGCTGTGTGACCTCGGCTTTCATTGCTTGCATATCTTCTGTGGGAGCCTTGGCAGCGTCCTGGTCTAAGGTTGCCGCAGTGCGCTGCTGCTGGGATGGCAACGAGATCAGTTCGCGCCAGAGCTGGCCAGAGACAGGATGACACCAGGCACTTCAAGTCATACTTGAGGTTCTACTCCAGAGACGTCTGCAAATCCGCTTGTGTCTGGCAACAGACACCTTTGCGAACGGCGACGGTCATGCTTCATTGTGGGCCGCCGACACGAGGTGCGGTGGTCTCGCCCGCCGCATCGCCACCCACGGATCCCGAGACTCGTAGGCGCGTGGACGGTGACGTGACCAGGAAAAATTAGGAGACTGTTAGGCATTGGTGCTTCCGGCCGCTGCGTCGTCTGCCGTGGCATGCTGCTGCTGAAGCGCTATGCGCTGCCAATAGCAGCTTACACAACTGTTATTGAAATGTGCACTTCGACCTTTGCTGAAGTGAGTTCCCTCACGTGCTGCCGCAATACGCAGATGCACATTTGTGAACACTGACGGCGACTGTCAGACGTGATGGGCTTGCAATAGAGACGATGCCCGTGAAGCTTGTTCATTATGCCCAGCACCTGTTGCGAGTCACTCGATAGGTACTCAGACACTGTGGTGGCATCAGCGATGAGCCCTTGCCACCGGTGGATCCAGTGGCCTTCCACGTTCAACATATATGCGCCCTTCCGATCACAGTTCCCAGTCCGTGTGAAACATTTAGACTTTGACAATCACATGGCTGCTTCTTTGTGCCGCTACACGCTTCGGAAGTCATCACAAGTGGAACATGGAAGGCGTGCAAGCCCGCGGGCGCGCATGCGTGAGCAAGCACGACGCAGGACGCCACTCACCGTGTCGCTGGGCACAGGCCGCAAAACGCCATACATCAGCTGAACATACACGCGACGGTCCATGCTGCAGGTGCTGTCAGTGACTTGGAGGTCCCCGCAGTGCAGACTTGGAGGTCCCTGCGGCGCATGTACAGCATTCATGAGCACAACATCAAGTTGGCGTCGATATGCAGCACTGCGCACTGGCTGCAGCAGATATCAGAACTAATTATAAGTCAAGCAGGCACACCACCATGATTAGTCATGTGCCAATGATCACCATTGCACGGTCATCAATCACAGGAGTGCAAGCAGCCAGACATCAATTTCGCCAAGGGCTGCCTGTCGTGGTCCCTGGCCGTTCATGGATTTGAAGTGAATGGCCACTGTGCAAGTGGTCACTGTGGATGTGAGGTGAACGGCCACTGCCTTCTGGTCCTCTCCCTGTACAAGTGTGAGCCTGTACCCCGGCCCGCTCGCAGCCACACGTTGTGGACCCGCCGCACACCTCCTCAGCAGCAGCGGCTGCAGCTTGTCATTCATGTCTAGCTTTGTCAGGAGCCGCTCGCACCCGTAGCTTATGTCAGCAGACGTCAGTGCCGCCAGCTGGCCAGCGGCATCGGGCAGCCGCTGCAGCTGCTGGCACTGGCGCATATCTAGCGTCGTTAGCGCCGCCAGCGCACCCATGCCTTCCGGTACGCGCATGAGGTTTGAACAGCTGCCTAAAGGCCAGTCGCATCAGCGCTGCTAGGCACTGCAAGTGTTTTGGCAGGCAAATGAGCTGTGCGCAGCTGCACATCCCGAGCCACCTGTGGTGCCTGAGACAGTTGGCAGTGTCCGGAAGGTGCGAGGACCGTTTGCAGAGGCATGAATGTAGCTGGTCATGTGCTGCTGCCAGTTTGTCATTCACACTTGGCAGACCTGTCAGCTGCGCGCAGGAGCTCAAGTCGCGCACCTTTAGCGCTGCCAGCGCACGGATGCTGTCTGGCAGGCAGGCAAGTGTCGTGCATTCACTCAAGTCGAGCTGCTTCAGGGCCTGAGGCCTGTGAGCCGCGTGCAGTTGCTCAGGTCGAGCGTCGTCAGCGGCGCTAAACCGCCGTTGGCGTCTGGCAGCATGATGAAATCAGCTTGGTGATGGCGTGCTTGCAACGCTGTAAATGCTTGGAACTCGGATAACCACGCCACACATGGTTTGAGTTGCAGAATCGCGTCACCTGGTCATTGCAATGCAGCATGCACAGCTGGTGGAAAGCTGCAGAAAGCAAGTGACAGAGCATTGTGTACACCAGCACATGCACATCACCGCAGTGAGCTTCAATCCGTCTGCTTCGACAGCGTGCGAGTGCACATCGCAACTGGCAAGGAGGCACAAAAGCCAGGTGCAGAGCCCTGGTGAAGGCATTAGACACAATCATAGCTCGAAGTATGCGTGTTATTTACATGACGCTATTGCGCGCGGGTGTGCTGGTCATATGCCAGCTGGACGCTCTCCGTCAGCTCGACAATATCCCCCACCAGCCGCCGCCCCGCGCGCCTGCACTCGGCCTCAACGGCGTCCACCTCGTCGTCCATGGCCTCGAAGTCCTGCAGCAGTATCGACAGCTTCAGCTCCTGTATGAGCCGCAGCATCGTCTCCCCCGCCGTGACCAGCGCTGTGGAGGCGGTGTCGATCTGCAGCCCCTCGTGCGTCATGTGCTGAGCGTCGCTGATCTTGCTGAGGCGGATCAGGGCGCCGAAGTTCTCCACCAGGCTGCGCGCGTTGCGGTCGCAGGCGCGCCTGAAGTCGTGCGCCCTGCCGCTCACTGGAGGTGCAGGTGCTGTTGCTTGAGGTTGTAGTTGTTGATGTTGGTGTTGCTGTGTTTGCTGCAGTCGCTGCTGCGCCTGCAGGTTGCCGCCTAACGCTGCAGCTGCCGGGTTGATCATAAGGCTCCGTCAACAGACCGCCAGTTGTTGCTGTACCGGCACTGACTTCGAGCTAGAATCAGACCTCGCTGCAGGCTCGCTGGTGCGCCCTGTGTGTGTGTACAGGCGGTCTGGAAGGCCTGCGGGCTTTTCAACAGCAGGTCTTCTTGCGCCTCAGCCGCTCAAGCTAGAAAGTTGAACCTGCTAGATGGGTGTACAATCCTCGGGTATTTTTCCCTTCCAAACTTCAAACGTGAACTTTGTAACGCAAAAACGGTGCCGGGTGTGTGTGTGTGCTTCTGACTAGAAGTCGCATAGTCCTGCTGGTTATGCTACAGTGACCTTCTCAAGCACGCCGACAGCTGCTGCTGTCTGTCTGGCAGCTCACTTGTGAAAGCAAGAGGACGGTACATGCGAGCAGGGCTCACAAATGGCAGCAGCCAAAGGCACCTCTGCCGCGTTGCGGTCACCAACTGCGGCGACTAATGCCAGTACCAGGAGCCACATAAGGAAGGCCGCTACCAGCAGAGGGATGCCACCCACCGCAGCGGGTACAAAAAGGCCTACACTGCTGGACTTGGAGGCAGAACAGCTCAAGAACTGGCTCAAGGAGCAGCAGTGGTGAGACCATTCAAGACATGCTTGAATACTGGTGCCATCATGGCTTCGCGTTGCAGGCACCTGCCGCAAGGCGCAGCTGACTTAGCACAGGCACTGCCTTCGTAGCCTCTCACGGCAGCATGCGCGTCAAAGCGCTTGCAGAAGTCACGTTCTAGGTCACGGTGTGCTGCATCGCAGACAGCAAAAATGCTGCAGTTTGGCAAACACCTTCGACGGCTAACCGACCTCACTCTCAGGGCACAATGCTGCACCAGGCCTGCAGCACCACTGCACTGCCTGCATGCAGCCAGGTCCAAGTGCTGCTGCTGCTTGCGACGCACAGCACACATTTTGCAGCCGACTCAGAAGTTTTGCCGCTCGGCAAGGGTGGCGACCTCCATCTGCATGCATGCGGAGCCTGGCGCCCAGCTGCATTGATCCACGCACGCGTACCTTGTGCAGTCTGGACATCGCTCTCCCTGTGTGTTGTCAGCCCCTGTTGCTGCCAACATGCATCAGCTGCAGACGTCCCGCTGTTTCAGTCATGGTGGATTACTGATTACAACCCCAAGGCGCTGTAGCGCGGCGCTCAGCCACACCCATCGTGGCCTTGTCAAATGCACACGGCTCCAAGGCCTACAGACTGTGTAGGCGTTGACCTGCACTGCACCAGCTCACGCACTTGACTACCACAGTCGCAGCGCATCCTGTCACAACATGTGCACTAAGTAGAGCCAGAAAACCAGGAATTTGACATGACCTCACGCGTCTCAACACGGTTTTCAGCGCCACCGCCACTGTCGCTGTAGCCTCATCCCAGACCACCCTACCCCTCCTAGCCCCTCCCCCCTAACAGCCTGCCCCACCACTGGCCTCGTGTCGCCCGAGCATGAGCAATCACCCACACCGCGACTCGTCCCCCCGCGTGCGCGTGACCGCAGGACCGACGACCACGGCCTCGACGCCCTCGCGCGCCGCTACACCATCCGCGGCGCCGTCAGCCCGCCGCGCGCGCGCGCGCTGCACGGCGTGCCGCGCCCCAGCGACCTGCGCGTCCGCGGCTCCGCGCTCGACGAGCCCGCCGCGCAGCGCGACGGCCGCGTGAGCCTGCGCGCGGCGCTCAGCGCGCACTCGACGCTGCTGCGCCCCCCCGAAGAGTGTGTCGATGCGGAGGCGCACGACGGCGCCGTCGCGGCGCTCGCGCGCAGCCGCTACGGCGGCGGCGGCGGCGGCGCGGCGGAGGGCGTGTGCGCCAAGATCCTGGCGGCGGCGGAGCTGCGCGCCATGGACTCGGCGGCGCTGCGGCGCGCACTGCTGCCGCCGAAGCGCGCCGCGCGGCGCGGCGGCGGCGCAGGCGACGCCGCTGACGCGATCGGCGACGACGGCAGCGATGCTTCTGCGGCGGAGGGGGAGCGAGTGTACGTGCGGCCGGCGGCGCACGTCTTCAACGCGCTCGCGCGCGATCTGCGCCTGCGCCTGAGCGCTGACGAGCGCGCCGCGCTCATCGACGCGTACGGCGTGCTCATCAGCGACGGCGGGGACGATGATGATGCTCCGCATGAAGACATCGATGTCGACGCGCTGCTGCAGGGCTGCGGCCTGCGCCAGCGGCGCGCCGCCAGCGGCGGCAGCGGCGGACTGGAGGCGCGCAGCGCGTGGGGCCTGCGCTCGCCGCGCCCGGCCTTGGGCGGCGCCGCAGCAGCTGCACGAGCGCCGCAGTCCCCGACCTGGAGGTCTGCTTCGCCGCGCCGCCGCGCCGCAGCCTCCCCCGGCGTGTACGCTGCTGAGCGCGGTGGCGGCGGCGGTGGCGCTGCGCAGCGGTCGCCCGGCAGCGCTGCACGGCAGCGCTCTGCCGCATCACCTGAACACTGCAGCTGGGACCGTCGTAGCAGCGCAGCGTCGCAGTCTCCGAGGCAGTCACCGCACGTGCGACGCGCGGCGCCGTTTCATGTGACGGGCGCCTGTGGCAGCAGCAGCAGCGCTCGGCAAGCTGCGGCGCGGCGCATCCAGGCCGCCGAGCGCGGACGCCGCTCACGCGCACGGGCGCGAGCGCTGCGCGGCAGCACCGCGCCCGCTGCCGATGTCGACTGCAGAACGGCTCAGCAGCTGCAGACACGCGCAGCATCGCCGCGTCACGATGGCCGTAGCGGCAGTGTCGACGGTGATGACAGGGGCAGCGCAGGCGGTGCTGCGACTGGCGGCAGCGGCAGAAACAGCGGAGGCGGTGGCGGCGGCGGGAGCGGCGGCGGCGACGGCGGCAGTCACGGCGAGGAGGACGTCGCGCCGCTGCTGGAGGAGAATGCGCGGCTGCGCGCAGAGCTCGCGCAGTTCAATCTGGGCTTCTTTGAAGAGGTGAGCCGCAGCAATTTTGCGTGACGCGGCGTCAGTCTTGTCATGCGATGGAGCGCGAGATGGGGCATTTGGGCACGCAATCGCTCTGCATTGCGGTGTGCTGTGTGCAGTGGCGCACGGGCACCACGCATGAGCAGTTTGCGCTGCGCGTCTCGGCTGCAGAGCTCGCCAGCCTATCATCTGTTCTGCGGCGGCGGCTCGGTCTGTTTCCATTGGCTCAGAAAGCATCTCTGGAGGGTGCGGTCCGTTGCCACCAACCACACAGTTGCCTTCGGAGCACAGCCATCATTAGTGTCATTTCCACAGTGTCGAACTTGATGTTTCTTGCCCATCTTAATGCACTGGCGTGGCCGTGCTGCCGGCTGTGCGCGCCCTCAGGTCGAGGACCTCAAATTCGAGTACGCGCGGCTGCGCGCCGCTGCTGCCTTCTCCGCCGTCGGCGACGCCGGCACCGCCGATGCAACGCCGCCCAGCGCGCTGCGCGGCGGCAGTGCCAGCGGCGGCGCAGCAGCAGCGGCAGCGCAGCACGAGCGCAGGCTCGCCTGGGAAGTCGCTAATGGCGGCGCTGAGGCGCTGGACGCGCTGAAAGAGTGGATAGAGTACTTTGAAGAAGAGGAGCCTGGCGGTGGCGGCGGCGGCGGCAGCGGCGGCGCAGCAGCAGCAGCGCCGAGCGGATTCCTGACTGGCGCGCAGCTGCGGATGGCGCTAACGGGCGCGGGGTACCAGCTCGATGATGATGAGATCGAGGTGAGCATGCCAGTGGCGCATTGGCATTGCTGAGATTATGAGGAGAGTAGGGGCGAGTACTTGTTCTCACAGGTGAACGAGTGTTGAAGGTGTCGAGCGCAGCGCTGGCTTGATGGTGGCCTAGCTCCAGCGGCGCACCGCAGCACTGCCGCGCGTCGCAAGTGTGTCTGCCCTCTGCAGCCACCGCACCACGCAGTGAACACGCTTCAATTTGATGTTTTGCTTTGCAGACTTTGCGCACGCACGCCTGGGCACAGATGCCTGCGCGGCCCTTTACAAGATCTCCGGGAGCATCCGCGTCGCTGCCGCGCCCTGCGCTGTCCAACGCGTAGCAGGCACTCACAAACACCTTCAACATGAACATAAGCCTCAACATGCATGACCCCGAATGCGTCCCCGAATCCGCAGGCACTGCGCGCAGGGCTGGGCATGGACGCCGCCGGCCGCACGGACGGGCGCGAGCTGCTGCAAATGGCACATGACATGGCCGCGGCGCAGGGCTGGCGCGCCGACACCGCCGCGTCCGCCGCGCTGCTGGCATCGCTCGGCACCACGCAGCCGTCAGCAGCGGCGGCGGCGGCGGCTGCGCAGTCGTCTCCGTCGCGCACCTTGTCGGCGGCGGCGGCGCGGCAGCAGCAGGCTGCGTCGCCCTTGCGGCGCTCTGCGTACCTGTCAGGCACGGCCTTCTTCGACACGTCGTTGTCGCCGCAGCGGCGGCCGCCGCCGTCGCCGGAGGCGCGCTCGCCGCCGCCGCCGCCGCCGTCGTGCCGCGAAGTGCTACGGGACGCCGCGGCGCGCCTGCTGCGTGCGGACGCGAGCGACACCGCGGCGCGCATCGTGACAGCCTTCCGGCGCGGCGGCGACGGCGGCAGCGGCAGCGGCGGCAGCAGCGGCGGCGGCGGCAGCGGCGGCGTGCTCACGCCGCGCGAGGTAGCGCTGGCGCTGGACGAGCTCGGAGTCGCGCTGCGGCCGGCGCAGCTGATGCAGCTGGCGCGCGCCCACCGCGTCAGCATCGGCGGCAGCAGCGGCGGCGGCGGCAGCAGCAGCGGCGGCGGCGGCGGCAGAAATGGCACGGGAGAGCGGAGAGACGTGCTGCTGGTGGACGGCGAACGGCTCGCGCGTGCGCTGATAGCGGCCGTGCGGGACAGCCGCGAGAGCGTGCTGAGCGCTGACTGGGGAGGCGGAACCGCGCCTCGGAGTCCCACGTGGTGAGTGCGAGGCTGCTGCACTTGCGCAGCTGTTTTTCTTAGTGTGCCTTGGAGCAGTAGGTGTGCTGCGACGTTCCAACATGGACATGTCATCAGTGCTGCCAGCAGCATGAATGCGGTCACAAGGGCGGTTTGATTGGTCACGTGTCAAAGTTACCCCGGTGCACTTTTTCTGGGAGGTGGATATGTGGTCTGAGAAGCGTGGGGCACGTGCCAACGAAAAGAGCGAAGCATAGTGCACCCCTGTCCTGCTGCCGCAATCGGCGCACAGCGGGCTGGACCACCAGGGCCCAACATGGCACGCCTGCAGTGACCCCAGAGCCAACATCGCTTGCCCCTGACACGTCCTCCGCTATCCCTGCCTGCGGCGCTGCAGGCAAGACCCCATGGCAGACCTGCAGGAGCGCGTGACGCGCACGCACCGGCGCCAGCCCGCCGCCACCGCCGCGGCGTGGCTCGACGCCCTGCGCGCCGCGCTGCGCGACGCCGCCGACGCCGCCGGCGGCGCGGTGCCGCCGCGAGCGCTGCTGCGCACGCTGCGGCAGCACGGCGCCGACCTGGATGCTGCCACATCCAAGGCGCTCCTGTCGCGGCTGGGAGCGCGCGACGTGCCTGCGGCGGATGCGCTGGCGCTGCTGCCGCGCGCGCCACCGCCGCCGCCGCAGCGGCGCCGCTCCGCCGCCGGCACTGCACGAGGTTACGATGCGCACGAGTTCGGTGCGGCGCGGACAGCGCCTCACGCCGCGCCTTCATGGCGCGGCACGAAAGCGAGCTCCACCAGCCCCCGCGCCGCCGCTGCCGCCGTCGCTGCTGCAGCCCCCTTTGCGGGGCACCGCACGGAGTCGTACGCGCCGCCGCGCCGCCGCAGCGACGTCTCTGGCAGCCGCGCGCAGCCACGCGGCGGCGATGAGCAACGGACACACGAGGGGCGTCACGGCGCCGCCCTGCGGCTGCGCATCGCGCTGCGCTCCGCCGGCCTCACTGTGGACCACGTGCGCGCGCACCTGCGCGGCGGCGGCGGCGGCGGCAGCGCCAGCGATGCCAGGCGCGGCGCTGGCGACAGTGGCCGAGGCCGCAGCGGCAGCGGCAGCGGCAGCCATGCTGCGGGCGACGTGTGCCCGGTGACGGCAACGCGGCTGCTCGCGGTGCTGCGGCAGCTGGGCATCGACGCCGCGGCGGTGGCGGGCGTCCGTCACGTCCTCACGCCGCCTGGCGGCGGCAGCGGCGGCGCCGGCGGCAGCGCAGCGGCCGACTGCAGCGGCATCTTGGCACTGGCGGCCGGCGAGGAGGGGGGCGCTGAGGGGGGCGATGGCGGCAGCAGCAGCGACGGCGGCGGCAGCGGCAGCGCGGAGGGATCGTTATTGGGGAAATTCGGCGACGCGCTGGAGGTGCTGCTGGCGCGGCCGGCGGCGCGCAGCGTGCGGGCGCTGTTCGACGAATGCGATTCGCACGGCGAGGGCTGGCTGGATGCCGCCTGCTTCCAGGCCTTTGTCTCTGAGCTGGAGGTGAGAGAAGAGGACAGCTGCGGCAACGCTCAGGCGGGCGTCCTGCCGCTGCTGCTGCCGGTGCCGCTGCCGTCGCAGCGGCGGCGCGACGCGCGCGGCGCAAGTGATTCTTGGCTTGTCGCTGTGCTACTGCCGTGTGCGGGCGGAGGAAGGCGTGTGTGCGGCACGTATGGGGGTATGCAAGTATGGGCCATACAGCTGCCGGGCGAAGCGCACACGCGTCGTGAGTGCCAGCATACTGAAATTGTTGTGCTGCGGAGAAGCGCTGCTGGCAAGTGGCGCCGCAGCCGCTGACCACAACCCCCAAACCTGCGGGCAACTGCGCCGCGACAACTCCGACTGAAGCTGAAGTACTTGAAATTCTATCATTTGAGCTCAAACTACTGCTTCCGCCGTGTATCGCCGGCCGTGCAGGGACTGCGCGACCTCCCGGCGGCAAGCGTGAAGGCCATGATGCGCGCGCTGCGCGGCGGCGCTGCGGGCCCCATCAAGTTCAGCGACATTGCGAAGTACTGGGAGGCGCGCGCTGCTGCATGGCCTGAGCGACTGCCGGAGGTGAGGTGTATACTGATTGACGGGGGTATAGAGGGTATGGCGGAGGGGGGGAAGGTGGGGGGGAGGGGGAGGGGGGGGGGGGGGGGGGGGCACGCTTCATTGTAGATGCCAATGTGAGCTTTCTGTATGGATGGTGTCCTTGCGGATAGACTGGGCGGTTTCGCAGCTGCAAGCGGAGTATGATGATGCCTTGTGCACAGCTAGTGCCATTGTATGATGTATGCATGTATCTTATGCAATACAAGCGCCTGCACCAATCGCGGGTGCAAGCTGCAGCTGTCCCATGTACGTTGAAATCCTTCTGACAAGTAACAGTGTGTACAGATTTGTCTGACTGAACAATATCATGTGTTGCAGCTGTGCATCATGGTACTCTTGGTAATATCGTTGTGGAAGGCATGCTGGGCGGCACTCCTGCGGCACTGCCAGGCTACAAGACCACGGAAGGCCATCAAGAATATTTCTCATATGCAAGTTACCAATACACCCCAATGCTCCTATTGCAGCGTGAGCGTAAGAGCATCAATGATGATGCCAAACAGAGGACATGTGGTGTTTGCGACCATGTGCGGGTCGCACGGTGTTTGTGTCAGCCATGTCGCCGCCGAAGCGTGCTTGTGCATACTCGGCAGCCGCCGACTGTTCCCTTCCGTCCCAGCACAACCGCCCACAGTCGACGATCAAACGTGATTGACAGAGGCAACGCCACCCTACCACTTGCTGAGCCACGGATCTCCGTGCCGCACGGCGCGCATGCCCATTCTCTTGCACACCACCGGCCCCCCCTCCCTCCCCCTCCCTTCCGCGTCCCACCCCCCAGGCCGCCGCCGCGCTGCGCCGCGCCGCGGCGACGCACCGCGCCGGCCGCGCCGCCGCCTGCGAGGACCTACGGCGCCGCCTCGAGATCGCCGACCTCGGCCTGTCGCGCCGCGTCACGTGCGGAGCGCTGACGCGCTGCCTCGCCGCCACGCGCCTCGCGCTGCCGGACGCCGCCGCCGCGGCTCTGTGCCGCGCGCTCGCGCCGCTCGACGGCGGCGGCGGCGGCACGGTCATGTATGCGCCGCTGCTGGCGGTGGCGGAGGCGCCGCCGCCGCAGCCGCAGCAGCAGCAGCAACAGCAGCAGCGCGGCTCACCGTCGCATCCGCGGCGACAGCAGGCGGCGGAATGTGGAGCGCTGCCGCCGGCGCTTGCGCGCGCATTCCGGCGCGCCGTGTGGCGACTCGTCGACAGTGAGGGCGACGGCGCGGCGGCGCGCGACCGCGCGGCGCTACGGCGCTGCTTTGCGGGCCTGCTGGACGCGGATGGCGACGGCGCTGCGACGGCGGAGGACCTGCTGCTGGCGCTGCCTGAGGTCGAGGCGGACGAAGCGGAGGTGCTGGTGGCGGCGCTCGACGGCAGTGGCGGCGGCGTGGACTTCGACTTTGAGGACCTCGCGGCGTTCATGCTGGGCTTTGATGACGCCGCAGCGGGCAGCCCATCTCATGGTCGCAGCGTCGGAGACCGTGCAACGAGCGCTGGACAGCAGCGTCTGCAAACGGCAGCAGCATCGCATTGCGCGCCCTCCACGTCCACCAATGAGGACAGGAGCGGCGGTGTGGCACTGGAGGCGGTGGCGGGGGCGGCGCGGCGGCGGCTGCGCGCCGCGCTGATCACCGCGCAGGGGTCGGAGGCGGCAGCACGCGCTGCGGCGCAGGCGGCGCTGACGCAACGCGGCCGCGCGGCAGCGCTCACGCGCGCGCAGGCGCGCCGCGCGCTGGCGGAGCTCAGCGCCGGCGGCGTCGGCACCAGAGAGGCAGACGCGCTGTGCGCATGCTCCGGCGCTGCCGCCGGCGGCGGTTCGGAGGTCCGTGGGGGCGATCTCGTCGGTTTCTTATTTGCATGTGCTGCGACAGCGAGTGCTGCCGAGGAGGCGCCCACGCGCGCAGCGGGCGCACGCAGCGGTGCCACCGGAGGCAGCGTCGCGGCGGCGCGGGCGCGCGATGGCGCTGGGCGCAGCTCTCGCCGTGGCAGCAGCGCGAGGAGAGGGAGCGCTGCGCAGGCCCCAGCAAAGCACCGCGGTGCGGCGGCGGCAGCAGCTGCGCCAGCTGCGGCAGCGACGCATGCCGGTGCAGCCACAGAAGGCAGCGGCTCAGCATTTGAGGCCGCACTGCTGCAGGCGCTGGCGGAGCAGGCGGGTGCGGCGGAGCGGCTGCGGCGCGGCATCCTGCGTGCGTGCTACGACGGCGGCCGCGTCGGCAGCGGCGGCGGCGGCATGGAGCTGGCGCCGCGCGCGCTGCGCGACATGACTGCTGACGTTGGCCTCGACCTGAGCACTGCGCAGATTGCCTTTCTCGTGCGGCGCTGCGGCGTCGCCAGCGGCGGCGGCGGAGGTGGCGGCGGCAGTGGCAGCGGCAACGGCAGCGGCGGTGGGGCGGTGGATGCGGCCGTGCTGCTACGTTTTCTCGCGTCCGCAGTCGGCAGCAGCGCAGCAGCGCTCAAGGGCCAGCGCGCTTTTGGTGGCAATCACGCTTCAGCCATCAGGGAGGGCATCCAGGGTGTGACGGCGGCGCTGCGGCGGAATGCCGCGCATGCACCGCGGGCTGCGCAGCAGTAGCCTCTGGCGCATAATGTACCATTGTACAAACAGCAACGTCCTGTTCCCGCTGGCGATGTGCTGGATGATCACATGCTGCTTCGAGTTGTCACGTGCATGCGATGAACTGGTTTCTTTGAAGGACGCATGCCACCGTGACAACTCCGAGTCGTTGCTGAAAATGCAGAGCGGGCAGAGCACCAGGCAACACAGCAAAGGTCCTCAAGAAGTGCTGCACAGAGACTCTGTCAGAGATGCTTAGGCTCATCAGTCGCAAATCCAGTAAACCTTGTCTCATGCTGCTCCGAGGCACATCAGAAGCAGGGTTAGGGGTGCACTGTTAACGGGATTGTGGCTTCCAGTTTGTAGCCCTGACCGATCCTCCAGGGTCATTCAACTGGGTCTGGGTCCTTCGACCCAGGACTCCGGCAGCGCAGCTGCCTTTCTGCTACTTTGAACAGTGGGCGACAAATCAACGCAGCAGGATGCCATGGCCATGGAGGGCGGTGAAGGTGTCTTGAGCTGCTATATAGACTTCTTGTGGCGGACGTCGTCGCGTGGGCGAGGAAGGGAGAGCTGAGACGACGCTTCTGCTTATTGGCGCTCGGAGCACACCATGGGCTGCTTGCCCTCGAAGCCTGAAGCGCCAGCCTTCCGCGCAGGCGCTGGGGCCACGTTTCGTCCTGTAAGTCTCTCATTAAGGCCAAGCATCGTCAACTGATCTTGCGGCTGCGAGAGTGTTGAACACTCAAATTCCCCCATCCCCGTTACTGTCGAGCAAAAAGTTCGGGTTGCAGCTGCTGCTTGTAGAGTGCTCAGAGGTAATAGTAGGCAGCATCACGCATTGTCAGTGCGTCAGCAGCACAACATATCTGCAGCAGCCAACGTTCTGTGTGGCTTCGTAACTCCAGGGCGTGAGTATAATCCGCGGCGGGGCCGGCCCGGTAGTTGATCGCAAGATCGCTCCATATCGCTTGCTTGTATATTCTGCACTAGCATAGCGGACGCCTGTTCGCTGATTCAATGGCCGTCCTGCTCTTGCTTGTGTTTTTTACCATGAAGCACTGCAACCGCACTACGTGTAGCTCCAGTTGCGCCTTCACTGTGTTCCATGTCGAACATGGGAGGAGCATGACTCTAAGCAGTAATACGGTCATTGCTGAGTCAGATCCACGGCCAGCTGCAAGTATCTCATCACCGCGCTCGTGAGTCCCGAAAAAGCACACAGCAGCAATGCCAGCGCACCTGTCGTGCCAACTTGAAGAACACAGCGTCACGTCGCAAGTAGCACGATTCCCGCGACGCATGTACGGCGCACCCCCCGCTTAGCACACTCAATGATCACTCCGTCGGCGTGCGCACCGCTGCGCTGCGGCGACGGCGCCACGTCGTCATACCCATGCCTGCTCTCCACACCAGAGTGCAGTCACGCAGCAGCGCTCCAGTCGGTGCGCCCTGACATGCGCCGACCAGTCAGTCAGCTCGTGGTCCGCAGCGCTCAGCAATGCGCCCCCGGCGCCGCGCCGGCCGCAGCCATCTGCGTCCGCATGGCGTCGCTGACTCCGCCGCTGCCCGCGCCATGGGCCACGGCGCCGCGTGCCCATGCGGCCGCTGCCCGCGCCTCGGCCGCGCCGGTGCACCCCAACACACGGACACAAGGATCATCGCCGCTCAGCGAAGAAGCGCGACGCACTCACTGCGCTCGCCCCCGCGCGCGCGCGCCCGCTCGCTCGTTCGCGCGCCCGTGAGAAAGCACATAGCAGCGGTGCCAGCGCACCTGCCTCATACCTTACTCGAAGAAGAGCACAGCGTCACGCCGCGTTCGCGCACATCCGGCGCGCCCGCCCGCTATCTTGCTCGCGCACGCGCGCGCAGGGCGGCCCGGACGAGCGCAAGGAGCTGGAGGTCGTGCGCCACGCCGCGCTGCGCGTGAGCGCCGCCGCGTGCCGCATGCAGGGCTGGCGGCGCACGCAGGAGGACGTCGCGGTCGCGCTGCCGGGCGCGCCGGACGCCCCGGACGTGCTGCTGTGCGGCGTCTTCGACGGGCACTCGGGGAGCGTGAGCGCGACGCTCGCCGCGGCGCGCATGTTCCCCGCGGTGCTGCGCACCAAGGCGTGGGGCGCGGGGGACGCGGAGGCGGCGCTCGTGCAGGTGCGTCCGTCGGCGCGCGCGCCTGCGTGCCTCAACTTGAAGTACATTGCGAGGGAGGGCGCTGCGTGCATGCGGTGTATACTTGCTGGCGGTGAGGCGGGCGGAGGGCATTGCGCGTGCGGGGGCGGCGGCGTGCGGGGTTGCGCGCCGCGGCCATGTGCACCGGGGGGGGGGGGGGGGGGGGGGAGGAGGGGCCCATGCAGGGTGTGCAGAGGACCCACGGATCCGAGCCTGCCTGTTGAAGTAGAGCTGGGCGCATGGTGCAGTTGCTCGGATACGCGAACGTGCTGCTTTGCGGCGCACTTAGGGAGGTGGGACCACGCCGCGCGTGGCAGCGCACACCCGCGCTGGTCACTTGCACTGACGCCCAGAGCGCAGGGAGTATGGAGGCAGCGCTCGCGCAGGTGCCCGCGGGGGGGTGCCAGACATGAAGCATTGGAGCACCCGCTTCTGCGAGCACGTAGATCAAAGCGGACTGCGTTAACAAGCTTGCGTGGTGCAGCATGAAACACGACTGGAGGGAGTGCGGGGGCGCTCCTCAGCGGCTCACTCAGGGGCTCGCAGGTCTTGAAGCAGTGCCTTGGAGTGAGTGAACGCCACAGTACGGCTTCCGCGTGGCCCGCACGTAGCCTCCAACGCATAAGGTACCTGAGGCTTCAGGATGAGCAGTAGGCTGCATCACTTCATGTGGCGCCCGCCGCTCCGCGCCACTGCCGCTGCCGCCGCCACCGCCGCCGTTCCCGCCGCTGCTTGGACTTTCTGCACGCGTTGACGGCACGCTTGCACCATTGCATGCATGCTGCTGCGCGACCACCGCGTAAGCCGTTCATACGCTCTAGCAGGCCATCTGCGGCTTCAGGGCAAGCACAGTTGGCTCGGTATGACATGCGACGTGTGCCGCCGCCGCCGCCGCTGCGCGCAGGGCTTCCTGGACGTGACCGCAGCGCTGCACGAGGCGCATTTTTGCGACAGGACGACCTTTGCATGCTCCACTCATAGCCCCTAGCACATTACCTTCCTGGGTAGGGTCAGCAGCTGGCTGCATCGCCTCCTCATGCCGCTTGGCGCTGCCGCCGCAGCTGCCGCCGCCGCCGCTGCGCAGGGCTTCGTGCGGCACTGCGCGAGGCGCTCATTTGCGACACGACAACCATCGCGTGCCTCGTCCATAGCCCCTAGCATGTTGCCCGTTCAGGATGAGCATCATGTCCTCACGCCGCTCGCCACCGCCGCCGCCGACGCGCAGGGCTTCCTGGACGTGGACGCGGCGCTGCGCGAGGCGCGCGCGCGCGACGGGACGACGGCGGTGTGCGCCGTCGTCGCAGCGCGCGCGCTGTGGGTCGCCAACTGCGGCGACTCGCGCGCGCTGCTGTGCCGCGGCGGGCGCGCGGTCGCGCTCAGCGCGGACCACAAGCCGGACGCGGCGGCGGAGGCGGCGCGCATCCGCGCGGCGGGGGGGTTCGTGGACGCGAGCGCGGGGCGCGTCGCGCGCGTCATGGCGCCCGGCTGCTGCATGGCGATGGCGACGTCGCGCACGCTCGGCGACTTCCACTTCAAGGCGGACCGGCGGAGGTGCGTCGCAGTTGAGGTTGGCGGCCGGGGGGGGGGGGGGGGGGGGGGCGCTGCTGAGAGGCGCTCCGCTGCCACGGAAGACGGCGGCGCGTAAAGGCGGCGGCGCATGGCGTTGTGTGCTGAAGAGTACCTGTCGTGGCGCGGGGGCTCTCGGTGACGGTACGGTGGTGCTGCGCACACGGGGGTTGGGGCGGGGGTGCAGTCAGCTTTGACTGAAGGCGCATCACTTGAACTTATCGGGTAGGTGAAGCCCACAGACTTGACGTGAGCGCGCTCTGATGTTGTGCTCTAACGTCATAATGATGGCCTTGCTGGCAGCAGCTGGAAAGGTGTGCGCACGCTCGGGACTTTCAACCCCGAGACCTGCAGATGGCCACACGAGGCTTGGCGTTGAAATATGCAGTGTGTGGCGCGCGCCCCGCCGCCCCCCTTCCCGCCCCCCCCGCAGCACACGCACAAACCAGCCCCCCCTTATCATGCTCTCCGGCTGTTGGTGGTTTGCCTTTGACAGTCCGCCGGCGCTTTCACAGGCGCGTATGAACTTCAAGTCTCACCCCCCACCAGACGCCTCTGATCATCAGCCAGCCACACGGTCGCTGCGACAGCGCTGATCCCCCCCCCCCCCCCCCGCCCCCCCGCGCTGCGCTCGCACCGCCGACAGGCCGCCGGAGGAGCAGATAGTGTCGCCGCAGCCCACAATCGTACATATGGAGCGGCACCCGGAGGACCAGTTCATGGTGCTCGCCAGCGACGGGGTGAGCACGCATCTCTCTTTCACGTGCCCCCCGCGCGCGCCTTGCTTGTTTCCCACAGCGACGGGGTGAGCACGCATCTAACTTTCACATGCCCCCCGCGCGCGCCTTGCTTGTTTTCCCACGGTGCCGTTTATAACCTCAAACGGGGCTGGCGGAGTGCCGGAACACGTATCATAGATGGGAATTGCTCAGACAGAGCCTTCTCGCGTTTTGACACGCGCCGCGCACCGCAGCGGCGGCGGCGGCGGCATGTGTCCAGTACGTCTCGCCGCTGTGATGCGCCGCGCGCTGCCTGCGGGCAGCGAGCGGCTCTCGGTCGACATGCAGTTGTCTGAGCGCTGCGGCGGCAGCGGCGGCAGCAGTGGCGCGTTCGCAGCGCAAGGGGCGCATGCTGCCATTTGCACGGCTGCTGCCGATGTGTAGGAAGCGGCTGCGCGACACTCATGTGCCCTGACCCTGAGCGCTGCTACTGTACAGCACGCATGGGCGCCTTCAGAAGTTGGGTGACAGTGTGCGTCAGCAGCACTGCGCCCGATTTTCAGCAGCGCCGGTTTTACCGCAGTTGCTCTCATGCGATAAAACAACACACTGCATGTGATCCATTCCCGTGTCAAGTCTCAAGCACGGGCAGGTTCAACTTCAACGCAAGAGAGCTCAACGAACCCCCCCCCCCCCCCCCCCCCCCCCCGCTTCCTTCCCTCAGGTCTTTGACGTCATGTCGAACCAGGACGTGTGCGACTTCCTCTGCGAGCTAATGGCAGCGGAAGCGGCCGCGCCGTCGCCGCCCTCGGGCGTGGCAGCGTTCTTCGGCAGGCGCAGCCGCGGCGGCAGCCGCAACAGCGGCAGCCACGGCAGCATGGCGTCGCCGCTGCGCGCCGCGGCGGCGGCGGCGGCGGCGCACGTGCCGTCGCCGCTGAAGCGCGGCGGCAGCGCCAGCGGCAGCGGCGGCGGCAGCGGCGGCGGCAGCGGCAAACTGGCGCACGCCACGGGCCTGGGCCACTTTGCGCAGCGCTGCTGGGCAGGTGCCTCGCGCGCGGCTCCATGGACAACTGCACGGTGGTGCTGGTGGACCTGCGGGAGACGCCGGAGGCGGCGGCGGCAGCGGTGGCGGCAGCGGCGGCGGCAGCGGCGGCGGCAGCGCCTACGCCGCCGGCGCTCGCGACGCGCGCGACGTCGGTGCTGTCGGACGACGAGGACGCCAAGGACGGCGGCAGCGCTCAACTCAATGACAGCGACGCGGCGCATGAGGCCGCGCAGCAGGACGAGCCGCTGCTACCACCGCCGCTGCCGCCGTCGCCGCCATCGGCCGCCGCTGCCTTCCAGCGTGGCGGCTCGGCGCTGCACGGGGGTGAAGCGAGCGGATCGCCGCCCACGGCGGCGGCGACGCCGGCGGCGCCAGCGACGGCGGCAGCGGCGCCGGCGGCGGCAGCGGCAGCGGCGCCAGCAGCGGCGGCGGCGGCGGCGGCTTCCCCGCGCAGCGACGCGCCGGGCAGCGGCGCATAGGGCTGCGGGCTGTCGCGCGTTTGCGTGCGGCAGCTGCAGTGGCCGCGGGGCAGGCGCCGAGGCGGCGGGCACGGTCCGCGCGCGTGTGTTGTTGTGCGCTTAGATTTGATTACGTGGGGGCGGGCCCGGTGGCAAGGAAATGACGGCGGCAGCGGGCGTTACCCCCCCCCCCCCCTTCTCCCCCCCTCTCCCCCCGCTTTCCCCCCCCTTTCCTCCATTCTCGTCGTGAGCTGCAGACTGCAGCAACCTCCCTGACTCAGTACAGCAGTGAGCGACGTGTGTGTAGTGTACCAATGTGCCGTGTCGGCGCGCGTACAGCAGCGCGGCGCTCGGTGTGTGTGCCATGTGGCGGCGCCTGATGATCAGAACTTCAAATTTGAAGTATTTGCAGGGTGTCAGCGCTCACGCAGGCACCTCCAGGAGCGACCCCCCCCGCCGCCCCGTGCATTCCGCCGGGCAGGCGATCTTGGCTCGCGCATGTGTGCCCCCAGCGGTGCTTGTGCACAAGCACGACTGCGCAAGGCAACACAAGTACCTTCCTGTGCAATAAGTAACCAAGGGCTGCACAACTCGCACTTTTGCTGATGGCAGGGCTGTATGGCCAATGCTTCTCTGCTCTCGTTGCTGCTCTGCCAAGCTTGAAGGCGGCAAAGAAAATCAGTCGCTTGCCTGTTTGCATTGTACCTGTGATGCCAGCGTTTTGATGCCCAGGTTGACATGGAGTGAAATTCATACGACGACCTCGAGTTACCATAGATCTCCATTCCAGAGGTCTGCAAGAAAGGCTGGCGACCTCAAACTGACTCGTGGCGTGCTGCGGGCCGGTCATGATGGATTGGCATACAGAGCTCGTGGCGTGGTAGCATCTGGTGTACGGAGTTTGGATTGTGTCGGCAAGTGGGTACAGCACTCAACCCCTGGTCACTGCCACGTGGACATTGCCACCCTGAGCAAATGAAATGCATGCTTCACACCGCGTACCACACAAAGGAGTAGGAGTAAAGTGATACGCATCAACAGCTGCACTTTCTAGTGTGTGCATTCCATTGTGCAGCCACAGTATGGTGGGCACAGGTAGGACACAGTTTGTGGAGACCAGGATACCACCTTGAAAGGTGCAATTCTTCAAAGTGGCTGAACATAGTAGCCATCCTGACTCTGCATGTACAGAGACCTCGAGGTACAGCCCACCATCTGGGCTTTTCTGCACCCTCAATAAGAATTAATCACCTGCTGGTACCCGTATTTAAAGGTGCTAGTGAACAGAACCGCAGGTAGACTTAGGGTTGGTTAGGGGTAGGGTTAGGGTTAGGTTTTTCCTTCCTCACCCTGACCTTGACCTTAAGATGGTTCATCTCATTGAAGGGCGCCATAATCAGTCTCTGTGTTGACGCACCACGAGACTGTTTCTTGGGCCCCGTCACAAAGGCGCACACGCAGCATCATCACACTTTGGGGGGGGGGGGAGAAGGAGTGGGACACTGAAAAAAAAGGTTTGTCAAAATGAGAGCTGCAGACGTCACCAGTCGGCTGACTGTCCCTTGGTGAGCTCTGACAGGCCACGCCAGCAACGAGCCTCTACATGCTTTCTTTTAAATGCCATATGTAGTAGAAGTGTGTGAGGTGACAGTGTCTGACACAGCGACTGCAGTAGCCGTGGCAATACAGATGACTGATGTTGCACCTACGTTCGCTTGTGTGACGTTTCGCTCACAAAAAGGGGTAGACAGACCCACCAGATGATGAAATATATAATGATTTCAGCGAGTGTCATTCATCGTTCACTGTCTCATCGTCATGAGAAGCTGCCGATCAACATGCCCTCGCTGAAACCACCATGCCAACGACCTAGTTTGTGCAGAAATGATCAACCGCGCTCAGCACTGTACCGCCCACAACAGACCAATCCATCAGTGACATCACGCGTTGTGCACGTGGACATTGGCACCACAGCGCACGACGACACGCGTTCCACAATGTGGGGGTGTAAACGTCTCCTGTATTAATGAGCGCGCCGCGAGCGGCGACGGCAGCAGCAGCGCCAGCGCCAGCGGCAGCGGCAGCGGCGGCGGTCACGCGCGCCGCTCCGCCACGCAGCTCGGGCACATCCACTCGCCCTGCGGCAGCCGGTCGCGCCCGCTGCACGCCAGCGTCACGTGGAACACGCGGTGGCAGTAGTCGCAGCACAGCAGGTCGCCGCCCTCGCCACACGTGCTGCACTGGTCGTCGTGGCGCCCGCGCCACAGCTCCGGCCCGCCGCCGCCGCCGCCGCCACCGCCGCCGCCGCCGCCGCCGCCCCCCAGCGAGCTCTTGCGCTTGCGGCCGCGCTTGCCGCCGCCGCCGGCGCCGGAGCTGCCGCCCGGCCCGTCGTACAGCAGCGCCGAGTCGAGCGCGTAGATGCGCAGCCCGACGGCGTGGACGCTGCAGCCGGTGCGCATCGCCGCCGCGGGCGAGCCCCAGCGCGCGCCCCACCAGCGCGCGATCCACGCCTCGGCGACGCCGCCCTCGAGGATGAGCAGCGCGTGCAGCAGCTCTCGCGCGTTGAGCGCGCCGTGCCGCACAAACGACGCCCACACCGCCATCGTGACGGCGGGGGTGGGCGGGCCGGAGGACGCGGCCTCGGCGGCGGCGGCGGCGGCAGCAGCGGCGGCGGCGGCGGCCGCGGCGTCGAAGGCGCCGCTGCTCCTGCCCGCGTCGCTGCTGCTGGCCGCGGCGCGCCGCGTGACGGCGGCCTCGACTTGCGGCACCGCCGCATCCGCGGCGCCTTCTGCTTTGACCGCATCCGCTGCGGCAGCAGCGTTTGCGCTGATGGCAGCGGCGTTGGCGGCAGCGGCGGCGGCAGCGGCGTCGATGGCCTCGTCCTCCGGCACGCGGCTCCAGTAGCCCGGGCGGAAGGCCGCGGGCGGCAGCGCTGCCATGATGCGCAGCAGCGCCTGCCGCAGCGCGCGCATGTCGCCGTCCTGCCCCGGTACGGCGTACGGCACCCAGAGGTTGAGGCGCTGGTCGTTCTTGCGGCGCGCCGCCGCCGCGCACGCCGCGAGCGCGCACGAGCCGAGGCACGTCGAGCACGTCTGCGCGGCGCGCGCGCGCATGCCGCGCAGCGAACACTCCTGGCCTGCGGCGCGCAGCGGCGGGCGGGGAGTTGTCAGTACGTCACCAGGTTTCCCAGCATTCTGCGACAGGCAACATCTGCACGGCAAGTACATATGTGACATACTGCTACTTTTCATCTTGCCAGCAGTCGCAGAGTACAGGGGAGATGCCACAAGGGCAGGCTGCTGCTGTCAATCACGAGCACTCTTTGATCGTGGCCATGATGCCCTCGCCGTGGTCGTCCATTAGTAATTCAGGGTCAGGGCCAGAATCACGTAGGATTAGGTTGAGGCAGGGTTAGCATTGGGTATAGAACAAGGTGATCGCATGCACGCGCCGCGTCTATACAATAAGTCGCCACACCACATTTGAATGCACCGCAGCTGTTCACACACACACACACATGCACACGCAGCAGCCACGGCGCTGGACTGGCACTGGCAGTGCGGCTGCAGCTCACCGGTGTTGGCGCCGTAAGTGTCGCCGCGCGGGGGCTCCGCGCCGCCGTCGCCCGCAGCAGCCGCCGCAACGCCAGCGAGCGCCTTTGCGAGCTTGCGGTCGCACTTCATGCTGCTGCCGCGGAGCGCCGACACCAGTGCTTCCAGCGCTCCCGCGCCCGCATATACGCCCCACGTATCGGTTTCGGCAGCGCTGCCGCCGTCCGCGCCAGCGCAAGCAGCGGGGGCTGCATCGGGCGCTGGCGGCAGCGCGAGCTGCAGGTGCGTCAGCGGCGCCGGCGGCGGCAGCAGCGGCGGCGGCACGACCGTGTACGCGGCGCCGCGGTGCCCGCGGAACGCGTAGTAGACGCGGCCGGAGCGGTCGCGGCCCGCCGGCAGCGTGCGTGTGGACAGGCGCGTTATGCGCGCCCGCAGCGCCGCGATGCGCGCCTCCAGATCCGCCACCCTGCTCAGCGGCGGCGCGGGCGGCGCTTGAGGAGCGTCGCCGTGCACAAAACCGTTCTGAGCGCCGCCTGCAGCTGCCGCCCCGCCGCCGTTCGCTGCCGCGGCAGCGGGCGCTGCTGCTTCTGCGTCCGCGGCGTCATCGCCACGTTCCCTCGCCGCCGCCAGCTCCTTGCGCAGCTCGCGCACGCGCGCGCGCAGCCTCTCCGCGCGCTTGTCCACGTCGCGCAGGTGCTCCGTGAGGAGGCCGCTGCCGCACGCGAGGTCGCACAGCGCGCGCAGCACGCGCGCGCGCGCCGCCACATCGAGCCCCGCGTAGCCGCCGCGCGCGGACACGAGCGCCGCCGCCGCCGCGAACAGTGGCGGCGTTACAGGCACCGCCGCGGCGACCGCCGCCGCCGTCGCGCGCACCGCCGCCGCCACTGCCACCGCGCCGCCGCCGCCGCCTGCCGCCGCCGCCGCCATCTCGTGCGGCGCGATGGGCGCGTCGCGCTCGGAGACCGCGTAGAGCGTCTGCGCGGCGTCGAGCATTGCGTCCGCCTCCTGCGCGGAGAGCCACGCCGGCGCCGCCGCGAGCGCCGCGGCCGCGAGCGCCGTCGGCGGGCACCAGACGACGCGGTAGCCGCTGCCCGCCTCGTAGTCGACGATGGCGCCCTCGCACAGGCGCGCAGACGGCGACGCGTGCACGACCACCGCGCCAAGCAGGTCCGGCCGCACGCCCGCCCACTTGAACGGCACGAGCGCTTCGGTCGGGGGCTCCAGTGTCGGGCCGGGGGATGGCGGCGCTGGCGGCGGCGGCGCTGGCGGCGCCGCAGCGACCGCGGCAGCAGCGGCGGCAGCGGCGGCGGCGGCGATGGCAGCGGCCTGTACTGGAGCGCTGCCGCCATTGGCACTGGCGCTGTCAGCTGCGGCAGCAGGCGGCTGGCCTTGTAGAGGCGCTGCTGCTGCTGCTGCTGCTGCTGCTGGCGCCGCTGCTGCGTCGCTGCCAGTCGATGGAACGACAGGCGCAGGGACCGCTTCCGCTTCAACGGCCCGTTCTGCAGAAGGTGCGCCCTCTTCCACGATCTCCTCCGCGGCTTCCTCGGCCTGCGCGCTGACCGCAGCTCCAGCCTCCGCGGCGCCGCCTGCTGCCTCGGCCGCCTCGGCTTTCGCCGCTCCCTTCCGGCTGACGCGGCCCACGCTCGTCATCTCGAACTGGTCGGAGAAGTACGAGCGCGGAGCGCGGCGCACGCGCCCCGTGCTCGTGCGGCTCAGCGCCGCCGCTGCCTCCATGGCCTCCTCGTCCCCCTCCTCCTTCACCTGCGCAGCAGCGTCTTGTGGCGGCGGCGGCAGTGGCGGCTCTGCTGCTGGCGGCAGCGGCGGTGCGTCGGCTTCCGCTGCTGCTGCTGCGACCTGTGGCGACGGCAGCCGCGGTGAATCCGCTGCCGCCGCTGCTGCTGCTGCTGCTGCTGCGTCCTGTGGCGTGAGCGCCGGCGGTGCAGCCGCTGCTGCTGGCGGTGGTGATGGCGGTGGTGCTGCTGCCGGCTGCTCACCGCTCTCGGCCTCTGCCTCCGCAGAAGCGTCAGCAGTGGCTGTGGCAGCAGCAGCAGCAACAGGCACTGCAGGCGCAATGCCATCGTCTGCTGCCTGCGCATGTGCCACTTCGGAGGTGGTGGAGTCTGTGATCACCACCTCACGTTCAAGCTGCTCGTCTTTAAGCTGCACACCGGGCACATCCTCTGCTACATCCATCGCGACTGGCTCAGCAGGAGCAACCGCCGGCGCCAGCACTGGCGCCTCCTCGCTCCCGTGCACCGTGGCATCAGTTGCGACAACGTCCTGTGCAGCATCCTCCGTTGTCTCGCCAGCTGCGTCCGCCATCGTCTCGGCAGCCGCGTCGCCGCCGCCGTCGCCGCTGGCAGCACAACTATGAGCGGCGTCAGCAACCGCCTCCGCAGCAGGCACAGGCGCTTCCTCAGCGCGCGACGCATCCTGTGCCGAGCTGGCTGCGCCGCTCTGCTCATCGGAGCCGTCAGACAGCGACCGCAGGGCTAGGGCGGGGATGGTAGCTTTTCTTTCGCGCTTTTGCGGCGCACTCCCCGGCGCGCCCTTCTGCGGCCTGCCTGCCTGCTTTCGTCCTGAAACGAGCGCAGCGTCCGGTACGTCCGACGCAGCAGCGCTTGGTCCAGTGGCGCCTGCGTCGCCATCAGCGGGAGGCGCAGCGTGCACACGCCTGCCGCCTCTGCGCGTAGCAGAACGCGGCGAGGCTGCTGGCAGTACAGCAGGCAGCAATGCGGCGCCGTTGAGGCTCGGATGCTTGCGGCCGCGGCCACGGCCGCTGCTCGCCGGCGCCGCGGCGGCGGTCGGCGCAGCAGCCGTGCCCGCCGCCAGCGGCAGCGCCTCGGCGCTCTCCGCGCTTAAACGTTTTCTGGCGCTGCCGCCGGTCGCCACTGCTCCAGCCTTCGCAACTTGTGCCTTTCTGCCGCCGCTGCGCGCGCGCGCCGGCGCTTCGCCGCTGTCGTCCACGCGCGTGACCGACTTTGCGCGGCGGCCCTGCTGCGCGCTGTGCGTATCCTTCCCTGGACCAGGCGTCGCCAGCGCCGGCACTGCTGCTGGCTCGACGTCTTTGGCCGGTGAGTACGGCCGCGCTGGCTTGCGCTGCCGCCCTCTGCTGCTCACCGGCGGCGCGTCCTCAGGGGCAAGCTCTAAAGGCGACGGCGGCAGCAGCACGGCCAGCGGCGGCGGCGGCGATGTTATGGCTGCCGGCACGTGCTCTGGCGAGTACGGCCGTGCGGGCTTGCGTTGGCGGCCCCTGCTGCTCCGTAGCGCTTCCGCCTCGCTCTCCGCTGCCGCCTCTGCCGCCGCCGCCGCTGCCGTCGCCGCCGCCGCCGCCGCCGCTGCTGCGGCTGAGCCACGCGCCAGCTGCGGTGGCCCAATCGCCATGGCTGTGGAGGACCGATCCTTGACGGGCGAGTATGGCCGAGCAGATTTGCGCGGTCTGCCTCTGCTGCTGCGCGGCGGGTCAGCAACCTCCATCGCCTCCTCGGCAGGCGGCGGCGGCGCGCCTGCCGCTGCTGGTGATTCTTCTGGATGCTGCACGGCCACCCACCCCTTGCCGCGCTGCCTCTTCAAAACGAGCTTTGTCAGCAGCGGCGGCTGCGGCGGCGGCGCCGCCGCCTCCTGCTCTTTCATCGTCGTTGCTGCTGAGCCCTTGCTGCGTTGCCTCTTCAGCAGAAGTTTTGGTCGCTGCGGCAGCTGCAGCGGCGGCACCGCCGCCTCCGGCTCTGCAGGCGTTTCTGCTGAGCCCTTGCTGCGTTGCCTCTTCAACACGAGCTTTGGCCGCTGCGGCGGCGGTGGCGGCAGCGCAGCCTCTGGCTCTGCAGGCGCTGCTGCTGCACTTGGCCGCTTGCGCCGCCTGCCTGGCGGTGCTGCTGCCGCCGCCGCAGCCTCAACCTCTTCTGCAGCCGGCACTACAGCCTGTACTCGGGCGCGCTTTGCGCCGTTCGATCTTCGCCGCGCTCCCCCCCCAACTGCCGCTTCCACAGGCGCAGGCTCTGCTTCATCAACTGGCAAAGGGGCAGACGCGCGCCGTCGCTTTTTCCCTGTCACTGCCGCCGGCTCCCCCACAGGGACAGCCGCTCTTGCTCCTGCCGCCTCCACAGGCGCATGCTCTGCGGCATCAACTGGCAAGGCGGCAGACGCGCGCCGCTTCCTCCCTGTCACTGCGCCCGGCTTGCGCGCAGCAGGCACTGCCGCTGCCGCTTCCGCCGCTGGCGCCGCCGCCGGAGCGCCCGCTGCCCCTGCGGGTGCTGCTTCCGCGGCCGGCGAACGCGGTGCGGCGGCGACAGCAGCGGCGGCGCGCGCCTCCTGCGGCCGCGCGCGCCGCGAGTGCATCGAGTTGTAGTTCGCCGCCGCTACCGCCTTCGCCGCTGCGCGGTCCGCCTTCCGCTGCCGCACGGCCTCTGCGCGCGCTTCGCGCTCCGCCGCCTCCTCCGCGGCTGCACGCTCCTCCTCTGCGATGCGCGCCGCCTCCGCCGCCGCCACTTCGGCCGCTACTCTGATGGCCTCTTCGCGGGCCTGCGGGCAGCGTCAGCAGCGGTTTTGGTCAGACACGAAGCGCGGTGCCTGAGCATCTCTGCTTCCGTGACAAATTTCGCTCGTATGACCCTGCTCTTGGCAGGGTTGACAAATACGGTCGGTTCTATGTCATACGTTCGTTATATACGTATACCGCCCTGAGAAGCCAATACGTACGCAATATACGGTCGCCGCCAACTTCAACCTCAACTTCACATTTAACTTCATGTTGAACTTCTTTTCGTGGGGTGGAGGGGGCTGTATGCGGTTCCAAAGCATGGTTTCGTTTGTCAAGCACGAGCTGCGCACTTCATGTCGTACATAATTGCTTAATGCTGTCATTGTATCACCATCTGTGCTCTGTGTCCCGGCGGCGCCAGCCCTTGCGGGCGTGCTGCTGCAAGCACCGTCCGTATATTCGTCCTGGCGGGACTCATACGTACGCTCATACGGTATATACGGTTCATACGGCGTAGGCTGTATATGTCAACCCTGGCTCTCGGCAACCAGGCTTCTACTGCTGCGGCAGTACGCGGAGAGTAGGAGATGGGCTGACGGCAATTCAAGCTGCTAGGTGCTGCCCAGGAGCACAAGCACTGGTATCGACCACACTGTGTGATTGGTTGCATGTGCAGCAGTCCAGCAGTCCAGCGCTGCACATGACCATGGAGCAGACAGCCAGCATCATACTCAAGACTCACGGCTCTCAAATGCAACGCGGTCTCACCGCGCAGTCAACCCCACGGCGCCGTCGCCCCCCCCTCCCACACTCCATGTTGAATAGCCAAACGACTTCAAGCAGTGTGACGCACCTCGTGCAGCGCCGCGACCGTCCCCGGCCCCGTCGTGCAGTCCGGGCAGTGCCACTCCCCCTTGGGCACCTTGCGCAGCGGCTTGGGGAGGCACCACATGTGCACCTCGTTCTCGCAGCCCTCCGTGTCGCACCACATGAGCACGTTGCCCGCGTCCGCGCCGTCGCGCGTGCCGCACACGCCGCAGCCGCGCGACACCTCGTCGCCCCAGTCGACCTGCGCGGCGCACGGCAGCGGCGGCGGCGGCGCGCGTCGGGTGCTCAGCGGGGCACGTCACCGCTTCAAGTTCACCTTGCACGCAAGTTGCGTGTAGCAGGTACTTGACTGCGGTGTCACGTGTGCGTCACGCGGCGCAGCTGAGCGCAATGCTGCCGTCTAGTTGGCCGGCAGAGACCGCGCGCAGCGCGCCTGAAAGTTGGAACTGAAGCGGGTGATAAAACTAATGAATGGGGCCAATAAAAGTGGCCACTGGGGTAGTATGTGCGGTCAACATCACCAGCAACGGCTAGCAGAGTCACCGCAAGGCGTCCCAGCATGTGCCGTTGATAGTCTGCCATGTACGCAATCATTTCAATAGTGGCTGCAGCACCCTTACCACGAGACAGAAAAAGGTCACACATGGTATTGATAGGGATCGCAAAAGCCAAAACAGTCATCGTTCAGCTTGCGCCAGGTAGGACTGACTGCCTTGCTTGTGCCACAAGAGGCTGAGAGGAGTCTACTGCTCAGACATCTGGACTGCTATTGGGGCCAGGGGGTGGGGTGGCATCGTGCATGGTTGCTATTGCCTCTGCGCTTTCTCCAGAGCCATTCCAGCACCTGTCTGTCCCAGCACTGCGCCTGGGTGAAGAGCACATGGTAACACGCCCTTGCACAATCATACACATGCAGTGCATACACATACACACTTGACACAGCGCCGCCGCCTCCGCCATACACGCGTCATACTGCCCAGACACACAACCCCTCTACCCTGATACAAGCGAGCGCGAGGGGGGGAAACAGTTATGCATTCACAAGACAGTAACATCCCCTGCGGCGCACGCGCGTACATACCTCCTCCGCCAGCAGCTCCTCCGCCGCCTCCGCAGTGAGCCCGCGCCGCCGCCCCGTCGCCACGAAGCGCACACGCGTCTCCAGCAGCCGCCGCGCGTCGCGCCGGAATGCCTCTGCCGCCTGCGCCGCGGGGCTGCCCGCCGCGTTGTAGCGCAGCGCGCACACGGCAATCTGCCGCAGGTCCCGCGCGAAGCGCTCGATGGCGAACGCCAGCAGCGGCGGCGGGTTGGGCAGCGTGGCGCCTTCCGGCTCCGCCACCGCTGCCGCCGCCGCCGCCGCTGCCGCCGCGGGTGCGCCAGCCTCCACAGCTTCGCCGCCCGCCGCTGCTGCCGCCGCGTCGCCGCCGCCGCCCTCCGCCGCTGCGCCGTCCGCCGCGCCCCCTGCTGCTGCTGCCGCGTCGCCGCCGCCGCCCTCCGCAGCTGCGCCATCCGCCGCGCTCGCCGCTGATGCTGCAGCGCTGCCGCCGCCTGCGTAATACACGCCCGCCTCCAGCGCGCCGTCGAGCGTCTTGAGGTCCATGCGCTGCGGGTTGATGACGGCGTAGTCCGGGAAGTCCTCCAGGTCCACGGGGCAGCGGAACAGCGCAAACTCCGGCCGCAACGCGAGCTCGCGCACGACGCAGCGCGCCAGGATTGCCAGGTCGATGTGGTCGCGCACGGGCTGCGGCTGCGGTGGCGGCGACGGCGGCGGCGACGGCGGCGCTCGCGCCGCTGCTGCCGGCGCCGCCTCCTCCTCCTCCTCCTCCTCCTCCATCTCCTCGTCCGCTTCGGCGGCGTAATCCTCGCCGAAGGCCCCCTTCTTCCGCTTGCGCGCCTTCTTGCGCGCGGGGTCCATGCCGCGGTTCCTGATGATGGGGTCGCGCATGCGCGCCGCCTGCTCGTCGAGCTCCATCATGACGCGCCGCAGCTCCGCGGCGCTGCACGCCTGCGGCCGCGCCTCCGCCGCCGCCGTGCCCGCTGCCTCTGCTGCCGCCGCTGCATCTTCAGCGCTCGCCGCCGCCGCCACGGCAGCACCAGCAGCAGCAGCAGGCGGCGCCGTGAGCGCGGCGCATGGCGGGCAGTACCACGCCTTGCGCGGCAGCGCCGCCAGCGGCGGTTTGAGGCATGTGAGGTGGTACTCCGCTTCGCAGCGCTCGCAGCACACGAGAGCCTCGTCGACCTTGGCATCCGCGCCGCATGCTATGCAGCCCTCGGACCACGGCGCCGTGGACAGCAGCACGCGCACGTGCTCCTCCGTGAGGCCGCCGTCCTCGTCGGCGTCCGCCACGCTGCCTCCGCCAGCGCCGCCGCCGCCGCCGCTGCCGCGGTCTCCACCAGCCGCAGAGGCAGCATCGCCATCACCGCCAACTCCACCACCCCCCGGGCGCGCGTCGCCGCCGTTGAGCATCAACGCCTCATCGCCGGCCTCGGCGGCGTCGTCGCTGCCGTCGCCGCCGCCCGCGCCGCCGCCGCCGCCGCCAAGCATCTCCCGCTTCCGCTTCTCGGCGGCGGCACGGCGCGCATTGATCGGCGCGACGATCCACGCGTCAAAGAGCTTGAGCGCGAGCGCCTCGAGGCGGTGCGCGGCACCGTAGATCTCGGAGCCCGGCAGGTTGAAGAGGCGCGCGTTGCGGAAGACGCGCCGCACGTCCTTGAGCGCCGCCTTGTGCGAGCGCCCGTACTCGCGCGCGTCGAGGCGGCGGTCGACGGCGCGCAGGTCCATCGGCTCCGTCACGACGGCCGCGTACTGCGGGTACAGCTCCACGTCGACCGGCAGCCGGAACGGCGCCGCGTTCGGCTGCTGCGCGACGTAGCGCACGAGCGCGCGCATGCGCCGCATCGCCGCGCGCCCGCGCTGCCGCTCGAGGCGCTCCGCGGCGCGCTGCTCGCGCGTCGACTTCTTGGCGGCGGCGCGCGAGGCGCGCGCCGCCTCGCGCTCCGCGGCGCGCGCCGCCTTCTCGGCCTCGCGCGACACCTTGACGACGGGCGGCGGCGGCGGCGGCGGCGGCACGTACGGGCGCTGCCACGCGGGGCCGAGCTGCTGCAGGCGCAGCTGCGCCATGAGCGTGCCGCCGCGCCCCGGGCACACGGCGCCGGCGCCCCACGCGTCGCGCCGCACCTCCACGCCCGCGACGAGCGCCGGGTGCGCCATCACCCACGCCGCCAGCAGCTCCGCGGCAGCCTCGCGGAACGTGCCGCGCGGCGCGCCGTCCGCACCGGGCTTCGCGTGCAGCCGCGTGCGCCCCTCCGCCGCCGCGAGCAGCCGCGCACGCAGCAGCGCGTCGCGCTCCGGCACGGCCTCCAGCGCCTCGCGCAGCAGGCGGCGCGCGTCGTGGCGCGAGAGCGGCGGCGCCGGCGCCGGCGGCGGCGCCGCCAGCGCCAGCAGGCGCCGCGCGAAGACCGGCGTCTCCGCCGTGGCGCGCACAGGCGCGAGGAACGCCGCGACATCAGCCGGCAGCCACTCGCCGCACAGCGCGCCGCCGTCGGGGTCGTGGGACATGCCGACGCGCGCGCACGCCGCGCCGGCGGCGTCTCGCGCGTCCGCCTCCACGTACGCCGGGAACCCCGCCGCCCACAGGCGCAGCCGCGCGCGCGCGCCGCCGCCATCACCTCCTTGCTGAGCGCCGCCGCGGCCGCTGCGCTGCCGCCGCCGGACTTGCCGAAGGCCGCGCCCGGCGCCGCTGCTGCCGCGGCCGCGGCTTGCGCGGTATCGGCGGCAGCCTCATCTTCATCTGCTGCGGCTTCTGATTCATTTTCATCATCGTCGCCGCCGCCGCCGTCACCGCTGCTTGCGCCGTCAATCTGGAGAGGAAGGCGGTGGATGTGGTGGCACTGCTGTCAGGTAGTGCTTCCAGTCAAGCAGCAGCGCTTGCAGGGACCGCACGCAGAGCAAATTGGTGTTGCAAACGGTCGCATGCGCCCAGCTGTCAGCGTCACGCAACTCACGCGCCGTGTCCTGCGCCGCCGCGCCTCTACATGGCATGCTGGACAAAAACGACGAGGGTTGACAGACACTCGCATGGCACCCATGCAGCCCCGCTGAACGAGCGCCACGGCCACACAAGCCGCAGCGCTGCGTGCGTCAAATGACGCCCCACAGATTCCCAGCTCTCGTGACCCGCCTTGCGCGCGCTTTTATCGAATGCACACTCACATGCTGCGAGAGCACTGCGCGCAGGCGTGTGCGGCTGACGTGACGCACACGCGGCAGCGTCGCCGACTGCCGTCACACCCACCTCCATGCCCGCGGGCGGCTCGTACAGCGCCGCGAGCAGGCGCCGCGACGCCGGCCCGCTGTGCTGCGCCTCGAACCACGCGGCGACGTCCGCGGGGCCCTCCGCGCCGCCGCCCGCCGACAGCAGCGCGGCGGCGCCGAGGCACAGGCGCGCGAACGCGGGCCACGTGACGGCGTTCGGGCGCGCGGCGGACGTGATGGCGGTCGCGCCGCCGATGCCGTGCTCCATCGTCTTGGCGCGCGGCGCGCCGCCCAGCGTCGCGACGACTTCGTTGTAGACGACGTCGACGAGGCGCACCTGCGCGCGCGCGCGCGCGGGGGGGGGCAGGGGGGCAGGCAGCGCGGCAGGGGGCGTCATGCACAACCAGGAAAATGGATGCAGAAGGGGGGGAAGCGAGGGGGTGTGGCCAGGGCGGCGGCTCAACTTGCAGCTGCCTCACGCGCAAGTTGGCGCGCACGCGGTTGTCATCGCCACTATGCCCTCGTTGCCAACCAAGCTGGTGATGCGCACTTGCAGGCGGGGCTCCAGGGCTGTTACGACTGGATGTACATGAAGTGCTGAGTTCGTGGCCGCGGGCAACCGGCTGTGAGCAGACCGAAGGGTCTGCTGCGAACACCACGCCTCACCAGGACGGCACCTTCGCATTTGCCAGCGACAAATCAAGTATGGCAACAAGGTCATGACGCCCACGCCCCACAAGCCGCCGGTGGCAACACGCAGCGCACCGCCAACAACATTAACACTCAATCCAGGCAGCCCTCTCCGACACACCGCCAGCACCGCTCAGCGCGACGCGCGCACCTGCACGGCGTCCATATAGTCGCGCCGCGGCACCGCGAGCGCCGCGAGCAGCGCGCCCGGCGACGGCGGCGGCGCGCCCGGCGGCTGGTGCGGCATGCTCAGCGGCGAGCGCAGCGGCGCGCACGCGGTGCCGGGCAGCCCGTCCACGGCGTCCGTGAACGCGGCCGTCTCCGTCGCCGCGAGCGTGTGCAGCAGGTCCCACGCCACCAGCAGGTCCTCCATGAGCTGCGGCGAAAGCGTCGGCAGTGGCTGCGGCTGCAGCGGCGCCGCCGCCAGCGCCGACGCCGTGGCGGTGAGCACGTGCGGGAGGAGCGTCGCCGCGACGGGCTGCGCGGGGGGGAGGGGCGGGGCGGCGGCAGCGGCGGCGTCGCTCTCGGCGCCGCTGCTGTCCTGCGCGTCGTCCGAGTCGGACGCGGCCGCGCGCACGGTCTGCGGCGGCAGCGGTGGAGGGGTCGAGGCGACGCTGTGAGCGAAGTGAGCAGGGGTGCGTGGGGCTCGGGACTGAAGGCGAGGACGGTGTGCAGGTCAACAAGCGTGAACCAGCCTAAGACTCGCTCGGATGCACAACCAACAAGAGGCCTCTTGGTTGGACTGATAGGGCGCGCGCGAGCATTTTCATTCTTTCTTTTCAGAGGCCAGCGTGGCCTCTAGTCAACACAGATCTGATAGCTCCTGATTGGGTCATCAATAGCTCAGCAAGTGCAACTGCCCTGCCAGACTGCGAGCGCCACCAGAGGTCATGGTCAAACAGAGGTCAACTACTGGCTCACACCGTGAAGCAATTGGCCTTCCTGGACCATGAGACATTGGCGTCAGTCAGCATGCAGCCACGCCGTGAACACACACAGATGATTAAAAAACTGTGCAGACAGTACGTAGGGTATGGCCGGGAGAAGTTTGGCTTCTCCTTTCTGACATCTGTTGCGGTGCGAACGAGCCTCAGGTGCAGGACTAGCACCAGCGGTGCCGGAAGGCGAACGCAAAAGAATGGCATCTCCGCAAAAGACGCAAAAAAAATATGCCCTGTCCACGGGGCGGAGCGCACAGGTAGAATGAGAAATAAGGCGCTCTGAAATAAAGCACCTGGCTGCAGCTGTCCTTTTCACCATCCAAAACATCCTGTTTGTTTAACCCTGAGGTGGATCCAACAATTGATCAGTTGCCCTTGTGTGCGTGAAAAACGGTCGGCCAGCCTGACAGGGCTCAGCCATCCCATTTTTTGCAGATTCATGTTTCATCGTACAAAGCAATCTACTCGCTTCTGCGAAAGCACTGCTGCAGATTTGAAAAATTGTTGCTCATCGTTAGTTTCTTGCGCCAACTGTCACTTGTCCGAGAAGACAGACGCTCCCCTTCTGAGCTCCCCAGTATAACCACAGCCCATGCCCCGGTCCCCGCTGTCCAGCGATTAATCCGAGAGCACCTGGCGGCTGCCGTTAACCAAAGCGCGCGCAAAAAAGTTGCGTATAAACTCGACACCACACACAAAGACACACACAGCACCGACACGCGCACACTCGCACCTACCTCCTCTTCGTCATCGACGGCCATCTCAGGCTCATCGCCAGCGTCATCTCCATCGCTGCTTTCGCCGTCCTCTGAGGAGCCCAAAGGTGAGTCCTCGACTTCGCTCTCTCCCTCAGATCCTTTCTGCCTCCGCGATCTTGGCAGCTTATTCTTTGACCCTACAGGCCTGCCCCTGCGCTTGGCAGCAGCAATCTCAGGAGCGCTAATTGCCTTCTTCTGACCTCTGCCATCCTTGGCGCCCAAGCTGCTTTTTTGAGTTGTGCGCCGCTTTGGGCTCTCCGGATGTTGTTCCTGTATGTACAGCTGCACGGGCTGCCTGGTTCGGCGGGTCCGGCGAGCTGCCAGGGATTCATCATCACCTTCTGCACCGCCCTGCTCCTGCATGGCGCTGGCGAAGCACCTCACAGGCTCACCTCATTTTGAACGAGGTAGCACTTGGCGCCCGAAGCATACATACCTACCTTTTTATCCCCAAGAGAGAAGCAAGTGTGCGCTGGAAGACACAGCAATACGCCACTCCAGCAATGAGAGCAAGGCCGATGAGCGGCAGCACTGGTGGACCACGACGGCGACCGATGAGCAGGAGCAGGTAGTCGAGGATCTTCGTACCAGATTGGCACACACACACCACACATCATCTACTGAAGCTTCGGCACCGTGGCGGCACTGAACTAGCTCAAGCTCAGAGCAGTTCAGTGCTCCAACATGATGACTCGCTACAGCGTACCACGCAGCGGCCATTTTTCAGTGCGAGAAGCTTGCAATTTCATAGCGGCGTGCAGATGGACTCTGTTGCCAGAGAAAGCACACACACACAGTTGCACACACATGCCTGCGTCGCGTGAACGGCATGTTTACTGTGCTTGGAAGCAGCCTGACCTGCATGGTGGACAGGCCAAAGGCTGTGTGGCTGTATGCACCAACTGTGAACCGTCATTATGGGCAGTGCAAGGTTGTAGCCAGCAGCATTGTCACCACTGCCTCCACATCCACTTATCTTGTCAAGTCAACATTTTATTCTTGCAGGAGGGCTGAATGCCATGTCCACCATTGCCAGAACTTTTTCTGATGGAGAGTTGCTCAACAAACGAGACCGAATCATGCGCAGCACAAACGGGGGTACTGGCTCGCGGCAGTGCAAGAGGCGTACGACTTGGTCACATATGACGACAATGCGGCAAGTTCTGGCGACATCAAGCACGACGCTTGAAATTGACCCATGAGCATCATCGAATGAATTGCCAGCTGCCTGATCTTCAAGGTTGCAAAAAACACATGAACATGACAGATGGGCTTAGTGCACGTGAGCAGCCACCACATGAACCAAGCGGAGTCAACACAACAGCGTGCTTGCAACTTGAAGGAGCTGGGAAGGGCGTTGCTTTCATGCGCAACAGAATGTATAGCAGAAGAGCATTAGACATTGATCTATGTAGAGAGAGTAAAATGCCTCAACTCACGTGTGATGAGCGCATGATGCCAGCCGCCTCTATTGGTGGTTCCAGTGGCAGCAGCGCCGGATCATTGTGGCTTCACAAGCTCCGGCAGCATTTACAGCAGCGCTCAGCAGTTTGGTGCACTTGCACCATGGGTGTTGGCCTTCTTTGTATAGATGTTGCGATCTTGTATTTGAGGTGGTACTGCAAGCTTCACAGGTTTAGGAGGCGGCAAGCGGCATGAAGCTAATTTTTGCATTTGTTGCTTGTGTACCAAAGTGCCAAAACGCCCACAGTCACTTCCCACACTTGGTCTACGCTTCAATGTCACCATCAAATTGGGCACTTTGAATTACATGGCTTGCTTAAAGTTCATGGGACCACCACCGACGAGACTGCACACAACCCGCCAGTTGAATCAGGTTTGTCAAATTGTTACGTCTAGCCTACTCATGCCATGAGATCCAGATCGAACAAGCAAGGGACACATAGTCTATGCAAGATGGTGTGAGCCATATATTGACTTACCAGGGGCGTGGAGAGGAAGGAACCAGCAGCAGTCAGCGCACAGACCAGTAGGATGAGAGATGCTTGGCCAGGGATGCTCACAGAGAGATGTACTGTAGTCGTTCAGTTCGGCTTTGCCATGGCCAGTTGTACAGGTGGGCATTTTGGCTGGAGTCGTGTCATGGGGTGCCTTGTAATTTGAAATCGAGCCTTGCGCACAGACAGCTGCAATTTGCATACAAGGGAATGATCTTTGACGGCGGGCGTCAGACGCAACTGAAACCCTAATAATCTAAGCAGGGCAAGCTGCGGTGAGTGCTGCAAGGTGTAAACGGTAATGGTGTTGAAATCGAGCCTTGCGCACAGACAGCTGCATTTTGCATACCAGCACAGCAGCAGGCTGCTCTTGGGGCCTGTGCGACGGGCAAAGCCTAGGCACACTATGGTGGTACCACGCATATGTCATGAGCTGCAGTCCTTGCAACGGCTAAACAAGCAAACAGGACTTCATGCCAAGTAAATCGGAATAGAGCATGTGATGCATCGGAGACCTGCGTGGCAGCCTATATGCACGTAAGCTGCAGAGCGCTTGGTGACGTGTGGGCAGCTACTGACACCACCAACGGCTGCGGGCTTGCATCGGCACATGAGCCTGCAAAACATTGTACAGCCGGCAGTCAGCACGAGGTGTCACAACACGACAAAGGGCATCCGTTTAGGAAAGTCCACTTCCTTCGCAGGCAGCAATGCGGGGTTCTATGACAAGTCTTGGCCTGCATCTGCATCTGACCCGGCGAATGCGGTAAGCGAGGGTGCTCGTCATGCGCTTGACTTCCGTGAATGTCTCTCACTCTGCACTGACACCCCCCCCCCCCTCCCCGCCCCTGCCATCACAAGGTGGTCCGCACCATCCCCCAAACAGTCGCTATTTGTACGCAGAAGACCAATGTCGCCGCGACCATCTAGGTCTACCACCTGGTGCGCGTTGCGTTGCGTGCGTGCGTGCGTGCACGCGACCACTGGGCCCTTCGAGGCAGATACGTATCCCCCCACCCCCTTCCCCCCGTCAACCAACACCTGAAGGGTGCCCTCAGCGCGCACCAGCCATGGCCGGATCATGCGCCCACTGCAGCTGCCGCACCGCAACTTCAATGCCATCGCCTTGCGTGCGTATCGGCTGCACAACGTGACATTCCCACCATCACCACCACCGCCGCCTTGTACAATTGCGGCGCAGCGCTGCCCGCAGCAACAGGCGCGGGCTCGGCGCAAGAGCGTACGCGCACGCCGCGCCCGCACCTGACAGGTATGTAGGTATATCCCCGCACTCGCTCGCCCCTCTACACCTTGCACACACTACCTACACCTTGCAAATGAGCACGCCGTTCGAGTACCAGCTCCCCGACATGACGCGCGCCGTGCCCACGGGCACCGCGCACGACACCCCTGGCAGCTGGTTGGTGAAGTGCAGCAGCTCGCTGGCGTAGCTGCCGTCGGCGCGGCGCACGAGGCGCGTCGCGCCGCCGCGGCCGGAGGCGCCCGCGAGGTCGGCCGTCTTTGCGACGTGCGGCGCCTTGAGGGTCACCTTGAGGTAGTCCATGGCGTGTATGCTGAGGAAGCGGGGGGGGGGGTTGGGGGGGGGGGGGGGGAAGGGCGGGTCAATGCCTTGTATGCTGAGGAAGCGGGTACGGGGGTGGGGGGGGGTCAATGCCTTGTGGCTGACGAAGCAAGCGAGCGCTTATTGAAGGAGGGGGGATGGGGGGTAATGTCTTGGGTTATTGAAGCAAGCACTCTTTGAAAGCGCAGCAGGCGCTTCAAACAGCCGCCGCCCTAGGGATCATCGCATGCGCTGACGAGGATGAGTTGGGGGAACGCATGAACAGCGGCATTCAGCATCATGTGGCAAAGCAGCAAGCGTTTTGCGGAGGGCCGACGGAGGAGGCGAACAATGGCAGCGCTCAGCATCTTGTGCCCTCCAGGTAAATTGCCGAGTGCCCTGCAGCGAAGCATGCTTCCGCAGGACCAGGAGGCACTCCAAGGGTGTTACGCAACAGCTTCATGTCGACGCACTTCTTGGGGCTCTCGGCCACCCCTTGCCGTCCTCGGAAGAGGAAGCAGCGCGCGCTGACCAACAGAGCACTGGGTAGGGCAGAGCTGGGGCAGCTTGTAGCGGTATGCATCGCGTCAAGCATCCGCACATGTGGTCGCAGATGCGCGGCGAGCGCCAACGTCGTCACTTGCCTCCACGGCTGCTCACAAACGTCTGCTGATGTGAGGCCAGCACCGATGTTGTCACTCGTTTCTACGGCCGCCGTCCGCAAACGAGCATTGAAAGCATTTCAGCAACTGTGCAGAGAACCAGAGCTTGCCTCTGCGCGTGCAACGGCGACGGTTTTGATGCCGTTGGTCGCACGACATGCCTCAGTCTTGCGCGCGCCTCCGCATCAGCGCCGCCGCTGCTGCCACCGCCACTGCACCACCGCTGACGCCGCAACCACCTTCTCCATCTCTGCGCTAACTTCAACGCACGGTGCGTCACCTGCCGGCCACGGAGGCACCACGCACGTCAACCCACCTGCCGATCATGTACGCCTCGGTCTTGCTCGTGTGGTCCGTGCTGATGTTGTCCGGCGCCACCGCCAGCGGCACCGTCTCTGCGTACTGCAGCGCGCCGGTCGCGGCGTCGCGGTCGAACACCAGCACCGCGCTCTGCGGAGGCGCGGGGAACGGCGCGGGGAAGGGGGGGGGGGGGGGGTTGAGCGTCTGGGGGAAGGGGGGGGGGGGGGGGGCGACGCACTGGTGGGGGAGAAGATGGCACGTAGCATGACAAATTCATCGGCGCGCGTGATGCCTGTTGGCGCTGCGGGGCTTGACGCTGTGACGGTGTAACAGCGATGCCACAACCAGATCGCGAGCGAAACTGTTGAGTTGGCATAGCAAGATGACGCTGAGAGTCGCAAAAAAATGCGCGCTCGTGCGATGGATGCCTCGCTGCCTTGAGGCGTGACACTGCGGCAAGAGGTGCGCGTCGGATGCCGCGCCGGGAAGGCGTGGTGTCGATGGTACGATTTAACATAGAAGCGGGCCGAGAGGCGTGTGCGGGCGGCTGGCCGCTGCTGGCTGTATGGCGCGAGGTGAATGGCGCCTTACGATCACTCACTTGTCCACGCCCGTTCTTGCGTGTGCGGTGCGGCCAAAAACGCGTCACACATCAGGCACCTACATGATGCGTACGCGCTCACAAGGACTGGCGAGCGTGCGTGTTTTACGCAGCTGCTCCCACAGCCGAGCCGGCAGAACGCAGTGCTGAAGTTGCAGCTGGGTGTTGGACCTTGGCACAAGCAACGTAGAGGACGTCCTCAGAAGACCAGAAGCGTGCGTACACACACACATGCACACTAACGCATGTGCGGACACCGCAACAGAAGAGGACTCCGACTGCCACCGCTCCTGAGCAATACCGCGTACAGGTAGGTTGCACCTTTTTTTAGCAATAGGTAGGGTCACAAGTAGGGTTAGGTCACCTGCAGTGTGTACAGGTAGGGTTACAATTAGGCTAGGTCACCTGCAACGCGTGTACAGGTAAGCTTACAAGTAGGGCTAGGTCAACTGCAATGTGTACAATGTGTGACCTAGGGTAAGGGTTAGGTCACCTGCAGCGGGTCGCCCGCCAGGATCCGGCTGCCATCAGGGCTGGCGGCAATGCCGTCGTAGAAGTGCGCGCGCTTGACGCTGCCCGCGACGGGCGCGCACTGCGGCGTCCCCTGCGGCAGCGGCGGCAGCAGCAGCAGCGCGCGGAGGCAGCAGCACACACACGCCGCTCAGTCACGCGTGAACGCCGCCGTCGCTCCGCCAGCCGCAATGCGTATGGCACTGGTGACCAAAGCAGGCTGCGCCTCCCAGGCTGCAGGTGTCCTGAACGAGCGCTCAGACACCTCACAGTCAAGCTGACCAAAGTGATCTGCCGCTCGTGGCGCGACGCCTGCGAGGTGCCGCGCGTTCGCGAGGCGCGCTGCCGCGCTGCCGCGAGACGCTTATGGCAGTGCTCAGCGTCCGTGGCAACGATTGTGCGCGCCCTAGGGCTGGGGCGGCAGGTTTCATCTTTGAAGGGGGGGGGCACTGGCAAGTTCTGAGAGGTTCTGGCAGGTTCTTGCAGGACGCCGCGTCGCCGCCGTCGGTCCTTGCCACAACCATTCATGAACGACTGGGTCCGCACCGTTGCCATCTATGAAATTCATGAACGATACTTGTGCTTTTAACAAAGGTGGAGCGCTGCTCATCACAGCAGTGCAAATGCTCAAGCGGCAAACAGTCGCCAACACGGCAGAACCCATGCATCCTGCTTTGCAAGGACGCTGTAACTGCAATGTAACTGAAAATGAAACGGCATCAGTGCTCAGCCGCCGGCGCGCCCTCTCACCTTGGGCCCTATGCCCGTGCAGCGCCATATCGCCGCGGCGCGCCGGTTTGTCCCGACGATGGCAAAGCCCTTAAGGTGGCGCAGCTTGCCCCAGAAGCCCGCCTTGCCCGTCGGCAGCATGGGCACCACCAGGAACTGCAGGGGGTAGAGGGGGGGGGGGGGGGGGTGCGAGCCGAAAAACAGCGCTCAGGTCACTGTAGGGCAGGATAACAACGCTCAGCAGCAGCAGCAGCAGCAGCAGCAGCAGCAGCAGCAGCAGCAGCAGCAGCAGCAGCAGCAGCAGCAGCGTAGGAGTGTGGGTGGCAGTTGGCCTGCGGAACGCTCAACAGCAGCAGCAGCAGCAGCAGCAGCAGCAGCAGCAGCGTAGGAGCGTGGGGGCGGTTGGCCTGCGGGCACGGCCCAAAGTAATGGTTCGCCTCGCCACGTGCTGCGGCAGCATCGTCGCCGCCGGCCGCTGCGGAGGGAGGGCGCAGGCGAGCTGGCAACGGCGGTTGACTTGACGACACAGCTGCAGCGCTGCGCACGCCGCGCGCTGCACTGCACCGCCGTTGCACGATGCCGCATCGCACGACGACAGCGTTGAGCTGCGCACATACACACATACCCCACGCCTACACCTGCAGTTTCAATCAATCATTATTATGCGTCGCGTACAGCTCGTCCGGGCCCATGCAATCCAGGCCACTGAGCGTGGAGTGCGGGTACATACCCGTGCATCGCGTACTACATACCTGCGTCGCGTACAGCTCGTCCGGGCCCGTGACGACCAGGTCGTTGAGCATGGAGTGCTGGTCCGCGATGCTCGGCGGCGCGACGCTGCGCCGGTACGTCACCGCCAGACCGCGCCCGCGCGCCTCCACGCCGAACACGTCTACCCTCTCGCCGCCGCGCGCGTACGCGTGGTTGATCACGTACGCCTCGCGCGCCGCGGCGTCGTAGAACAGGCCGTGCGGGTGGAACGCGACGCCGCGCGGAAAGTTCCGCAGCTCCAGCCGCGTCAGAACGGGGTCGCCGGCGTCCGCGGCGCCCTCCGCCACGGCGATGGCGTACAGCGCGCCGTCCGGCACGGCGTCCACGGGCTGCGCGTCGATCTCCCACAGCGCCATGCGGTCGTCGCTCGTGGCGAGGTAGACGCCCGGCGCGACGCGCGCAATGTCCTCCACGCCGACGGCGTCGCCGACGCGGCGGCAGCTGCGCGGCGGCGGTGGCGGCGGCACGGCGGCGGCGGCGGCGCGCGGGCGTGTGAAATATCGCTCGTACGTGGCGGCGCACATGCTGTGCGAGCTGTGTGTTGGCGTGCGGCAGCTGCAGTCCGCGGCGTTGGCACGCCGCCGTGAAAGCCTGATGTTGCGTGTGGGTGCGTGCCGTGCCTTCTTGCTTGCGAGAGGTGCGCGTGCACGTGGTACTTGCAGCAGCTGCAGTCGCTCTCGACTTCAAATTTCCGCTGTTCGGCAGGCGCGTACCTATTGAGTGGAGCACATGGCTGCTGAGGCTATTTGAGCGACAGGGACCGCGTTGTTGGCGTAAGGAGTGCTTGATGAGGTCAACGACGACGAGTCTTTGCGAACGCTTGGCTGCTGCTGCTGCTGCCTTCGACTGCTACTATGAGCGCTGCTGTGGGCTGCTGCAGCCATGATAGGACGGCACACTGCTGTATGTAACATACACAGATGTGTCACTTGGTTGTGCTGCAAATATGATACCTTGCATGATGCAAGCGCCTTTGGGAGTCGCTCCTAGTTGTAGTGTTGTGCCAAATAATACTTCTCCAAACACCAATTTGTTTGAGCAAGACAAGACTTTGCCCCCGGCTTGAGGGAAGAATTGCCCCGGGGGACCAGTTTGTGCACCCTGCTAATGTCTCGCTTTCTACTTTCACGCACACGTGTACCACCTCCCACGCCTCTGCTTTCTCTGCTGCCATGCATTGGCGACGGAGCGCCTGCCTGCAGCTTTCCAACTGCTGCACATCATGACAATATGATTTCTGGTTCTAGAACAGTTGTCGAGGGTCTGGGAATGAAGCAGTGTTATGTAGGCTCAAGGGTGCTGTTCGTACTGTTGGTGTCATAAGCGGAGAAGAAGCCTTTTGCGCACCGGGTCAGGTGCTGATGGCCGCCGGCGAAGTACAAAGCTGGTGTGTGGTTTCGAGCTGACTGTTGACAGCCAATGCACTTGTGACTTCTAAAAGCCACAAAACAAATCAACCGCTGACGTTGTGTATCTTCTCGTAGCAAGCAGAGCATACACCTGAACACCATTAGGTCACCCCATAATGCTGATGCCATCGAGTCGAATGAGTTATGCCTGCCAGTGGCCGGTTGACAAGGCAAACAAAGATTGGTCCGCCCGAAGCTGCCCTGGCTCAAATGGTGGTGTTTGCCCCATGCTGACTCGACTCTCAAGTGTTCAAGCCTCCAGATGCAGTCGACAATCAAATAAATGAGATATTTGGGTTGTAGCTTTACGCATCTGCTCACATCGAATCAAATTGTTTGCCGGATATTGGTTTTGAGGCTAGCAATGCAAGATAAAGCCATTCGCGCGACGGCATCGCTGCGAAATGACGGCATGGCGTCAAGGTGGCGTGTATGCTCGCACAATGTATGCTCGCACAAAATGGTCAATCACCGATGGCAAATCACCTGGAGGGATCGGTCATTGCTGGAGTGGCTCGATAGAGCCCCGCCATGACCAGAACATTGTGCAGCACTCCGACCACCACCGCCAGCAGCACCACAGCCACAATCACCACTGGCCTCATCGCCTTTAGCGTACTTGAGATCTCATGATCAACGAAAGGAAACTTCACGTTCAAGTTGAGCTTTCTGTGTGAACTTTGTTTGTGCGCTTGGTGCACTTGCTGCTGTGTGCAGCAAGAAGCGCTGCTGTGACTGCTCCGGGAGCAGCACTTGGAGGTCGAAGGTGTTCATAAGACAAGGATCCACTGTTGTGTCATGTTCACCAATGACCGAGAGCTGAAGCGCACAACAGGGCGTCAGGGAGCGAGAGAGGATGTGGTTGCCAAGGCCAGACAGGAGAGGGCAGAGAGAGAGAGGATGAGAGCTCATGCTACTATCGCCATCACAGTGCAGGTGAGCAAGTGCACGCACAGCACACCGAGTGCCGTGCTGTTTCACGTTTTTGCAGGGATACGATCTGAAGGGCATCTGGTACGACCTCCAACGTTGCTACGACGACACGTTGATTGTGTATCAGTCATGTGAACCGCCGATGCCGCTCACGTCGTGCTATAAAACACTACACGACCTCAGCACGCAACACTACCATATGCCGTCGCAAGACGTGTCACTGTGCTCACCCCTGTCGTCTCCGCTGTGCAAACACTAGCCATTGGCGTGTGGTGTCCGCAAGGAAAAGTACCTGGCCAACGGCAAAGGAAACTGCGCTCATTGCATGTCCTTGACCACATGTCGGCGCATGCTACAACTGCACATGCCATTAGTGAATGGTACCAGAGATTTCACATGCTTCCACACTACATGGGTGGTAAACAGCAGGTATACAGCCTGGGTGTTCAGCTTGCAAACCAAAGCAGTCACGATGAGGGCAGGCCACTGTCTCGTCCCTTTCACCTCAAGGGTGCGCAAGCATGAGCTGCGTGCTGTCGTGATGTGCTTGTGCGCTTATTCCAGACCCTGCATGCAGCATCAGCTCTTGTGCTGTGCCTGCCTTCAACACTCGCAGCGTAAGAACACATGAAGCTTATGTGATGTCCGACTCATCGGCAGCACCCCCACGTGTCATCACAGTCGTGGTCGCTGTCAGAGCCGTTGATGCCATCGCCATGCCAGCTGCAAGCCCCGTGAATCCCATATGCAAGGGACACAGGGTGGCCAGTAATTGATGATACCCATTCATCAGCGCTCCACGTGCGCGCCCCGTCCCGCGCCGCAGCGCTGGTACAGGGGGCGCTACGCGGCGGCGGTAGTGCGCGGCCGCGAGCGTGCCGACTTCGACCGCAAGCTGGCGGACGTGCGCAGGCTGCGCGAGGTCATGGCGGCGCGCGGCGTGCCGTTCGCGGTGCCCGCGGACGCCGCGTGCGCCATGCTGCTGCAGCTGCTGCACTTCTACGCACCCGCGCTCGCGGGTGAGTGCTGAGCGCTGCTGTCGCTGCTGCTGGCGCCGTCGCCGCCGCTGCTGCTGTTGGCGGTGCGGCGCCGACGCCGAGAGCGTGCTGGCCATTTGGCGTGCTGAGGCCATGGACGTGTTCTCAACCTGATGCTCGTGTTCAATGAATTCAAATGCTGACAGGCGCTCGCAGTGCACTGTGCATGCGCTCCATACGAACATGTGTTGAGCACGGCTGTCAGCGGGCCACTGGGAGCAGAGGAGCTCAATGCAACACAGCTGCAGCGGCCCAAACTACTGCGCCGCGTAGGGCTAGGGTTAGGATTAGGTTTTAACCGCTAACCCTAACCCTAACCCTGGATATGCGGTGGTCTGCACCTCCTGAGTCCTGTGTAAGCTGGCCGCCTGCACCTTGCTGCGTGCAGCTGTGCACGGCGTCGACCCCGTCCGCGCAAGCGCAGTCATGAGTGCAGCGTGACTCACCGCGGTGTACATGCCCTCGCATGGCAGACCTGTGACGTATCCTCTGTAGCGCGCACACGCCCTACAATCAGCAAGTCACTTGAGATCGGTATGCGGCACAATCTGCGGCTCTGTGTTTAGGCAGGAATCTTATCCCTGGAGGTGGGTGCACACTCCGCAGGCGACCGCGACAGGCTACGCGCGTTCGCCGGCGCCGCGCTGCTGCCGGCGCTGCGCAGCGCCGACCCGCGCGCGGACTTTGCCGCCAAGCTTGCGCGCGGCGGCGGCGGCGAGCGGCTGCGCCTGAAGCGGCTGCTGGCGGCGTGTCTCGCGGAGGCGGCGGCGGACGCGCAGGCGCGCTTCGTCGGGCGGGAGGAGGGAGGGACGGGGGCGCCGCTGCAGGTGAGCGCTGCTGCACTTGCTGAGCGGTGCTGCGCTTATCGGGGGGGGGGGGGGGGGGCTCTGGCTGAGGACGGTGCTCGGGATGCTGGCCGAGTTCTCTGGTGATGGAGCACCGGTCATGTTGCGCGTACGTGTGCCCTGGCGGGGTGCATAGACGCTGTGCGCACGGCCGCGCCGTGGTGCAGTGCAGGGGCAGCAGACGTCAGCGCGTCGCTGACCGCGTGGCCAGCTCATGCTGGCGCCGGCAAGTCGGGGGAAGCGCGGGGGCGATGCAGGCTCTGACAGCGCTCACTGCGTCACAAAAATCACACTCAGCGAGGTCACTCCGGAGCTCAGCAGGGTGCAGCACCTCTCAGCAGCGCCAAGCAGGTGTGCGCGAGGCCGGCAATCTGCGTGTGGGGGCACTCTTCACACATCGTGCTGCGCGCTCGCCAAGTGCCGCAGCGCAGCTTCCTCGCTGTCCGCGCTGCTGCCATCACCTGGTGGCAGCGGGCACGGACGTCGCTGCAGCAGGCCTCTGCAGAATCGTCACTGCCCGTCGCCGCCCCTCCTGCCCGCGGCGAGTCATCTGCAACGTTTGCGCTCTTTGTTGAGCACTGCCGCCGCTGTGCGCCGCGCCGCTCGCTGCCGTCGCAGGTGCTGTCGTCGCTGCTCGGGCTCGACGCCGGCGCCGCCGACGGTGGCCTCAGCGGCAGCAGCGCCGCCGCCGCGCCTGCACTCTCCGACTGCCACCGCCTGTGCTTGCGCTGGGCGGCCGAAGACCTGGCGCTGCCGAGCGTCGTCCGCGACGTCCTGCTGTCGCACGGCGCTGGCCGCGGCGGCAGCAGCGGCAGCGGCGGCGGCGCAACAGGCTGGGGGGTGCTGGTCGACGGCGCGCAGGCAGGGGAGATGCCGCGCCGCTGCCGTGCGCATCCGCGCCGGCGCTGGCGCTGTGGCGCCTGGCGCTGCACGCCGCGGCGTCGGCAGCGGAGGCGGAGGCGGCGGCGCCCGCAACGGCGGCGCCGCGTTCAGCGGCAGCGGCAGTGACAGCAGCAGCGCAGGGAGCGCGTGCGTGGCTGGCGGAGCAGTGCCTGACGGTGCCGCTGCTGCCGGCGCGTCTCGGGGAGCGGGAAGCGAATGCCGCGGCGGCAGCGGGAGCACCGCTCAGCGCGCTGATGCAGCTGGTGCTGGACTATGCGGACACACTGGGTGACACGGCGGCGGCGGCGGCGCGGCTGCCGCCGCCGCCGCTGCGCGGGTGCCACTCGCTCGCGCTGCTGGCGGCGAACGTGGCGGAGGCGTACGCGCGCACGCCCGCAGGTGCGCACGCCGCTGGCGCGACATGCTAGCCCTGTGCATGCTCACCAGACATCATGACCTACCTCGTTGTGCTGGTGGACCCGGGGGTCTGTGCGCGCGCCACACTGTCACAACGCTCGGCGCGACTGCATGCGAATGTTGCGGCAGCTTCTCCTTTGGCAATGCTCAACAGTTCAAGCACGCCCCTTCTCGCGTGTTGCCGCCGCCGCCGCCATGCGCTTCCGCAGGCGCCCTGTCCGTGCGGCAGGAGGCGCGCGTCGTGCGGCTGCTGGCGCGGCTGCTGCGGTCGCCGCTCGTGCCGGACGGCATGCTCACCGACCGGCGCGCGGTCACGCTCAGCAGCGACGGCGGCACGGGCATCGCCGCGGCGGCGGTGCCGGAGCTCGTGCAGCGGCAGGTGCGCGTCGTACGGATGCTGTTTCTTCAGCAGGGTCTTGCGTCATGGAGCGCTGATGACCCCGTGTAGGATCGCCGGCGTGCACTGTGCCGCGGCGTGCAACGTCACTCAGTGGCGCATCGAAGCACGGGGTGCTTGCACCACCGCTCGCGACACGCATAGCGCACAGGCGACGAGGCGACCCGTGACGAGCAAACGCTGTCGTCGCGTGCAGCGCGTGTACCTAGCACGCCTCTGCAGCGGTGGCTGCGGCGCTGATCACTCCGCTGCCGCCGGTCACGCCATCGCCGCCGCAACTGCCGCAGCACCTCACGCACTCCCCTCCCGCGGCGCCCTCCTTCCCCTCATCAGATGCGGCTGCTCGTCAGCGAGACGGTGCTCTCCGGCGCGTGCGCGCGCCTCCTGGCGGGCGTCGACGCCGCGGCGCTGCGCGCAGCGACGCCCGCGGAGGCGGCGGCGACGCGCGCCGCCGCCGCCGTCGCGCCCTTCGCCGCCGCCGCGGACGCGCTCGACGCGCAGCGCCGCGACGACGCGCGCTGGTTCGGCGCAAAGTGGGCGCAGAAACTGTTCCCGGGGCTGGCGCAGGCGGCGGCAGCAGCGGCGCCGCCGGTGCCGCCGCCGCCGACGGCTGCGACTGCGACTGCGGCGGCGCCGCCGCCGGCGGCAGCGGGAGCGCGGCGGCGCTGGAGCCTTTCGCGTCTCGGTCTTGCGTCCAGCAGCAGCGGCGGCCGTGGCGGCGGCGGCAGCGGCAGCGGCGCTACCAATGGGACCGGGTTGCTAGACACAACGGCGGCAGCGCGGGCGGCGGCAACCGGCGGCAGCAGTGGCGGCGGCAGTGACCACTCATTGGCTACAGCAGCGACGGCGGCAGCAGCAGCGACGCCCAAGCACACATACGACGACGACGCTGTCTGCGCTATCGTAGAGCTTATGGTACGTCACTGCCTGCGCGATTCGTGGTCATCGATCCGCGCCGCATCCAAAAACTGATGCAAGCAGGGTACATCATATTTATGACTTGAAGGTATAATATACCAAGTATTGGCACAGTGTCGTGTGACCCTTTGTGGTGGCGTTGCGCACGCTAAGTGGTGTTGAAGCGCACACAGCTCTGGCAAATGGTGTAAGTGCGAGTGCAAACAATCGGCGGCCTGCAGCCGCGCGTGGCCCTGTCAGCAACGCAAACGCCGTGTCTTGCGCAGCTTGGTCACAGCACCAACCCTGCGTTGCTCCAGTGCAGGCGTTGAGTTATATGCTTCACGTGAAACCTCAATTATCATCATTGGGGCCCTTCGGCCGTGTGCAGCGTCATCCCGCCGCGCGCTCCGCCCCAGCGCAGCGCGGCGTGCGTCCCTTGTAATGACGCGCGGCGACCTCCCCCATTGACCCCCCCCCCCCCCCCCCCCCACGTCCGCAGTGCGTGCTGCTGCGGCGCTGGGCGTGGGGGCGGCACGCGCACAACCCCCCTGGCCTCGCCGCCGCCAACACCCTCTGCTTTGGCCGCGCGGCCGTCATCCCGCGCCTCTGGGCGTACCTGCTGGCCCGCAGCGGCGGCGGCGGCGGCGGCGGTGAAGAGGCGCTCGCGCGCCGCCTCACGGTCCGCACCGTCACAGAGACGACCTGCGGCGGCGGCAGCGGCGGCGGCGACGGCGCGTGGGCGGCGGCGGCGGCGGCGTTCGCGGCGCTGCTCGGCCACGCGCTGGTGGTTGTGGACGACGGGGAGCTCCACGGCGACGGCACCGACGCCGCTGCCGCCGCCGCGCAGCGCGATGCGCCGACGCCGCTGCTGCCGCCGCCGCACCACCTGCGCCGCGCCGCGCGCTGCCTCAAGCACGTCCTGTTCGCGGCGCGCTTCGCGGAGGCGCCGCCGCCGCCGCGCGCGCGCTCCGCCGCCGCCGCCGCCGACGCCGCCGAGGCGGAGGAAGCGGCGGCGGCGGCAGCAGCGGCGGCAGCGGCGGCGGCGGCGGAGGGGTGGACGGAGCTCGGCGCGTTCCTGGCGGAGGCGGTGGAGAGGGCGCTCGGGCGGCTGCACGCGCGGACGGCGCGGCGCGCGCTGGGCGACGAGGCGGCGACGTGGCTGGTGGAGGCGGCGGCGGCGCCGCGCGTGCTCGGGGAGGTGAGACGTCGTGCAGGGGAGGACCATCGCGCCAGCCGCACCGATAGGGTCTGGCGCAGCAGACGCACCGCTTATCACCACAGGTCTGATGCTGTGACCCCTCATGTATCGTCCTGGGGCTGGAGAAGGGGTTGTGAGTGAACCCTCCGGTGACATTGTCCCCTGGGACTCCTCCTCTACATATCACCCAAGGGTCAAATAGGGGGGAGGGGAGGGGCCCAGGGGATAACTGGCGACACTGCCAAAGCGGCAAGTAGTGTGCCAGGATTTGCAGTTGGCGGCAGAGGTGAGCCGGTGAGCGGCAGCGCCGCAGTCACGGCAGCACGGTGTGGTTGCGGTGCCGCCGTGTGCATGATCGCGTTGATACAACTTGCTTTATCGTGAGTGCCGCGCATGACCTTTGTAATGCATCGATCGTGACGCGGCGAGCGGCAGGTGAACGCGATGCAGTAGATCAGCCTAGCGCACCATCAGACCGCTCTTATATCGGCCAGACGCATAGTCAGCCACCACATCGCTGTTGTGCCGTGACCGCTCTCATATTAGGCGCTGTTATATCGTACTAGCCACTGCACCCCTGTCATCAACGCTGCAACGGAGCTCACTCAACCGTCTTCAACAGGGCTCAACTTCAACTGCCGCGTTCCCCATCGCGCGCAGTCGCTGCTCGCCGCCATGCTGTGACTGCTGTTTGCTGAAAGCTCCTAGATCGCAGCCGCCATTTTACCCCTGTGCGTGGAGCTCACTCAAGTACTCCGCATGCGCCGCACTGCTGTGCGCGCCGCTGCTCCAGGTGCACGCGCAGACGTCGCACGCGCAGCCGCTGCTCGCCGCCACCATGAGCTCACTGAAATAGTTTACAATAGGATGCAGTTTCAATGGTTGCGTGCGTCGTCCCAGGTGCGCGCCATGCCATGAACTCACTGAAACAGTCGTAACAGGATGCAATATCAATCGTCGCGTGCGTTGTCACAGGTGCGCGCTCAGACCCCGCGCGCGCAGGCGCTGCTCGCCGCCATGCCGTGGGCGCTGCCGCTGGCGGAGCGCGTGCGCGCGTTCGCCGCGCTGGCTGCCGCGGTGCGCGCGCGGCACCAGCCGGAGAACACGCCGGGGATCACGATCCGCGTGCGGCGCGGGCGCGCGCTGGTGCGTGCCCCGCGCGCGAAAGAGCGTCAGTCGCACTTTGATGTAGTTGAAGTTGCAGTGTCAGCAGCAGTTGACATTGCACCCTGATGTGCGCTTCCTGTACCGGCGGCGCAGCGCGTTCGCGGAATGGGCGGTAGGCCGCGCTGGTGCGTACGCCAAAGCGGTGCAGGCGATGTCTGGCGGCGCGCTTCGTCGCTGCGCGGCCATGCCCGATGCAGACGCGAGCGCCGCGATCGGACGGCGTCGCGTGCGTGCGCGGAGAGCGCGAGTCTGCCACGCCGTGTGCGCCGCTGCGCCTGCTGCGTTGCGCGTGTAGGCGGTAAATCTATGCGCGTGCCTCGCTGTGCGGTGAACTTGCGCAGGGAGGCCAGTGCTAATGCGTGGCTGCGCGCTGTTGCTGTCGTTGCTGCTGCAGGAGGACGGTCTGGCAGCGATGGACAGGCTGCGCGGTCAGATGCGGAAGCGGCTTCAGGTACGGCACGCACTAACAGTGCACATGTTGAAGTGCCTGTGTCAGGCTTCAGGTAGGACGAGTGCGCACTTGGAGCACTCATGGCGAAGTGCTCTTTGCGTGAGGGCGGTATGTTAATGACTGAGGGAGCGGGTTTAGCGCGCCGTGGCACCGCTACTTCAAGTATGCAGTCGCTTCACAAATTGGCGTGCACTTGGGACAATGTATACATCAGCTCTGGGAGGGCGGCATCAACCTCTGCAGCCTCTACGACAGCCACATATCCTGCTTTCCGAATATGCCCCAACTCACTACCTTAACGGCATGTATGCAGAGCGCTTGAAGTGTGTGATGCAAGGCTATTGACGAGCGCCTGAAATAGCGCTCCACAGCAGTGCGCCGAGACAGTACATAGGAGAGCCGCGCCGAGCGTTGGCAGCGCCGAGTATTGGCTGGTGATGATTGACGGTAAGCCTAGCAGCGCACCACTCCGCACATAGACTCCGTCCGCTGTGCCAGTGCACGCTCCTCTCTTTGCTGCGCGCACAGCGCGCTGCTGACTACCGCCCCCTTTCCCCCGCCCTGTCCCGCACACGTAACCCCCCCTGAGCACTGCACCTCCCGCGGCGCAAGTCGCTTCGCTGCGACACACGGCGCGCTGAGCACTGCCCCCCCCCCCCCCCCCCCCCCCCCAACAACGCAGGTCGTCTACACGAGCGCGCTCGGCCACCAGGAGTCCGGCATCGACCTCGGCGGCCTCTTCAAGGACTTCTGGGTGGACCTGAGCGCTGCCGCGTTCGACCCCGCGCGCGGCCTGTTCCGCCAGACGCGCGCGGGCCTGCTGTACCCGAACCCCGCGTCGGGGGCGCTGCACGCGGACCACCTGCGCCTGTTTGAGTTCCTGGGCGCGGTGCTGGGCAAGGTGCGATGGGAGAAAGCTGCATTCGCCAAAACCGCATTCCTCTGCGTATTCCCGTCGTTGCTATCAAGTACCTTGTTGCTTACATTCTGGTTGGTGGTCGTGCTGCACGCGGACCACCTGCGCCTGTTCGAGTTCCTGGGGGCGGTGCTGGGCAAGGTGCGGTGGCGGCGACGTGATTGCTCGAAGCGTGTCGTGTCTTACATTGAAGTCGGCAGTCGTGCGGCACGCCGACTGCCAGTTCCGCCGGATGCGCGCGGGCCTGTTGTACCCGAACCCCGCGTCGGGGGCGCTGCACGCGGACCACCTGCGCCTGTTCGAGTTCCTGGGGGCGGTGCTGGGCAAGGTGCGGTGGCGGAAAAGTGCATCGACAACCGCTTGAAGCGCTATTCAAGGCATTACTTCCGAAGTATGTCTTATGGGAACGATACAAAAAATCGTAGAGCTCCAGTCCAGGTGACAGGTTTCATGCTTCTATTGTGGTTGAGGGTCACGCGGCTCGCGGACCGCCCTGCGCGTGGTCGAGTTCCTGGGAGCGGTGCCTTAGGGTTAGGGTTAGGGTTAGGGTTAGGGTTACCGCAAGAGCTGGCACTGACAAGCGCCATGCGTCATACACTGTGGTTGATGATCGTGCGACGCTCGGATCACCTTGCGCCTGTTTCAATTCCTGGGGGCGGTGCTGGGCAAGGTGCAGCGGCGGAGAAGTGCATAGACACGACCGCTCAACGCGTTGTCAAGAGCTTTGTGTCTCACATTGTGGTCGATAGTCGTGCGGCACGCGGACCGCCATGCGCCTGTTTGAGTTCCTGGGGGCAGTGCTGGGCAAGGTGCGGCGACGCCAGAACTGCGTGCCCCTGCGTACATGCTGCTCAACGCACCAGCGGGCGCCTCCATGTCGTGCGGCGACATAGCAGGCGCAGAGGCGGTGTGTGTGGTGGCGAGTCGTGCGGCGCTCGGACCAGGTGCACGCGTTAGAGTCCTCCGGGGTGCCGCTCCTGGCCCAGCCAGCGGCGTCCGTGTTGCGCGCCACTTCCCCCAATCTGTGATCTACATCTGCATCTGACACAGGCGCTCCTGGAGGGCATCACCGTGCGGCCGCAGTCCAGGGCTTGCGCTTGAACATGGCGTTGCAGTGGAGCGCTGCCGCCAATTTTAACCCTCAGCCAGCGTCTTTGTCGCGCGGCTCTTACCCTGGTCCGTAACCCTAAGTCTGCCGCAGGCAGTGCTGGAGGGTATCACCAATGCAGCGGCAGTTCAGGGGCTTGCGCTTGAACATCGCGCAGCAGTGGAGGGCTGCCGCTAACCCTAAGCCAGCGTCTGTGTGACGCGGTTCTTAACTTCAAAGCGTAACCCAAATCTGCCGCAGGCGCTACCGGACGGCATCACCGTGCAGCCGCAGTTGGCCACGTTCTTCCTGGGCTTGACGCATGTACTCACCGCAGGGAGTGTATGGTGGTTCTAAGCAGTTTTGGATCGGCGCTGCAGCTCCTGGCTGTACCAGAGTCCGTTCTACATACAGACCGCTGACGGCGACAATTCAAATTTTATCCTTTTCAAGCAGTCAGATCTCCAAGAATTAAAACCACTACTCTGCATCTGCCGCAGGCGCTGCTGGAGGGCATCACCGTGCAGCCGCAGTTCGCCACGTTCTTCCTGGGCTTCATGCGCGGCGGCTACGACTTCCTCAACCTCTTCCACGATCTCGCCGGCCTGGACGAGGAGCTGTACCGGTGAGCGCTGCCGCAGCGCTTCAAACTTGAAGTTCATATAGAGCACTGTGGCCGTGTGGCCAGCTAGTCTCGTGCGCTCGATGTAATGCGCATGGTGTAAGAGTTGTTGATGACTCTGCTGGGTGAGCGGACAAAGGCGCGCGCGAATGCATGCGCGGTGCTGGCTCAGATTAGGTCAGCACCATGGTCGAATTGAGAGTCTCAGCCCCAATTCTACTATCGAGTGATGGAACAGCGCAACAAAGACTTGCTGCCGCGTGCTTCGGGCGTGCCGCCGCGCGTTGGTTTGGTGCGCTTGTTGTGCTTCTGTGTTCATGCTGGGCTATTGAGGTGCTCTTGCATGTACCACCCCCACCCCCCCTCCCCCCCCCTCCTGAACCATGTTGCGTTGCTACCCCTCCTTCATAGTCTCATCGCGCTGACATCTCGTCTCGAACGTGCTCGCGCCAGGCGATGCGGAGCCCAACCTCAACCGCAAACCTGCTGCTTTCATTCTCGTCGAGTTGCTTCCTGAGGCGACGCGAGGCATGCGTCTCACCTCCCGCCCCCCCCCCCCCCTGCCCCCCCCACGACTCTCACTGCTTCTGCTTGCCCCCCCCCACCCCCCCCCCGGCCCCCCGCTGCCCCCCCCGCGGCAGCAACCTCATCTTCCTCAAGAAGTACGACGGCGACGGCGTCGAGACCCTGTGCCTGTCGTTCACCGTGACGGACGAGGCGTTCGGCGCCGCGCGCGAGGTGGAGCTCGTGCCGGGCGGCGCTCAGCGCGCCGTGACGTCGCGCAACCGCCTCGAGTACGTGAACCGCGTCGCCAAGCACCACCTGGTCGACAATGTGAGGAGCGGCGGCGCGCGTGATGTCATACCTACCGCCATTGCATGTATGCATACCCTCGCTGACGCCGCGCAACCGCCTCGAGTTCGTGAACCGCGGGGCTGCGTCGCCAAGCACCGCCGGGTCGACAATGTGAGCGGCGGCGCATGAACGGGGCGGGGCTGATACCTATGGCCATCACATGTATATATCTGCCCTCACTGCAGTCACCACTGCCGTACCCTCGCCGCCTGGCCTCATATCTGGAGCGCGCTGTGATCACATCACACGATGGAACTGCGTGGGAGCGCGGCGTGCGTCTGCGGCGCGCGTCGCCGCCAGCTGTCCTCTCGCACGCGAGCGGGTACGAACGAACGCGACCCCGAACAACAGCGGTTGTCTGCGCGTCCCTGTCGGTGGGCCCCCTGCTTGCGAGCGCGCGCACGACTGCTTGCGGACGCGGGGTCCACGCAGTGGGTGCGCTGATGCCAGCGCAGCAGGCGCCGCTCGTCGGCACATACTCCCCCTCAAAGTCTCACCTCACACTCAGCATCGTCTCTGGCAGAGTCTGCGTTTCTCAAACCGTCCGTTTCAAAGTAGCACTTGCACGTGCTTCGCCATCTGCGCATGGTCTGTTCTGTCTCGCCGCAGCCTGCAAGCTTTGATGCATGACCATGTGGCCATGGTGTCCTGGCCAAGCCTGCCCCCGAAATGCACTTTCTGACCACGCCAACTCTGCGCCATCTCCACCGCAAGTGCTGCAAGTGCGGTCGCTGTCCTCAGTTGAGCCATAAGAAGGGGAAAAAGGTAGAATCAGAATTCGCTTCCCTACTGACTAGTCTGGCAGGTTCCCTGACCCCCACCAGCTCTGTCTCCATGATGTACTTCAACTTCAACTGCTGCAGGTGTAGTCGCAGTCCGAGGCATTCGTGCGCGGGGCTTGCACGCAGACACAGTTATCTGGTCGAGCCTGCCTGCCCCCAAAGCGCGCTTCCTGACACCGCAGTTGCTGTCCCCATCTTCAACTTCAACTTTAACCTGCTGCAGGTGCGGTAGCAATCCGAGGCGTTCGTGCGCGGGCTTGCATGCAGACACAGTGAGCCTGCCCCCACAAAGTGCGCTTCCTGACCGCCCCACCTCTCACCACCTTCAACTTCAACTGCTCCTGCAGGTGCGGTCGCAGTCCGAGGCGTTCGTGCGCGGCCTGAGGTCCGTCATCCCCGCGGCGTGGCTGCAGATGTTCAGCGAGCCGGAGCTCCAGGTGAGGCGCGCACGCATCGCTAATCCTAACCCTAGGTGAGCGCACCTAATCTGACCCTAACCCTAGGTGAGGCGCACACGCATCGCTAACTCACCCTAGGTGAGGGCACCTAGCCCTAACCCTAGGTGAGCGCACCTGTGCGGAGCCTCACCAGCCGACATTGCAGGTGAGCGCACCTGTGTGGAGCGCCTCGGCACTCACGTTGCAGCGCTCCACCGCGCGGGGGCGGCGGGGGGGGGCGCGTTGCGGTCCGTACAGGAACGCGCTTGGCAGAACGTTACGCGCCCTGCATTGGCACTGCACACCGCAGCGGTGCGAAGCCCTGCGATGAAGTGATTGTGAACGACAGCGTCAGGTGCGCCATGCAGCGTGTCCTGCAACAAAACCTGATGACGCGTTGATATACGCGGGCTGTGCGCCATTTCATGGCATTGTGTGCGTTAGACGGAATACCACCGGTGCATCGAGAGCGAGAGACCCCCAACCGTCGCATCCTGAGCCCCCGCGGCCCCGGATGACCAGCGAATCGGAGTCGGAGTCACAGTCAGACATTGCCGCGTGCTGCCCTCGACCACTCCGCGACGAGAGCGCATGTCATGGTGCCTGCCACTTTGCGCGCGGCGCTCGCCCATCTCGCTCCCCTCGTGAAACCCTGGGAGTGACTGCACTCGTGGCAGACGTACGGCCCTGCGCGCATGAGCATGGAACAGTCTCGCTCGCTGCAGCGTGCGCCGCCGTGGCGCCGTCAGTGAAGCGCGCTCCATGTGCGCGGCCAGCCACTCCCGAAAGCGCTCCCGAAAGCGCTCCTGAAAGCACTTTCGAACGCACCCGAACGCAGCCGAGCCACTCCCGAAAGCACTCCCCCGAAAGCACCCGAAAGCAGCAGAGCCACTCCCGAAAGCGGTCGAGCCACTCCCGAAACCAGTCCCGAAAGTAGTCCCGAAAGCAGAAAGCAGTTGAGTCAGTCCCGAAAGCGGTCGGGCCACTCCCGAAAGCAGTCCCGAAAGCAGTCGAGCCAGTCCCGAAAGCGGTCCCGAAAGCAGAAAGCAGCAGAGCCACTCCCGAAAGCGGTCGGGCCACTCCCGAAACCAGTCCCGAAATGCAGTTGAGCCAGTCCCGAAAGCAGTCCCGAAAGTCCCGAAGCAGTCCCGAAAGTCCCGAAACCGGTCGGGCCACTCCCGAAGCAGTCCCGAAAGCAGTAGAGTCAGTCCCAAAAGCAGTCCCGAAAGCAGAAGGCAGTCGAGCCAGTCCCGAAAGCGGCCGGGTCACTCCCAAAAGCTGTCCCGAAAGCAGTCGAGCCAGTCCCGAAAGCAGGCCCGAAAGCTTAACTTTGTCGAGCCAGTCCCGAAAGCGGTCGGGCCACTCCCGAAAGCGGGCTACTCCCGAAAGCAGTCTTGAAAGCACTCGAGCCAGTCCCGAAAGCGGTCAAGCCAGTCTTGAAAGCAGCCGCGCCACCCCTGAAAGCAGTCTGAGCCACTCCCGAAAGTAGTCTAGTCACAACCCCCGAAAGCCACTCCCGAGAGCAGCCGAGGAGCTTGCACAAACTCGCACGGCCTGCCGTCCATCGCGCAAATGCGCACTGGACGCGCGCATGCATCTCATCGATGACGCTCAGGCTGACAGCATCCGGCAACCGTCGCCGGATCCCCACTGCCGCTGATGCTGGTCCTAGCCATGCATGCGCGTGAACCCTACCCCTACCAGGTGCAACTGACTGTAACCTCACTCTAACCTCGACCGTCGCCGGATCCCCGCCGCCTCAAACGCCGACCCTAGCCACGTACGCACCCTAACCCTAACCCTAGCTACACGCGCGCGCGCGCGTGCCCCCCGCCAGGTCCTCATCAGCGGCAGCGGGCGCGCCATGGACGTCGACGACCTGCGCCGCCACGCGCAGTACGGCGGCGGCTTTGTCGGCGGCGGCGCGGACGCGACGGCGCGCCGCTTCTGGCGCGTCGTCGCCGCCATGAGCGCCGCCGAGCGCGCCGCGCTGCTGCGCTTCGTCACGGGCTGCGCGCGCCCGCCGCCGCTGGGCTTCGAGGCGCTGCAGCCGCCGTTCACGATACACAGGTGCGCGCGCGCGCGGGCGGGCAAGCCTGGAGCGAGCACCTGCGAATTTCTTCGTACTTGAAGTTGCCTTGGTGTCTGGGAACGCCCTGGCCCGCCTGGAGCGTTGCGTACTTCTTGTTGCCTATTGTTGCTCGGGGCGCGACAAAGCTCAGGCAATTGATGGCGAGCTTGCTACATACCAGAATCTACGTGCAAGTTGGGACAAAGTGTCTCAATGCGCGTAGAAAAACTCTCCTTAACGACATGCGTGGTTGTGTACTTTTTGTGTACTTTTTATTAATTCTCGCTCAGGGCGCGAAAAAGCCCAGATGATTGGCATCTAGCTGTAAGGAATCTACATGTCGTATGACAGTCTGAAAGTGTCGCAACGACAACCACTCAAACGCCGCCGCCGCCAAATGGCATCTCGGGGTTTTGTGTACTTCAAGATGTGCTGCAAATGGCCTGGTTCTGGCCGCCGCCGGCTGGAGCAGCGCCGCCGCCGCTACTGCCTGTGGTGGTGTCGTCGCTCTGCTCCTTCTCTAGCCTCATTATTGTTGTTAGTAGTCACTGCCCCCCTTTGGCCCGATGCCGGCTTCAACTGCCGCTGTACGACCACCAGACCATCTTCATGAACGAGAAGTACGCCATGCATGCCCGAGTGCAAGCCGACCACATAGTCATCATTTCCAACGACCCGCCTTGCGACGTGGAGTTGCTACGCAGCAGGCTGTTCCACATCAAAATAGACACACCGCTGGTGAAACCGCATGAGTGGGAAGCGGTGCAGAGTGCCAAGAAGAAGCCGCTCGTGCCCAGCGCGACAAATAATGGACATGCCTTGGTAGCAACTGAGGTAGATGAGAGCGTCATATACACGCGCAAGTGGAGCGCTGCTGCAATCGACAGCTCGACGAGTATGCGTCGTCTCGAGGCAACCCCTCTATACGTGCACATCAGCAACAGCTCCCTCAGCCCCTGTATGATGAGTGCGGTGTCAAAAGTGCGTTTCATCATTTTGTTGCGTAGCAGCGGTTGCGATGGAACAAGGACTCAGGCGCCAGCACAACATCACCTCTCGCGCCTTTGCTACTGCCGTCGCCGTCGAGTGCAGCAGCGCTCCGCTAATCGCGTGTATATGACGCACGCCCTCATCTACTGACCTCAGTAGCTGCCAAGGCATCTCCATTCTCCGTCGCGCCAGGCACGAGCAGCTTCTTCCTGGCACTTTCCCCGCTCCCCACTCATGCGGTTTCACCAGTGGTGTGCTTATTTTGATGTGGAACAGCCTGCTGCATAGCAACTCCAAGTCGCAAGGCGGGTCGTTGGCAATGATGACTTTGTGGTTGGCTTGCACTCGGGCATGCTTGGCGTACTTCTCATTCATCAGGATGGTCTGGCGGTCGTACATCCGCAGTTCAAGCTGGCTAGCGCTGTCTCGACCACAGTGAAAAACACCACCTACCTGTCGTTTCTCTGATCCCCCTTTCCTCCCTGTCTCGCTGGCTCACACCACCTACCTGTTCTGGTTCCTCTGCCCCCCCCCCTCCTTCCCCCCCCCCCGCCTTCACGCCCTTTTCGTTGCGCCCCCCCGCCAGCCCCGGCGACACACCCCTAACCCTGACCCTACCCTTAAGCTTACTTCCCCTCGCGCTAACCCTGACCCAAATGCTAAGTCAGCGCACACCCGTCATGGTGCTCACACCTACCCTCACGATGCGTACACATATCCCCCCGTCCCCCTCCCCCCCCCCCCCACCTCAGGGTGCCCATCATGCTGGCTCACACCACCTACCTGTCGTTCCTCTGCACCCCCTTCCCCCCCTCTCTCGCTGGCTCACCACCTACCTGTTGTCGTTCCTCTGCCCCCCCCCCTCCCCCCCCCCCCCCTGCGCCCCCCCCTTCAGGGTGCCCATCAGAGACGACGGCGAGCGCCTGCCGTCGGCGTCGACGTGCTTCAACGTGCTCAAGCTGCCCACGTACTCCAGCGACAAGGCCATGCGCGAGAAGCTGCTCGTCTCCATCTTCTCGGGCGCCGGCTTTGAGCTGTCGTAGGTACCTACATACACAGCGCAAGCGCAGCTCAGCTGCCTTGTTTGTGCCCCCGTGTTCCGTGCAGCACATAATGCAGGCGCAGCTTAGGCGCCTCGTGTGCATCGTGTATTGCGTGGAGATTCTTGGCTACACAGAAGTGTGCGTCTTGGTAATAACGCAAGGCTTGCGGTGGCAGGACTCCGGATGAAGCGCGGCAAGCGCCTTTGGGCGGTAATGCTTGCGCATCCGCTGCCTGTATCAGTAATGATCGTTGGTACTGACTTTGTTGAAGGGAGGCCGTAAATCAACAGAGCCGCGCCGTGCAGTTGTCTCATGGTGGCGGTGTTGTGTGCCCCAACGTGCGCTGCCTTGCTGGGCCAGAGCGTGTGCGCCGCGTTGCCTGCTGCCGGAAGAGACGCGATTTGGCCACGCGCAGATGCGTCCAAGGTGGCCGGTCCGCCCTGGCCTGATGCCTGTGTTGCAGTTCCCAGACAACGATACTACCTTGACAGCGGTGGACGCCACATGCGGATGCGCAGCAGCCGCTGGTCGGCTACGTCGGCCCTGCCTGCAGCTTGCTTTAGCTGTACTTGCCGCTTGCTGCAATGTGCATGTTGTGCCTGCAGTGAAGCAGAATGGCACTGTCCTCGGATACGCTGCGGCCATTCGCAGCACGCTGACTTATTCTTGTTGTCGCAACTGCTGCCCGCCGCTCTGTGTGTCTTCCTTTTAGAACAAGTCGCTAAGAGCGCCGACCCCCCGCCCCCCAGTGATCAATACTTTCATTTCTGTTGTGCGGACAGTGTGAGATTGCTGGCTTTTCTGGCCCCCCGAACACCCTGTACTGGCAAATCGGAGGAGGCTGCAGCCCCGCAGCGCGCGCCTAGGTGTGGCCTATACAACCCATCTCGGTTCCTGCACGACACTCATGATGTACAGATACCTTTATGCCGCACAGATAGCAAGTGCAGATTACACCAGTGTACATTACATGATGCAATCAATTTCATCACGTCACTCCGGGGGTCTTGTGGTCGCGTGGTCTGACAGATGCAACAAAACAATACGGTGAGCCCGCAACTGCATGGCGTCAAAGTGCGACACTGGATTTACCCTGCCACACACACACCGTCTGAAACACCATGATCAATGCAGCTATGCCATAGTTGTCGGCATCGTAGCACGGTCCTGCGCATGCGCTCTGATCCGGCAGGACACTGCTGAGCATCACGGTTTCTGGGCCTTGGTACATGTGTTTGTCCAAGCTCTTAGGGCGCAGTGCACTACGCTGCTGCATGGGTGTAAACCCTAGGAATGCGTAGGACACCCAGCCTCCCTTTGGGGCTGCTGTAAATAAATACAAGTCCACGAATGCACGTGTTTTCCGCCTCTTCAGCGGAAGCAAACAACACACACGCGTGTGGCTTCATCTGTGGAGTGTCTGACCAGACGACTTCAAGAGCGCAGCGTTCACACGCAGCGCAGCAGAGCAGCGTGGCGGGTCGCCACCACGACCACCGTGCCGCACTGAAGTCCTCTGCGCAGGCGCTTCGCAGCGCCACATGGTGCGCAGATGGCACGCGGCGGCGCTGCCATTGCGGCGCCCTACCACAGCGCGCTCATGAGCAGCGCGAGCGCGGCGTACTGCAGCGGCTGCGCGTCCGCGCTCGCGCCGCGCAGCCGCGCGAGCACCGCGCCCGCGCCGCCCTCGCGCAGCGCCAGCGCCGCCAGCGGCGGCGCCGCCGCGCACAGCAGCCGCAGCAGCAGCAGCGCCGCAGGCACGCGCGACACGTGCAGCTCGCGCGCCGCCGCCAGCAGCAGGTGCACCGCGCGCGCCGCGCCCTCGCAGCGTGCCAGCACCGCGGCGTCGTCGCCCGCGGCTGCGTCCGCCGCTGCTGCCGCGTCGCCGCCGCCGCAGCAGCGGTAGTGCGCGGCGAAGCTGCGCGCGATCGCCGGCAGCGAGCGCGACCGCGTCGGGTCCAGCGCGAACAGCAGCAGCTCCATGTGCTGCTGAGGCGTAGAGGCGCCGAGGAAGGCGCTCACGCTGTGCGCCTCCGCGCGCTCCGCGGCGTTGCAGCGCGCGTCGCTGCCCAGCACGAGCGCGACGATGTCCGGCTCCTGCTGCTGCGGCAGCGGCGCGCGCAGCGGTTGCGGGTTCCTGTCGTGCCGCTGCCGCCGTCTGCGCTGCTGCGACGGGCCCGCACTTGGCGCGGCGGGCGCTGCCGCCGCGTGCTGCGCCGCCGCCGCCGCTGCTGCTGCCGCTGCTGCCGGCTCGCCAGCCAGCTCGGCGATGAGCTCACGCAGTCCATCCAGCGACGATCGCCGCCGTCCATCGCGTGCCACACATTTTATGGCGCTGGACACTGCTTCTCCTGCAGCAAGGGTACTGCTTGTAGCAGAGCGCGAAGAATCAGGGCCGGCAAACAAACTTGACCACTGTGGCGCCGCGAGTGCGGCGATGGGGGCGTTGGCGGCAGCGGCGCCGCCGGCGCTACCGTCCGCGCCGCGCGCTACATCCAGCAGCTGCGCTCTGTGCTGCCGCAGCTCCACCAGCGCTGCCTCCTCGCGTTCGCACTCCTGCTCAAGGGCCGTGCGTCTCAGCGGCGCCGCGCCGTCGCTGCAGCGACTGCCGTCCGCGGGTCCAGCAGCGGCGGCGGCGACAGCAGCAGCCTGCAGCGCGGCGCGCTGCTGCACGCGCAGCAGCTGCAGCCGCAGGCGCGTCTCCCTGATGTCCGCGCCCACATCTTCGAGGACGGAGACGTCCAGCGCCTTCTGCGTGAGGCGAGGGCCTGTCAAGATGACGCCAGGCACGGGCGCCTGCTCCAGTGCATTCGCCCTCAGCTCCCGCGCCACGCTGCGCAGCTGCTCGGTGACCTCTTCGCGTCTCGTCTGCAGCCTGCTGGGCCTGCGCTGCGCGATCGAAGGGGGTGCCTTGTGTGCATTGCGCGTAGTAACAGCTTGCACGGCTGGTCGCTTGGTGGGGTCTGATGCAGATGGTCGTGGCGGAGGTAGAGGGGGATCATCACATCGCGCCGTCTCCTCTCTCGATGCTGATACGTCCGGGCTGACATGAGTTTCAGTGCTCTCTCGCACACATGCTGCTCTTGCCCTCGCTGCTGCACGTTTGTGGCTGCCCCTCCGCACAGGTGGTGCGGGCTCGAGGTTTGCTGCGGCCTTCAGCTCTGTCACTGTCAGGATCTGGTTCGTGCTGCCCTCGCTTCGGCGTCTCAGCAATTTAAGCATCGCAGCTGCACGCACACAGGGTTTAAAGGGGACGGTCACCGCCCTCCTGGCCTTTCTTAGCCGGTTCTGCTCCCTCTTTCCTAGGGACCCTGTCTAGATTCCTAATCACTGAAACTTGAACTTCCCCCCGTAACCGCTGCAACTGTCAAAAACCATCCTACTTCAAGTCCTGCGACCGACTCTCTCGACAGTAGGACCACGACACCTCACGCGCTGTCAGAATGACCGCGGACACGATGAGTCCGACACTGATCACTCAGCCACCAGGCTACCCAGAGGAGCGGCCAGAGACAGAGGATATGGATGGCATGCTAGACCACCTGCTGCAGGAGCTGCAGGGGAAAACTGTGCTTGTGAAGCCGCGAGTGAGCAAGAAGACCATGGTGTGCGCCCTACAACAGCAAGCCGATATGATCCGCAAGCTCAAACTGGAAGCCGCCAGGTGCGTCGCCGCAGCTCTGCCGCGAAATAGAAAAAAAGCAGAGAGAGTCGGACACATGAAAGCTGCCCTGTGAACGAGCGTCGTCAGCTTTCTCTGATGGCTGCCCCACCTAGCTTCGGAAATACGCACATCTTTCAGTGCTTGCTGCAGCCAAGTCACACAAGCGACATGATGCCCCCGAATGACTTGTTGTCATCTGTTCATGTTCCGTGTGCAGCCATTTTGCCCTGCTGGAGCACCGCAGCAGGAAAACTGCAGAGCTGGTGGAGTCCCTCGTGTCTCGGCTAGCGGCCGTGGAGAACACCACGTCCCAGGCGGCTGACATGGAAGACGCGCTGGCGAACCTCAACAACAAACTTGAGGACCTGTCTCGCATTGGAGCCATGGAAGAGCGGTTGACTTCAGTGGCTACCGCCGTGGAGGCTCAGGATGCGCGCATCACTGGCCACGTGGAGCAGACAGGTGCGTGTCAGCGAGCAACAGCACATGCACTTCAAGTGTTGAAGTTGCACATGAGGCGCACGTGCAGCGGCGCGCGATCGATCGTTTCTTGAAGTTACAGTCGTATGCGTGTGCGTGTGTGCAACGCTGCCGGCGACATCTCGATGCATGCCTTGAGCGCGCCCTGCGCCCGGCCGCTACACAAGTCGTCACAATGCAGAATTAGATTTATATGCAGCAGTGCTGCGACAGCAAAGAGCGCTGCACCGCTGGGCAGCTGCGGCGGCAGCGGCTCGAAGCGCTGGCCTCTATTCTGCTGTGCGCCGTGTACGACGGCACTCTGCGCACGGCGACTGGCCGTAGCTGTGCGCGGCAGCGCGCGTGCCCACAGCTCTAGACCTTGCTGGGCACGTGCGGTTGGAAGTTGACGTCCCGCGCGTGTAAAGTGAAGTTGGCAGTTGACGTGCCCTGTGGCAACTGAGGTGCCGAGCGGTGCCACGATGCTCATGCTGCGACCACTGGAGGCCGACTCTGCGGCGCCACCGGATGCGTGCATATTCGCGTCGAACGACAAGTGCGCAGCCGACAGCACGCGGCAACATTGAGGTGACAGCTGCGGGAGCGTCCGCTCCATGCATTTGAACTTGGCGTACGAGGCACCGCAGGCGCGTACACCCGCTTCACCGCGCCACACACCTCATTGTGACGAGCCACGACAAATCTTGCCAACCCGCACAAAGTCTGCGTAAGCTCCACCGCCGCTGCCGCCGCCGCCGCTGCCGCCGCCGCCGCCGCCGCCGCTGCTACTGCTGCTCTCCGCGCTCTCGTGACGAGCACGACAAAGCCTGTCAAATCTGCACAATGTGTGCGCAAGCCTCACCACCGCCACTGCCGCCGCTGCTGCTGCTCTCCGCGCCGCATGCGACAGAGGTGGCAATCACCGGCCTCGACGCGCGCACGGCAGCGCTCGAGGCGGCCACCGCGGCGCTGCCGGGGCAGTGCGTCATGGTCGCGCCGGACGATACCTCGGAGGCGCTGCCGCTGCCGGACGTCATCAAGCGGCTCGACGCGCTCGTGACGGAGTGCAAGCTGCGCGGCGACGCGAGCGCCAAGGCGGTGCGCATGCACGCGGAGCAGCTGGAGGGCAAGGTGCGCGCGCGCGCGCATACGCACGTACGGTGGTGCGGACGGCGATGCTAACCCTAACGCTTACCTTAACCCAATTAGTAAACCTAAGATGGTGACCGTCCGCAGTCGCTTCTCGGCGCGCGGAAGGGGCGCGCAGAAGCAGCGGGTCGTGTCGGCGCACGGCGTAGGGGACACGGTGGCGGCGGAGCGTCGAGGGGGGGGGGGGGGGGGGGGGGGGCTGAGGCGGAAGGCTGCGCGCGCGGCGGAGCAGCTGCAGAGGAAGGCTTGGATGTGTGTACGGAGATGCTGCTGCATGCTGAGCGCTGCTGCGCGCCAGCAGAGGCCCCGCGCGCGCCGCTTCACGCGCAGTCGCTGACGGCGCGCTGCGGGCTGCCGCAGCGGCGGCGGCGGCAGGACTGGCGGAGAGCGGGGTGCGCAGCGGCAGCGGCGCGGAGCTGACGGAGAGCGGGGTGCACGCGCGTCACGCACGTGGTGCGCTGCTGCCCAGCGCACATGGTTGTTCGTCGACACCTAATAGCCCCCATCCCGGCGCCGTCTCTTACAGACGCGATTGTCAAGTGCCTGGATCCGCCAGTCACGCCCTCGTCACGTCCTGACAGCCCTGGCTGCGATACCGCTGCCGCACAACAACACTGATGAATGCCACACGTGTGGACATCGACAAACTATAATAAGCCGATGTACGGCATGAGCAGCGCCCCATAAGTGCAGACACGGAACGATACATTTGACTCTGAATCCGCGTCCCGCACCGCCGCCGCCGCCGCCGCCGCCGCCGCCGCCGCTAATTCCCCATCGTGCAGGCCGCCGTGGTGGTGGATGCGAGACTCGCGTACGCAGTGCAAGGACGGGCCTCACAGAGCCTACAACAGGCGATATCTCAGGCCCTCACACTGCCCTTTGTGTGAAAGTTGTTCGTGTTGGTGCCGCCGTTGCTGCCGCCGCCGCCGCCGCCACCATCACTGCCGCCGCTGAACCCCCACGTCACAGCAGGCAATGACTCAGGCTTTGACACTGCCACCGCCGCCTCCGCCGCTGCCACTGCCGCCGCCGCTGCCGCCGCCGCCGCCGCCGCCGCCGCCGCCGCCGCTGCTGCCGCCACGCCCTGCGCAGGCCGCCGTGGTGGTGGAGGTAGGACTGGCGGCGGCGCGCGAGGACCTGGACCTGCTGCTGCGGCGCATGGACAGCGACCAGGGCGGCGGCGCGGATGCGGTGCGGCGCGAGCAGGCGAGCCTCGCGGAGCGCCTCGACGCCGTGCAGGGCGAGCTGCTGCTCAAGGTCGACAAGGTGAGGTCAAGGCAGCGGCGCCGTTTTACTGTTTGTGCAAGGTCGACGAGATGAGGCACGACTCAGGCGGCGACTGCCAGGCAGCGGCGCCGTGCAGGGTGAGCTGCTGGTCAAGGTCGACAAGGTGAGGCATCACTCAGGCGGCTGCTGCTGCAAGGTGAGGCATTGGTCAGGCGGCTGCTGCCAGGTGGCGACGCCGTGCAGGGCGAGCTGCTGCTCAAGGTCGACAAGGTGAGGCATCGCTCAGCCAGCAATCGGGCAGCCAGTGGTGGCAATCGGGTGTTGTTGAGCGCTGCTGCTCGACAAGGTGAGGCATCGCCCAGGCGGCTGCTGCCAGGCAGCGAAGCCGTTTGACTGCTGCTCGCAATCGGCTGTGCAGGGTGAGCTGCTGCTCAAGGTCAACAAGGTGAGGCATCGCTCAGGCGGCTGCGATCGCGCAGCGAGGATGTTGTTTGCACCTTCTACAGGCTTGCGCGCGCGCATACAGCGTCTCACTGCTGCTGCGCCCTGCCAGGCTGCTCAAGGTCGGCAAGGTGAGGCCTCGCTCAGGCTGCTGCTGCTGCAAGGTGAGGCATTGGTCAGGCGGCTGCTGCCAGGTGGCGACGCCGTGCAAGGCAAGCTGCTGCTCAAGGTCAACAGGGTGAGGCCAAGGCAGCGGTCGGCGCCGTTTTACTGTTGCGTAAGGTCGACCAAGTGAGGCATGGCTCAGGCGGCTGCTGCCAGGCAGCGACCCCGATTTCCTGCTGCTTGGCAAGTTGAGGCATGGCTCAGGCGGCGACTGCCAGGCAGCGACCCCGATTTACTGCTGCTCGACGTCAGCAAGGTGAGGCGTCGGTCATCAGGCAGCCAGCTGCCGGCCAGCAGTCAAGCCGATGACACAGCAGTACGAGTGTCGGTGGGCGCTGCTGCTGGCGCAGGCGAATGAGGCAGAGCACGGGCCGGCCAGCTGCTGGTCTTGAAGCGCGCGAGCCGAGTGATGGCGGCCCGGAGAGACTCGTGCATGCGGGGCTTCACACATCGTTTCCATTTCGAGACACATCGTTTCCGTTTTGCGGCGAGGGCTGCGGCGATGATGTGGAACACTGTTGCGGAGCGCCGCCGCTGCCAGCGCACGGGCATCGCACAGCAACGTAGCGGTCGATATTAGGGGCGCCGTGGCTGGTAAAGGCCTGCGGCAAAATGGACTCAGTTGGTGAAGCACAGCGCTTGGCGAGTGAAGGCAGAACGCGGCGCGGCAATTGCCGGATTTGTCATCGCAGACAGGAGCGCCGGTGATGCAGAGGGCTCGTCATCGAGCGAGTCTGACGGCCACCCCTTATGTTGCGGTAATGTACTTCGAAGTACTTGTTTTCTGTGACGTAGGAGATGTGCAGCTAGCGCTGAGCCCCCGTCCCCCCCCCCCCTTTCCCCCGCCAGCAACACAGCATGAGTCTTCGGTCCTCCAAGCAGCGTGCCGGTGGTTCGACCGACATGCTTCCGATCAAACTCCAGCGTTTTGACTTCAGAGAGCGCCTGCTATCGCACAACACACACTCGCACCGCCGCCTTTCCTGTGTGCAGCGCACTCACGCCGCCGCCGCCGCCCGCCGCTGCTGTCGCCGCTGTCGCTGCCGTGCCGCCGCCGCGCGCTCGTTCGCAGGGCTACCTGGACCTGCGCGTCGAGTCCAAGTACGAGGAGATCATCGCGCACCTGCAGCGCGCGCTGACGAGCGCGGAGGACGACGAGGTCGACTTCAAGCGCCAGACGCGCACACTCCAGGACGCCGTCGAGCGCCTGTCCGCGGGCAAGGCGGAGCGCCGCGAGCTTCTCGAGCTCAAGCAGTTTGTGGTGAGCCTCGGCGAGGGCGGCGCGCTCGGCGGGCGCCGCCGCAGCAGCGCCGCCGCCGCCGCCGACGCGCTCGCCGCCGGCGTCACGCGCGACGAGGTCTTCACGCTGCTCGAGGAGAAGGTCTCGCGCAAGGACATGGAGCGCCGGCTCGCGCAGATCTCGCAGCGCGTCGCGGCGCTCGCACGCGGCCGCGGCGGCGGCGGCAGCGCCGGCGGCGGCGGCGGCGGCGGCGCCGGCGGCGCGCTCGGCACGCCCGCGCAGCGCGGCGCGCCGAGCGCGACCGTCGATGACCTCGCGACGGCCTTTGAGTCGGAGCCGGAGGGCGCGCTCGCCGTGATCCGCCAGCTTACGGACGGCGCGGGTCGCCCCGTCTCCGTCGCGGGCCCCGCCATCGGCACGTGCCTCGCGTGCAAGGCGCCCATCGTGCACCCGGACAGGCAGGACCTGTACGCCGCGGGCGGCGCTCGCGGCGGCGGCTTCCAGCTGTGGGCCGCGGCGGCGCCACCGCCCAAGGGCCCGCCGCTGCGCGCGCAGCCCGGCGACGTGCTGCCGGGGCTGGACCTTACAGAGGGGGGTAGGCATGTAATGGGGCGCGATGGCCACCTGTACCTGGCGAACGCGGGCAGCGGCGGCGGCGGCGGCGCCGCTGCTGCTGCCGCCGCGTCGCTTACAAAAGGGATGCCGCCGCCGCCGGCGCAGGCGCAGTCGCAGCCGCCGCCGCCGCTGCGGCCGCTGCAGCCCCTGGAGAGCTGAGTATGTTTTCGTTTCCTGATTTTGTTGATGCTGATTGTAGGCGCGCATGCGCGTAGTGGCAGAGGGTATCCGACGCGGTGGGACGAGTGCAGTACATACCCCTGTGTACAGTGGCGACGTAAATTTGCAACTATCGTATCGATGGCATAATATACTTCCCGGGACAGCATTTCACATTCAGTGCTCGGCTTGCTCTGGACATTGCCAGCTCTGGCAGCGGGCAGCGGGCTGGTGCACTTGCACCAGCCGCTGTTGCCTGATTGAAGGTGCTTCACGTCTTGCATGCGCATCAGCAGCACAACAGCAGTGGGTGCGTAGAGCACTGCAACCGCTGACATGCCGTCGTTGCGGACATTGTCTGAGAGAAATTGGGGGACCAGTGACTCTGGAACAGTCTGTTGCGCCATTGAATGCATCGCTCCTGCGGGGCTGGGTCATTATCCATGCACGAGGTTCACGAAACTTTCTTTGGCGGGTAGGGCACAGCCATCGTCCCATTCTCTTGCCAAACGTGTCGCTGCCGCTTGTGCTGCACATGCCAGATTTTGACCTCTTGTGCGGCGGTCGTGCAAGGGCTGCCTTCAGCACCATACAGTTGCCCGCCCTACAAGCATGCTCCCCTATGCACCAATTTTTAGTTCTGCACAATATTATGACAAGACGTGTGACACGACAACCAACTGAAAGTGACAGTGACAGTGTCAGCTCCGCAATGCTAGAAATTGGTGTCATAAATTCGTGCGAGAGTGTCATGACATAGTTCTGCGAAGGGGCAACTGTGAAGCTGCAGCAGTGCGCGTCTAGGTGTTGTCGATGCAGCGCATCTCGGTACCTGTACGACATCATCTCGGTACCTGTACCTAGGGTGGAATCAGAGCCATTACCAGGCAGCCTCACCGCTGTTCAAGTGACAGAGTGACAGCACAGAGTGCGCGCGCAGGCAGAATGAGAGCACAGTGCAGCCAGCACAATGCGGACCGACAAGAGTTTCATTGAAACAGATGCACTGCTCTAGAAGAACCTAAACAGATGCACTACTCTAGAAGAACCTACTGTGTACTTTTTATTAATTCTCGCTCAGGGCGCGAAAAAGCCCAGATGATTGGCATCTAGCTGTAAGGAATCTACATGTCGTATGACAGTCTGGAAGTGTCGCAACGACAACCACTCAAACGCCGCCGCCGCCAAATGGCATCTCGGGGTCCTCCCCTACGTCCTCCTCCATGTGCCCCCCCCCCCTGGATTCTGCCATGTGTGTCATGACACGGCCAGAGTACGCCATGTGGAGCGCTGCCGACAGTGCCGAGCGTAAGCGCGCCAGGGCGATGCCCTTGAGAGCTTTAGGGCGCGCTCCTCCGGGCACTGACATCCTGCTGGCATACTCCGTCGCCACAGCCTCCAGCAGCTTCCGCCCCTGCTCCCCGATGCTGCCAAATGACCCTATTGCCAATGTGGCAAGTTTGTAGCAATTCTGATCATAATGACCAGAATAGTGGGTAGTCTTGGCGGCCTCTTGGTCGCGGCAGCATCGCTCGGGGTCTGCTGCAGTCTTCGCCGCCCGCGACGCCACCTGTGCCTCGAAGCAGGTAACGTCCACCATGAGCGGTAGGTGGCGTGTCGGGTCGTCGTAGCCGGTCACCGGGAAGGCGTCGGCAGGCAGCACGATGTCCATCCTGCGACTCCCCGGCGGCCCGGCGGACCCCAGAAACGGCGTGTAGTCCTCGTCCACCAGTCCCGTTTTGAGGTATTGCCGCAGGAGGCGCTGCGTGGCCCTCTTGACGCTATTGTGGACAATGGTGTCGTGCGCCTTGACGCGTGGCGCTTGACACAGCCGTGCATGCAGGGTGCCGCCCGGCGACTTCCCGCACAGCTTGCAGCCTGCCGTCTGCTCCTCTACTCCGATGGCGCGTTTGACGGCCAGCTGCCAGGATAGGCCATCGAACGAAGCCGTTGTGGAGTACATGGGCTCGTTGAGGAATGCCATGCCGATCGAGTGCATGTGGCGCTGCGACCGGAATCGAGCAAGTGCTTGCGTGCGTTGCGTGCCCTGCGGCAGCTGTTGCAGGTCCGCCTCCACCTTATCTGCAAGCTCGGTAGCGACGGCATCTGCAAGCGCACTCTGATTGGGGCGCTTCAGGCTACACTGCAACTGCAGAGCACTGGCGTCAAGTACGCAAGCAGCATCCGCACCAGTGCCACCACCTGCTGTCGGCCGCAGCGGCGGCTGCTGCGTAGGTGGTTGCTGCTGCAGTGGCGTTAGCGCTGGTGGCAGTATATGTTCCAGCTTGTCACCTGTTGCTGCACGTAGAGATGTGGCAGCTGTGGCGATCGTCCGCATGAGGGGCAGGCGCGCCACCTCTGCTGCTGCTGCGCCTTGTAGCATTGCTGGTGTGGAACGCGCAGCGCCTGCATTGACGGCTGCCGCTGCTGCGTGCGCTGGTGCTGCAGCTGTGCCGCCTGCCGTTGCTGCTGCTGCCAGTGGTGTTGCTGCTGCCGCAGGTGTTGGTGCAGCACCTGCCGCATTGGCCGCTGCCACCGCCATTGCCGCTGTCGCAGCCGGCACGGTTGCGGCGCCGCCTGCCGACGCTGCTCCTGTTGCAGGTGCTGCAGCAGCCCTTAGGCTAGTAGGGCCTGTAGCAGCTGTATTGCCTATGCCCGCAGCCGCTGCTGTTGATGCTGCAGTTAGTGATGCCGCCGAGGCCACTTGAGGTGCAACATGTGCTGCCGCTGCTGCAGCAGCCTCTGATGCTGGAGCAGCTGCTGCTGCCGCCGCTGCTGCTGCCGCCGAGTAGTTGCGCCGTGCGCCGCCGCTGCTGCTGCTGCCGCTGGTGCCGCCTGTGCTGCCGCCGCGGCCCCTGATCCAGCGGCAGCTGCGTCGTGTGTTGCCGGAATGGCTGCGCCATAAGCGCGGCCAGCCGCTGATGCAGTTGCCGCTGCCGGAGCGGTCGCGCCTCCACTGGCAACCGCCGCTGCCGCTGTAACAGTTGCCGCTGCTGATGCTGCTGGTGCTGGTGCTGCTGCCGCTGCTGCCGGTGCCGCTTGTGTTGCCGCATCCTCAGCAGCGTTGTCTGCAGCCGCTTGAGGAGCCGCCTGCTGCAGCACCCCCGCCCATCCAGAGAGTGCTGGTTGCAGCGCTTGCAACGTGCCCGCCACATACGCAGCATCAGCGATGTCGCAGGCGCTGGTAATGCCAAGGCCGCCATGCCGTGTTGGGAGTCGCGCTTGCTGTAAGGCTGGGCCGTGCGCTGCCAGATGGAAGTGGGCCCACTTTGCTCAAACTGGCGCCAGGTCTGGCCTGGTGGCTGCAGGCCCATTGAGTGCTCAAGCACCCACTGCGTGACCCGATCCCACTCCTTGGCGGCTGGCGCTGTCTGCGTAGTGGGAATGGTGCGCAGGCAGTACGTCATGCGAGGCACCACGCAGTAGCGCAGTAACCTGAACATAGCCCTCGGAGATGTCAGGCGCGCGGCATCGCTCTGCAAATCGAGCCCCTGCCCCGCCTGCACCCGCTTCCCTGCGCAGCCATGCGTCCACAAAGCTGCTGTGGCCCACCGGCACCCCCAGCAACACAGCTCCACGGTTCTGATTTTCATCCGTATCCCCCACTAGCTGAACGCCCAGCTGCTGCAGCAGTTGCCGCTCGTGGTCTGTCACCACATGCCCCCTGCCAGGCAGCGCGCGTGACTTGGTGAGGTTTAGCTCCAGCCCCACCTCCGCAAAGTGTTGTTTGAGCTGCGCCACCGCCTGTATGTCATCCTGAGTCAGCGTGCAAGCGCCTGTTCGGACGTTGGCATCGTCCATGTT